>OW285190.1:5667500-6267500 GCA_935421135.1 Bugulina stolonifera | reverse complement strand
AGTTTGAGCTTGACTATCGATTTGAGCACCACCAGCTTCTGCTCTACCTCAGCCTGGGAAAATATATTTGACATGAGAAAAAGAGTGCTAACAAACTATAAGTTATTATGACAACAGGCCAACCAAAATAATTGTTTATAAATTCCTTAGTCAATGATAAAAGATTAGGGGAATACTGAACAATGTACCTACAACACTCTAGCCTAGACTACACTCACACTGCCCATCATAATTACAAACTGTGCAGGTGCCCTATGTTTTTGTAGCTCACTCACTCTGACTACTAGGACTAGTGCTAGCTAGTGCTCATACACCTGTATGACTGGATCTATGGACAAGCACTGACAGGTGCTCTATATCCTTATTAGTCAGCAGAGATAAGTAGGGCAGCTGATACATAGCAGCATCATTGTTGTTATAATATGAGCACCAGATAAATACCTTGTACATCTATATATACATGCTATGTGTGTGTATACATTGTATAATGTATATATATTATGTATAGATAAACACATTATAGCTTATATAAATGTATACTGCAGTGTTCTCTATTTACTTATTAGTGAATAATTAACTTAGGAGAGGGAGATGTTATTAATGATATTATGTAATGCTAGTGTACTACCATTAGCTATACAACAACACAACAGTGACTAAGTGAACCCATGCCAGAGTGCATCAACTCATTTCCATGGTTTCCAGGAGATACTCTACATTATAAGTGCTGGAGCCATGCTAGTGCATGCAGGATAACTACAAAGTGCAATCCATTATTATTGTATATATAATTGTAATATTATTGTATGTACACTAAAACTTGATATAAAATCTTATCATAATCACTGAAGGCCATAACAATAGCTAATAACCAATCCCATGGAATTAGTTGACCAAGTAAAGCTATTAGATAGTTTAGTGGTGCCTGCTCTACTACCTTTGCTAAGAACTAGAGTGATCCTCCTGTTTAGATTATCTGTTATATTATTTACTTAGTGACTTGGATGATTAATTATATAAGTATACAACTACATAGTTCTACTCTACACCCAGTCATCCAAATATCCAACAAGCCTGGGGTCCTATGATAACTTACCACCCCACAAACTAATGCAAAGCTTTCCCCTCCAGCAAATAAACCAAGTAACAATAAATTGACCCCCTCATTTTCAGAGTTTTTTTAGCATAAGGGGAAACATGTTTTCTGTTTTCACCTGTCGCTGTTCCTGCCTTGCTCAGGAAACTAACTGACTGACTGACTGACTGACTGACTGACTGACTGACTGACTGACTGACTGACTGATACTTACCATGTACCTATGTGGAGTAGATATAAGCTGAGCCAACAGTCTAGCCCGTGTCTCCATTCTCTTCTGCACTTGTTCTGCAGACGTCTCCGTCTCAGCCACTCTATTGAGCACCTCCGACACCGCCAATATGTTGGTACGGATGGCAAACACATTGCCCCATGTCCTTTCTTCATCATACCAGTCGAACTCGTCACTCCAGTCCACAAGTCCATACCTATCCACAAATTCAATGCACATTATTAGTTAATGAAATGTAACAAGAGAACCCTTTCCACAAAGCTACATGTAATTATGATATGAGTAATGCAGTCAACTACCAAAATTGATTTAAGAATTTTAATTATCAGAGAAACAAACTGGTGTCCTACCAACAGCCCTATGAATGTATCAGTGCAGTGTACTGACAATACAGGTCGGTTCTCCTTGAACTACAGTGAAGATATGAACGCTCATTATAAAGCAATATTCTACATCTCAGAGGTGGGGGAAATGGGCGGAGCCTAATCGCAGCATTTCCAATCAACGGCTTGCATCCCTACACTGGTAAAATTACTACATGGATAGCCTATAGTGAACCACACAAAGAAGAAAATCATTTATTTGATGAAACTTTATAATTTGAGGGCCATGCAGTGCCACTGGCAAGCTGCCAAACCACGGTCTATTATAATGAAGTAGAGTATACAAAGATTTCATTCATTCAGAGTGATACATCATACTACTGTATGTAGTAAGGTGGACTGATGTGAATTATAACAGTATACAATAGTAACTACTAACATGCAACTTGATGGATTACCATCATGGAACTGAACAGAAGCAATCCCCTACATATAACCTACATGTATATCCATGTATTACATGTATAACCAGTGTTAATGAGTGTAGATAGCAAGAAATATTGATGTAATGCAATGAGACAGTGTATATAGATAGGAGATCATAACAAATTCTTGTACAAGATGGATATCAGGATGGAAATTGAACAGCTTGCAATGAGCGTGTCTACCAGACCACAGTATGTAAACAGAATAACCATGGGCTTTGGTAGGTTCACAGACAGAGCTCAGTCATTATGTAGGCAGTGTGGATTCAGTCCCCCAAAAGAGTGAGCGAGTATGTTGAGCTGGGGGAGATAACCAAGACTGTTCAAAGATGGACACTGAATAGAGTTTACTTAACACAATTAGTAGTTTGTCAACTTTCATTAGTTTTGTACAGTTTGGTACAGTCTGGTGCGGTCAGGTATGGTTTGGTATTTTGAAAAGTCTAAAACAAACAATTTTTCTAGACGCCTGATTTTCAGAACAGTGCTACCGATTTGGTTGAGTTGAGTAGGATGGTGCTCAGGTTCAACTATCAGCATGTGCAGACATACTTTGGCAGAAAGTAGAACAAGGCTCATCATAACCTACATGTACATCCAGCTTTCATTGTTATCATTGGTTATCATCCTCCTATAGCCATACATGAGGAGATGGTGGTATTATATTGGTTGTAACTGATGGTTTTTTATTGAAAAATTGACCAATAAACCTCAACATACATGCCCCAATCTTCAAACCACTGTAAAACATTCAGCTTAGACATTTGAATAGCCTTACTTCCCTGTTTGCAGTTGGACTTTGGTGGCAAGAGTGTTCAACCAATAGAATATAGAAAATTATTGACAACTTTTCCTGCTTTAGTTTTGGAAAAAAATTCTCCATTGCTACACCAAACTCTATAAGCATGTTAATTAAATAATTTAAAACACTGTTAAAACACGACACTGCAAGTAGATTCCTGAATTTCCCTGAACATCGATTGTCTCCCATTGTTACAAGTACAAACATTCTACATCACATTATACGCTGCCAAAGCATCTATATCACATTATACGCTGCCAAAGCATCTATATCGACGATGCGTAGAACACGGCCATGCTCTTCCGCTATATACAGAAAGCATTGATTTATAACCAGGTAGTGAATGTTAGATGACAACACATCACAGTGGCTGAACTATACACGCCATTTAAATGTCGAGATATCAAATGGCTTGCAGAGGAAATGATTAAATATCAAACTTAGGAATGATTTTACGAGATTACATACATATGTACTAGCAAAAGGAACTAGAGAAAAGTAGGCGTCAATGCACTGTTGGGACTTCCAATAATTAACCAAGTAAACTTTATTGAATGTCACCCCAACTGTGATGACTTCAATCTAGCCCACTGGGAAAACAAATTTATTTCATTTATTGACAACAAACGCAATAAGGATGACAGTGATATCCAAGATACAAAGCAGCGACGCATTTGATACGTATTATAATAGGCCTGCCCAATGTAATACAACGCAACGTATGCTATAGGTCCTGCAATTCCCATGTCATTCCACAGTGAACCTTGCAGAAATGTGAATTTTTAAAATAAAGTCGACAGGTTTTTAACAGGTAGACTCATGTAAATTTATAAAAGATGTATTTAAATTTCGGTACTGTTCCAATACAGATCTACTCAGTTGGTAGTCGCTCTCCAATTCTTATTAGAAGATATTATGAGTTCAAGTCGACTGGCCAAAGATTCACTGGCTGACTTATTCACTGGCTGACTTATTCACTGGCTGACTTATTCACTGGCTGACTTATTCACTGGCTGACTTATTGACTGACTGACTGACTGACTGACTGACTGACTGGCTGACTGACTGACTGGCTGACTGACTGACATTACTGACTGATTGGCTGGTGGATTGTTTGACTAAGGTGTCAAAAACATCAAGCTGTACATTTTGCCGTACGGCCAGAGAAACTAGAGGTGGACACAGTAAAGCAAAACTGTATGAAATTAGCCGCTGGGAATAATTTGAATAACAATTAGCCTCATCTTGAAGCAGGGGCTATTCACACTGACAAAGTAAATTTAGCTAATAATAGTAAACTATGGCAATCACAAAAACTGTATCAAGTTAGCACAACTTGTGTAGGCAATGGCCAGTAAAGCGAATGATTTTTACAAACGTAATTACACGATGCGCAGAAGCTCCAGGGTAAACAGTAATTCTCAGAACATCGATAACTGATGACAAAATACGGAAATTAACATGTAATTATTAACCTACATGGGCAATCAGAGGACACAAGCCATACATTATTACTATTATTAGGAAAGATTATGCCAATAACATCAGCAGCGTGAGAAATGAAGTGAGACGAGACGGTATGACAGCCCAAAGCAGCATAATATTGACTTACGCTAATCAGTTCAACAACATGGCGATTGGCATACAATAACTTGGTTAGACATAACCAGTTTATTCAGGGGAAAGTGTTGAACCTCTACACTAATATCCGAACCACTAGTCACACGGCAACGAAACAACTAGCGAAATGAGAGCGTGATAAGACAGAGAACCACCACATAGAACAATCGAGCGCTCCACAACTGACTGACCAACTGTTTTAATAACTGACTGTTTTAATAACTGACTGGTTTACTGACTGACTAGTTCACCCACGGACTGGTTCGCCCACAGACTGGTGTACAAACAGACTGGTGCACAGACAGACTGGTTCGCCCACAGACTGGTTCACCCACAGACTGGTTCGCCCACAGACTGGTTCGCCCACAGACTGGTTCACCCGACAGACTGGTATACACACAGACTGGTTCATCAACCAACTGACTGGTTCACCGTCACCTACCGACTGACTGATAGACACACACTTACTAAAATCTCGAGAGCCACAACCTGCAGGTTCCTGACATACAGTGGCACGACAACTCCCACAGCAGGATACAAGCTTACTGCTGTTGTATAATGAATCAACTTGATGTTCTGAACAAACACTAGAAATGTTGTCGTTACCATGCAGTGCACATGTAGTTATAGAAATGTAAGCAAGCTAATAGTGAACATTAGCATGGAGTTGACAGCAAAATGCATCACGCAGAATTAAAAATTTAGTCAAACCCTTTTCAATCTCTGCTTATTTTCTATTGTGTTTGAGGATAGTAGGAACAGTAGGTCAACTGACTATGCTGAGATAGAGATGACTCCCAACTAGTTACTGTTGATTTTACTCTTTGAGTAGTGATTGTTTATCTATGATGTACATCTGCCTTCATATCAACTCTTGTGTTTGCTGCTGGGTAACATGTAATCATATCAAAGTCACTTGTATTGCTGACATCAAACAAGCGCAACCTTTGATATTCAAACTCATATTGATTTTCAAATGTGATGAGTAGAGTAGAAGATCTCTTTCATTCAAGTAAATGAATTTCTAGTTATAATTTATTTTAAATTCAAATGAATAGCCACCTTTTATATTTGCTATCCAAACTGTGTTTGATAGTTTGCACTATACTGTTACATCATACCTTCTATTTCGCAGCAAATAACTGGACTTGTTTATAATATGTTAGCATGACATTATGTTAATAATATAGGCCTATATGTATGGTCACCATAGCTATAATAGAAACATACATGTATTATATCCATGACAGTCACCATAAAGAGGCACAGATATCGCTATCTTTCTGTCCGGATACCAGTTCGTGACCCTCACCACCCACAGTGGAAGAGGACATAGTAAGGATAAGGTACTCATAATGCATACCAGGAGACAGGAAACAGTCGGGACAACGGGAATACCAGGCATTAATAACCCATAGAATAGTCATCATACCTCTTACTCAACAACATACTCAAAAAAATGTATTTACTAAAACAACTTCACCACCATAATCACATTAGGAAAGCACACTTTGCCACTTGATTAACACTATGAGGTCTACATGGAGAGTGCTACTAACAGGACTACTGTAGAGCCAAGGTTTCCTGGAAAGTGTTCTTGTTTTCTCTAGAAGCAAAGGAATGTAGAATAACCAAAATACAACCAGTCTGTAGGGAGCTGTAGTAGATGTGCTGCAGGAATACAGTACATGTACATGTATTTCGTGAGCTGCAGTACATGTACTGTAGGTAATACAGTATGTAGTGAGCTGTAGTATATGTACTGTAGGTAATACAGTATGTAGTGAGCTGTAGTATATGTACTGTAGGTAATACAGTATGTAGTGAGCTGTAGTATATGTACTCTGTAGGTAACACAGTATGTAGTGAGCTGTAGTAGATGTACTGTAGGTAATACAGTATGTAGTGAGCTGTAGTATATGTACTGTAGGTAATACAGTATGTAGTGAGCTGTAGTAGATGTACTGTAGGTAATACAGTATGTAGTGAGCTGTAGTATATGTACTCTGTAGGTAACACAGTATGTAGTGAGCTGTAGTAGATGTACTGTAGGTAATACAGTATGTAGTGAGCTGTAGTATATGTACTGTAGGTAATACAGTATGTAGTGAGCTGTAGTATATGTACTGTAGGTAACACAGTATGTAGTGAGCTGTAGTATATGTACTGTAGGTAACACAGCATGTAGTGAGCTGTAGTATATGTACTGTAGGTAACACAGTATGTAGTGGGCTGTAGTAGATGTACTGTAGGTAATACAGTATGTAGTGAGCTGTAGTATATGTACTGTAGGTAACACAGTATGTAGTGAGCTGTAGTATATGTACTGTAGGTAACACAGTATGTAGTGAGCTGTAGTATATGTACTGTAGGTAACACAGTATGTAGTGGGCTGTAGTAGATGTACTGTAGGTAATACAGTATGTAGTGAGCTGTAGTAGATGTACTGTAGGTAATACAGTATGTAGTGAGCTGTAGTACATGTACTGTAGGTAATACAGTATGTAGTGAGCTGTAGTATATGTACTGTAGGTAATACAGTATGTAGTGAGCTGTAGTATATGTACTGTAGGTAACACAGTATGTAGTGGGCTGTAGTAGATGTACTGTAGGTAATACAGTATGTAGTGAGCTGTAGTATATGTACTGTAGGTAATACAGTATGTAGTGAGCTGTAGTACATGTACCGTAGGTAATACAACAGTTCAGTTTGTTGGTATCCCCATAGGAGTTAGGGATAGTGACCTACAGAACTAGATCATATATCCTCCCTAGAGACGAATACAAGAAACTGTTACTGCAGATCATATACATGATTCTACATGTATATAGGGCAAAATCCTGCCATCCCTCTTTGGATATTTAACATTATGTTGATACATCATTATATCAGTCCTAGTGATTAGAAACATAGCATCGTCCGGAGACATTAAATCTGTCCTAACCCAGACAAAGATGTGGCTGTTAGAAAACATCCGTTTGAAACTGTGTGTTTTGTAAAGGTGTAATTTGCAAATTCGCCCCAACACAGATGACCCAATGGGCTGCAGAACTTGCCATTACCAACCACTAATGGTGAAGTGCTAGTAAATCTAACCAATGACTTTTCATAATACAGTATATAATCACAGAAAGGGAGGTTTCTCTGAAATACAAATACAGGCAATGGTCAACTTAACATAATTATCTGGATTTTCTTTGAAATGGTGTATTTTATTGGTCTTATTCTAAGCAATCCGATTAAATTAACTGTACAATGGTGAATTTAATTACACCCCCTGTGAACAGTGGCTACACCTACAGAAGGTGAGCTAGCAGTGGTCAGAACACTGTATGTATGACACTAGTAATGTAATTACACCCCCTGTGAACAGTGGCTACACCTACAGGAGGTGAGCTAGCAGTGGTCAGAACACTGTATGTACGACACAAGTAATGTAATTACACCCCCTGTGAACAGTGGCTACACCTACAGAAGGTGAGCTAGCAGTGGTCAGAACACTGTATGTACGACACTAGTAATGGACAACGAAAGGTACGTGGACAGGAAGAGAGCCAATGCATGTATAGCACTACCCTGATATATAACTTAGTTTCTAGTTGCTGCCTGCTAATAACTGCTTAGCAAGGGAGACAACTCAGTTCGAGAGTTATTCTGAAGAAATGGACTGATTGCAATTCCACTTGATAGCCTCCCACCAGACACCACATAGAAATGTTCCAGGGCTTACAACAGTGAAGGATAAACGATGAGGTACAATTTACACCTACACAGATACATGTGTATAAGACTTGGTTTACACCTACACACCATATAATACATGTATTGAAGACTTGGTTTACACCTACACACCATATAATACATGTATGGAAGACTTGGTACAGAGCCATGAGAGGTACAGGGAGCTCTACAGGTGAACTGTAATGAATGTCCCATCAATAGGATGAAGATATCAATTCTAGTGGAGTTGCCATTTTCACCCTAAGCAGTGTGACATAAGTCTGTACTACATGGGTAGAAGAAGACAACTCTAAACTCTGTTAATAAAGAAATGGGATTCACAGATTATTCCAACATGATGTGAATTCCGGAATCTCTATTAGCAGCAGAATTCTCGACCTCCCGACTATGAACACTATTCTGGTACAGATAGCCAGTTTGTTGAGATACTCTTCGGGTGAACAGCAAAATGTGCAGAATGAGAGGAGTGAGTAGGAGAGAGGACAATTTCAAAGCGAGAGAGTAGAATATCATTACACAAACAACAGGTCATTACAACAGATAAACCGATATGGTCCAACATCACGTCCATTAGATACTCACATGGTGTCAGTAGCTGTGCTATTCTCAGTGTAGTTCTTAGGTAGTACTCTGTGTGCCTGTTGGCAGGCAGGCTCTCTGTTACCATAGACATCTACTGTGATCATATGTAGGTTAACTACAATCATATAATATGTATGTCTATTATCATACCTGCAAACATACGGTGCACATTATACATGTATATTATATACCTTGATAGTATAGGCTCATATACCTTAATAGTATAGACTAATTTTATATTGATAGTTGTATTATATACCTCGATAGTTGTATTATATACATTGACAGTTGTATTACATACAGTACCTCAATAGTTGTATTATATACCTTGATAGTTGTATTACATACCTTGATAGTTGTATTATATACCTTGATATTTGTATTACATACTTTGATAATTGTATTACTTACCTTGATAGTTGTATTCAGGAAAGCCGGCAGGTAGTCTCTGTGGTCCAGTGACCCCTGAAATGACTTTTCTATAGAACAAGACCAGCTCTAGCTCACCAGGTACCCTCTCAATGTATACCTCGAATGCGTATGCATATAACTACAATATACGATAGTAGGCTACACCTACACTGTATAGCAGTACACCTACACTGTATAGCAGTAAACCTACAATGTATAGCAGTAAACCTACAATGTATAGCAGTAAACCTACAATGTATAGCAGTACACCTACACTGTATAGCAGTACACCTGCACTGTATAGCAGTACATCTACAATGTATAGCAGTACACCTACACTGTATAGCAGTACACCTTCACATCAGTATTCCAGTGTACATGTATAGCACTAAATAATACATCTGTACCCACTTATATATGGCCCTATTTAAAATTAAGTACAATACCAGAATAATTAAATCACAAAATACAGAAACCAGTATAAAAAAAAACTATAATAAAACTTCATATTATACATACACATACGCATTACATATTATACAATGTATCTACATGTATATGATAATTATACAAATTTTACTGGTACACAACAAGTTTACATAATACACTAATTTAAGTCTAGTCACATAATATATATAATAAATAGAACTAAAGCATCACCTCATAACAACTACAGTGTAGCACCTGCTAGACCCCTCCTTCCCAGCTGTTATTCACACACAATACATGAGCGTGTGTTAATTGATCTTATATAATATACATGTAAAACAGGCTTACAATAACACGGTATGTTCAACTTACATCTGGATCATAGACTTGATCATGTCTATCATCTTCTACGTAGCACTGATAGTCGTAGCTCCTGAGTAGCTCCTCCCCATCGTCAGTGAAGTCATAGAATACCTCAACTGTACCATTAGCATCTCTCTTGCTGAAACTTGTACCACACTTTGTGGAGGTGGGCCGGTCACCCGTCCTCAACAAATAGTAGCCCACTCCTTTATCAGATCCTGAGGCTAACTCCAGCTGTAGAATTCACAACATAAAATAACAAAGTGTAGAGTAGCGTAGAGTCACACATACTCATTTATAACATCTAGCTTTCAATTTGTGGGGAGAAGAACCAAGGATGGTTCGCACTGTTAAACATGGATGATCTAAGCTAGTGCCGATGACGCCTAATAAAACATCAGTATCACATGAGATATAATATAATTATGTGTAGCATAATTCCATACTGTGTGCAATGGAATATAACACACGGTAAGCCTACATAATTATTTAGCATTACACTACAAATAGCATGAATTGCTCTGTACCGTAATATGTAATGAATGTACAATAAATATAATAAAATACATAGTACTACATGTAATTAATGATAATAATATGATCTACGTTGTACATTGAATATGAAAGTCAGTGTATCGCCTACCCTTAATATATAAGACCCCAAAGGTTTCAGAATCTCTGGCTTTATGATAAGACTCTGGGAGTTGCTTCCTCCAATTGTGTTTCCAATTAGCTCTTGTTTCACCCTGTTATCATAGTATTGAATAAACTTACTATAGTAACCAAAAAACATAGTAATAAGTTACAATAGTAACATATAAACATAGTAACAAGTTCACACAGTAGCAAGCTGATATAGTAATATAATATGATATATTACCTATCTACTTCAAAGGTGGTACGGTTGTATGTAGATATGACAGTATCACCATCTATAGCACAGGCACAGCCAGGTAAAGTAACTACATTAGTAGCGATTGTGGTAGTCGGTAGTGTAGTAGTTAGTGGACTCCTAGATGATTTACCTGTGTATTATAATTATACAATATGACATCATCTCCATAGAATTATCACTTATGAATGGATGGGTGAAGAGGTTGTTGAGATGACATTCAATCCACGGATACTAAAGAATATTTTATATTAACACACTATTTCACAGATAACTTGGACACATTTCGTAAAATTGCAGTATTTTATATTCACTAGAGCACAGTCACGAAAAGAAGTTTTTACAAGTTATTTATATAATTTTATGTGTAGACTGTGTCTACAAATCCTGATTTAGAAGTTACTTTCTCACGACTACATTTGACATGAACCAATAACTTCTAAATGGAAATCACTAGTAAAACTAGTGACACATAAATGTATAGGTTCGTGTAGGTCTGTGTGTGTACACATACATGGATATAGATATGTGTTGTAAGCATATCTACACACCAAATAAAGCTAACTAGCAGTACAGCAAAGAGAGTATTATAATACTTCACACTCACAAGGTACACTGCATACATATAAATCATTAGCTTACCTCTGACCAGGCGAGTGTTGGAGAAATCAATCCCATCGAATATGGAGGACATGGTGGTGGTAGAGCCGATCACCTCCTCCTCTGGTTCAGGAGGCTGGTTATCTGTACCTGAACCTCCCTCCTCCTCTGGCTGTATGAAACCGTGTGATTGTCTACCTCCACCTACATGTATGTGACGCAGTGTATCAGTTAACAAATCACATTCAGTTCCACACATTCATCGGAATGCAAGCTTCAGCGCTAACCATAACCACACATAATCCTGTTCATACTTGGCAATTGGTTTATGTATTTCCATGTTTTTACGTGTGTTATAAGAAATTGACCAGATTTCTTGGTATTGTTATTGGCGACGTAAACACTATCCTACCAAACTGCAAATAAACTTGAGCTACCTCCGTCAACACAGTAACAGTCTACGTGGATCACTAAGTCATCAACTGACACATCCCACATGTATATATACGCACACCTACCTTCATCGTCAGTGCCTTCCTCAGTTGGTTGCAGGAAGTCGATACCACCGGCAAACTCTGATGCAGGAGTGGTGGCAGTGGTAGTCATACTCGTGGTGAACATAACTTCCTCTGCAACACACACCAAGTCATTATACTCTTTAATGTATGTATCTACACGTATGTATAAATATTCTATTTTATTCTATTTTTATTTTTTGTTTTTAGTTGTGATTTGAATTTAATTTTACAATAGAATTGCGTGGTAATAACTAAAAAATTAGGAAAAAATTCCTGTATATATTAAAGTCATTATAAAATACAGCAGAATAGGCTAACTAAATTATCACTTACCCTAAGACATTAATGTGTATAAATAATGCATTACAATATCAGACACATAGTCAGTATTAATGAGTAGCCTACATACCTACAACAAGTGGCAACACTTCATGAGGTTGAGGTTTGACTACACGTGCTTCCGTGGCAGCACAATGTCTTTTTATTGTACGTTCGACAGCAGAAGAGGAAGGTACGTTATGCAGTGTCCACTCGTACCCAACATCCTTACAGTCAGTGAGTGAAGGAGGGCACCTTGCCTTGAACACCACTGGTCTGCTAAGGGAAGAGAGAGTGTCCGGACCATCCGTACACGTCTCACAAGTAGCATCAGTGCTGTAAGAGTAGTATAGTAATGATCACAGGCTATGTATGACATCACAACTAGCAGTACTTAGTAGACCAATTATAATGCACCTGCATAATTTGACAGAATGGACCAAGTGGTAAAGTTAACTGTAAATACAATATATATGTATAAACTTTCTGTACCATAGAGAAAACACAATATGCATGTATATTATCTGTTATACTTGATAAATAGAACCATGAAAGTATTAACAGATATCTGAATCATTAGCACCGATCACACAGTTTATCTACATACTGCAGTTTGACAGTCTTCCAGTCGTCTCCTTGGGCTGCCTGCTGCCACACTTGATTGGTTATTACTGAGTCATTTCCTCTAAACACGACCAGTACAATGTTGACTCCGTGACGGCGGCCATCATCTACTATCTCTGATGTATTCACATAGGCTTTCTTACCCTTATAGAACTGTAGGTCATTCCTATCAACACACATCGTAACATAAGGTAATCTATACTACATGCATGTGTATGTGGTGTGATTGATTAAACTACTGCTTGTGATAGCATATAGTAGATAGTATATAGTAGATAGCATATAGTAGGTAGCATATAGTAGGTAGCATATAGTAGATAGCATATAGTAGATAGTATATAGTAGATAGCATATAGTAGATAGCATATAGTAGATAGCATATAGTAGATAGCATATAGTAGATAGCATATAGTAGATAGCATATAGTAGATAGCATATAGTAGACAGCATATGGTAGATAGCATATAGTAGATAGCATATAGTAGATAGCATATAGTAGATAGCATATAGTAGATAGCATATAGTAGACAGCATATGGTAGATAGCATATAGTAGATAGTATATAGTAGATAGCATATAGTAGATAGCATATAGTAGATAGCATATAGTAGATAGCATATAGTAGATAGCATATAGTAGATAGTATATAGTAGATAGCATATAGTAGATAGTATATAGTAGATAGCATATAGTAGATAGCATATAGTAGATAGCATATAGTAGATAGCATATAGTAGATAGCATATAGTAGATAGCATATAGTAGATAGTATATAGTAGATAGCATATAGTAGATAGTATATAGTAGATAGCATATAGTAGATAGCATATAGTAGATAGCATATAGTAGATAGCATATAGTAGATAGCATATAGTAGATAGCATATAGTAGATAGCATATAGTAGATAGCATATAGTAGATAGCATACGACCAACGACCAACATATAATGGACAGGCATAACCTACATTTCACGCCCTGCAAAGCATGGTTTGTTTGGATGCTTGAGGACATTGCATGCCCAGAGGAAGTCGAGGTGGTTCGCACAGCCACCCTCACAGTCAGGATCAGAGGAATCTGAGCCATCTAATTCCACTCTCTGCGGCACAAGAAGATCTATAGTTCTACCGATACCTGTAAGCAGTGTGTAACAAGGGATAAGTAATAGAGGTCAATGGGTGACACACTAACACAATGTTACCAAGTAAACTGCAAGTATTTAGTAGGCTAGTAGTGTGCTCACAACTTCAGTGTCTTACAGATAACTGTTTATATACCATATAACCAAAATCGCTGTATAATTTATTACGCTAACATAAATATTGAATTATAGTATAGTTTAGAGTTTTTAGAGCTCTGGAGTTAATAATCTACGCTTACTACAGCTTAGCAGTAGGTACTGCGGAGTAAACTGATAGCAAAGAAGTCGAATCTTTTGTATAAAAAGAAACAGGGGGTGGGGCAAACAGTGTCACCGTCTTCTCAATATCCTAGAGTAATCTAACAGTCGTGTGTATATTATGCTAATATCAAATGTGTTCGGCCTTGACCTATACCTACCTCCACGTATAATAGCTTTAAACGGAGTCTTGAGCACATAGAAAGGTAGAGTAGCGGATTGTTCAAATACAGTTCCAGGAATAGACACCTACAATACAGTATAGGAGACAGCGTACTGTAAATCACAGGTTATATATTATAGCTTGAGGAGTTGCCTAAAACTAAGTCATTATTTACATCAGTCTTAGTATTTAACATAAAAATAAGTGGTTACAGGGTTAGAGTAAAATAAGGTCATTCATTGGTGAAGCCTGAATGGCTCAATCTTAATACTGTGATTGGTTGTTGATCATTATCAACATGACTGTCTCATAGTTGTTGGTGGTTGTCTTATAATAGAAACATTGGCACTCCCTCATCCCTCCCCCATGGACTCTAATTTGATTCGACTACTAGATAACAGCACATCTACTAAACCCTTGCCAACACCTCACATAATTCAAATACCAGCACCTGGTGTATATAGTAGAAATAGAAGTCCTTACCGTAATTGTCGCAGTGTAGTTCCCCACATTCAGTGCCCGAGGTGGTAGAAACAAGTCATCAACAGGGGGCAGTGCTAGACCTGGCACTATCTTACCATCTGCCATATTAGTTATGTTCCACGATAGTCTAAAATCCTTCTCCTGTAATACAACAAGTAGAGGGACGTAGGCAAAGGAGCAATCCTTTCCTATTTGTGTTTGCTAGACACAGTGGGTGTCCCAGCTCACTCACTGGTGGAATATGTTCACAGCTAGAGTCTAGGTACTCCACGTAAGTCAATAAAAACTCCGAATCTGGGCAACTGCCATCGTTCTCACTTGACTTGTCCAATAAAAACGTTCATGATATACATGTATATAAGGTATATATTGTTAAATACAGTACATCGAATCACAATGATGACCATAAATGTAGTTTATGCTCTTGAAATTACACAAGCTACACAAATCAAGGTGACACTAACTTTAAATTACCAATCGTGATGCCATTGCTCTCAACAAGTAAGATAGCATGCGATTCTCAACCAAGGTTACAATATTAGCAATGAGTAATAGTACTAACACCGTGATTATGTAGGTAAACTAACTGCGGGTATACCTACTTGGCACACAGTCCGTTGAAAGGATGATTGGAGAGTGATAGCCTCAGATCTGTACCACCAGGAGAGGTCATTCATCTCCAACCTCTTGGATATGATCTTAAGGCTAATATAGCAGGTGTAGTTGAGGATAGGTATGATCTCAGTATACTTCTTCTCACTAATTCCATTGTTCGCTACACACGTTAGGTTATACAGCCCCTCCCTACAAGAACACAGCAAATCATAGAACTCAGGCTAATCCCTTGTTTGAAGTTCACAGATTAAAATAGGGATTGCTATCCTTACAGCACAATGAACATCAATGTCCATATATGGAGCATAGACAGTTCCAGGAGATGGGGTGTACACTCTATCAGGGATGAGAGAATGTACCTGTCACGATACAAGGTTGACAAATATGAGGGTCAACTGCCTACACATAGTTAATCAATTGCATTCCAGAACACTTACTTCACACCATGTCTTCACTAGAGAGGAAAGAGAAGACAACTACACATATCCACCATTATTATACCATGTAGTATGAGAACTACTAGCACATGTATATGTAGAAATAAAGAGATTACCTTTCAGGTTTGAATTCCATAAGGTACCTCCCTACTCCATCCACTACCACCTCTCCATTTAGATACTGGGTAAAGTGAGCCAAATTAGGTGCACCTTTACAGATGAACGTCAGGTTTTGTCCCACTCTTATACTGTACTGTTGTCGTCTGAAACGGTTATATTACAAAATTACAGCCTTACTATTATCGTTAGCATTAGCGTTACTATTACTATTAGCATTACTGCTACCAACATGTCATATAATTATTTAGGTTGGGAACAATATATCCTGTTTACATTAAATTATATTTGAACTGGAAATTCTTAGTTTGTTAATGTAAAATAAATACGACCTCAAGTAAACACCAAAGAAAAGTGAACACAGAGATAGTGAAGATTAGTGGACTATTTTAGTCCATATAACAACTAAACTTACGATGGCACGGTATACTCTATGCCTATGATTGGCTCTCTCCTGTAGACAGTTAGAGTATTGGCAAATACCTTAGCTACGAAGGTACCAGGTGGGCGTGTCTCCATACACATGGCAGACACCACCAACTTCCTGCAAATATAGCATGATATTATTACAATAACCCCCATACATGTAGCTGCTTACTGCTACGTGTAACTATTCATATTTATACCAACTACATGCAGTTAATCATTTAGACAAAAATGTGGTCTAAAATTTGTATCAAGCAGAAATTGTAAGCACATTCACTGCAATACTACATGTATAAGAACATTTACTGAGATACTAATAAGCACACTTAGTAAAATACTATAAGAACATTCACTGCAATACTATAAGAGCATTTAGTCAAATACTATAAGCACACTTACAGCTGTGATACCATAAGCACATTTACTGAGATACTATAAGAACATTTACTGAGATACTATAAGAACACTTACTGTGACATTATAAGCACACTTACTGGGAAGACGCTGGTCTATTTTCAAAATTAGTGAAGGTGTGGTCATAGTCATACATGGTATGACCTGAGTTGTCCGGTAAGAAAGTCTTCACTATAGCGGGTGGTCTCTTTGGCTCCCCCATAATAATGTGACAGCTCCGGAATGGTGTATTCTCCGGGTACAGTTTAACTAATAGAAGTAGACCATTCTTGACTTGATCCGGTAGGAAGTATAGCTTACCCTGGTTCTCCTCTGTCCACCCCTGTCCACCAGCCAGTATCTCCACCCCTATAAACATAATATATCACATTATGTTTACATAATCACATAAGTATTAACACATCGCACACACAGCACTCGAGCAGACTTGTATAACTAGTAAAACATTAGCCATTTCATGCAATAGAAAGCGACATTGAAAGCGATTTCCATTATTCAAAATGTCTACTAAAATACTAATCTGTACGGAATTATCTAACGAAGGTTTGTAGATACAGCCCTTCACTTATCAACAGAACGCTCTTTATTTCCACCTGCCGAGTAGTTTTACAGTATGTGAAACCTATGAATAGTGGTTCAACTGCTAGCAAAATATAATAAGCTGGCCCAGAACCAAGCCATATAAAATTACTTACGTTGGATGGGTTTATATATGATAACCCTTGCAACATTACTGAGGATGAGACCGGAGCTGTTGGCAGTGACCACCACCGTGAACCCCGCCTCCTTAGTGGACATGTACTTGTGGGAGACATTGAGTACTGCATCACTGTCAATCACCTTCTGGCTCTGGTCTCCGAACGAACAATGATATCTAACAGAGTTGTTAATGGGCACTGATGTCTGTAGTTCTACCCTCAGCTCCGCCTAAGTTATAAAACACTGTATGAACCAATGTGCTAGCATTAGTCTGTAGAAGCATGCATGTAATTCATTTCACATCGAGGATAAAGGCAAACATACACTGTACATGGAAAGAGAAAATATGAAATACAATGGCATAACCCTATCCCTCTTACTCCGCCCACAAATGATACATCTAAGATGGGTCAATGAACTGTGATTGTCCATCAGTTCTAGATTCTGGTTGGTTGGCATCTCCCAATAAACTAAACAGTCTGTAATCGGAGACCAATGCAGTTGGCATACCCTCTGGGGGAGGAGAAGAGACGATGATACACGTATAATATACTTACGATATCGCCAAAAGGGAAGAAGTATACAGGTATTTCACCACCTATTACATCGTCAGCATTAATGAACTTGAGTACGTTAGTAGGGGGAAGTACATCCAGGTTAGTGGAGACAGACTCCACTTCGTTACCAACAACCACGGTCATCGTCATGTTATATCTACCAGCTGTAAGACAAACCATACTCAATTAATACTCTACTGAACATTTAGTTGCACGTGTGCAGATGTACATATAGGAATATAGAACTATCTCTAACAGTGCTGCTAGTTCTGAATACAATCCCATCTCTCCCTGGGTGTGATCCCTTATTTACAGGATTTGTTAGCGGAACAAACATTTCACCAAAATATCAACTTGGAACTCACTTTCACAGAAAAACTCACGGTGGAAAAGAAGGGAGAGGTCTGGATAAATACTCGAGTAGGAACAGAAAAAAACACCAAACTAAGGACATATGCCATCAGCATCACCACACTACTAACAGTAACAGGTACAGGTATGTGAGAACTGGTATAGCCTTAGTACATACGTTTAGTAAATGTATGCCGTATGAAAGCTTCACATATGATGAAGAAGAGACCAGAGCACTGGCTCACAGTCTGCCCTCTTGGTTTATGTCCATCATCGTATAAAGTAACTTGAGTTCCATTCGGCCCATATAGATATCTATAACATTCATGTGTTTATGTAAATAGCAGGTCTATGCAAATATAATAATTATATTAAATTATGCTATATTTCTATGCTACATTGTGGTTGGTGGACATTAAACAGCATGTAGATATACTACATAGGCTAATACTACGGATGCTTATACTATGGAGGCTCATAATATGGAGGCTTATACAATAGAGGCTTATACTACAGAGGTTTATACTACAGAGGTTTATACTACAGTGGTTTATACTACGGAGGTGCGTGTTTACAGGTACTCCATTGACTTTCCACACTCCCTGACGATGCCGCTATCCAAGTTGACATTATTACATGTACGATATCATACGTACATGTACGTATAGCCTATTATAATTGTTTCACAAAACCACTGTCTCAAATATTCCTAGATGCAGTAGTCATATAGTATAGCATGAGAACTCACTTGAGACGGAATGTGACGTTAATAGGGTCCCCCTCCAGCTGCACACTGTCCACTTCTTTGTTTCTCACTAAGGCTTTCATAGCCAGGTCCTCAGGCTTAATGACCACCAGAGCCAGTTCACCAAAGTCAACATCTATTCCATCAGGGTATGCTGGGTTAATAATCTTACAGACGATGTTTGGTCTACCCAGCCTATCAAACGTAACTCTAGCTTTGGAGTAGTTGGCAGTTCTGTAATCATAGTATAAAGAATATATATAAGTTATGTAGTTAGTCTCATAAGAGGACACAGTAGGCAAACTCTTCATATGTTCAGTCTGTATTCTATATCAACAATCAACCTATAGCTATGTAGCCTATGATACTACTGACTATGACATATCAATGTATCCATGTTATGTGTAGAGTCTTAGATTATCAGGTGAATGAGAAGAGGAAATACTAACAAGTCTAATATACCTGTACAATGTTTTCTACATTTAATATTACACAATTATACTCTGCAGTACATGAACTTGGCTATGTGCATGACAGGAAGTCCTAATAGCTTCAAAATATTCTACATTTAGTATGAGGTGAACTAGCGTATATTAATATAACATAATTATAACATTGATAGCACAACAACAGTATGCACTGTATGTGTGTACATCTACATGCAGACATATAGCATGCATACACAGTGTATATACAGCGTAGATATGTATTTTCCAGCAGACATACCAGTATTATACTCGTATGTGTATATAGCCAACTGCGAAGATGTGTAGTATACTCACGTTTCTATCACCTGCAGGTGGCTGTCAGAGTGCCACTCAAACACTATATAATCACCAGATGTTACTTCTGTCATGAGCACAGCGGAGTCCCCCTCCTCATAGTTTACCTGGTAGTGAGGCTTGCCTATGATTCTATGATGTATACCATCTATACTCCTGTGGTAGTCATAACAACAATGTTCGTATACAGTATAACACAGCGCATCAATGATGTAGCACACATGACGAGACGCACAGCGCTGAATACGATGGCATACAACTACAATGTATGGTACAGTACAGGTGTGTTTATGAACCATCTCGGTTCCCTGCCAACATCTCGGAGAATATTCTTGAGTTAATTGTATCTGGTCAAAACTTATTTCGTCAGGCCAGTTTTAAAATTGGTACATAGCCATTAGACATGCACCAATACCCACCAGGAAATAACTTGAAAGACACTTTCTCAGCATCTCGGTGACCCATCAACCACTAGGATTACAGATTTTAGGTTTTAAGTTTTGTTTATTTCATTTTTTCCAATACTGATGAAGACATATTTAAATGTCCAGAATGGTTATCTGATGAAGGTAGGAGCCAGAATGCAGGTATACAACTCATGGTGTCATTGGTCCAATGTACACAGGTCACCAAGACGTCACCAAGTACTGCATGAACACACCTTAATACTGAGCATAATAAAGTATGATTATACATGTAATATCTGTTACCTGTATATGATGCCTGTGGTTGTATGTGTGACATCATCAGTTGACGCTGACACCTCTACCTTGTACTGCCTGTCATGGTGATAGTTGTGCTCCAAGGTAATGGAATTATGGGAAGAGTCCACACTATAACACAGTGGATATTTGTAATACACATACAATGTATCTCAGCGTGCAGTGTAATATAATACAGTAGTTACCTTTACTTGTAAGACAGATTATTTTCCTGATATTTCTACACGAATGTTGTTGATGACAAACCGGGTCTTTACCAAATATAAAGAATAATTTATTGAATAAAGTGCATCTTATAATATCACTAATTATTCAACAATATAAGTCACAGTAGCACCTCTACTCCAATTACACTTAGCTTGGTTTCTAGCCTACAACTTCATATCAATATGGTTTACTTCATCACCTAGGAAACACAACTCCCAACTAGCAGAACATCATGAATACAATACTAATAGGAGTTATCTAGCCATGGTCTTATAACACCCCTCCCCACAATTGACTTTCTACTGAGTAACTACAGCTATTTCAATACCCCATTTCAGGCCCCAAAATAAGAATATTTATTTGCTTTGCAATAACAATATAACAGCTAAATGATATGCATTTGCTACATGAACATGTACATGCAATTACATTGACATCCAATCTAGTTGAATGATAATAATGTTATATATAGTGATAATAGCTGACACAACAGTAGACAAACGTTAGGTTAGAGAGTAAAGCAGTAAAATCAAATAACAATGTACCTTACCATCCAACCACTTGTCCTATATATAACCAAACCATCTATTTATAGACAAAATAATATCAACCTCCTTATACATGTAGATATATCTATATCAATATACAGTAAATTTGAGCAGAAGAGTTGAATTGGCCGTTTTTCATTTCCAAGTTCAACACAATATTACATGTACATACTATGTTTGTTCCTGTGGCTGTAATATTACTGAGCAAAACTGATGCGTACAGCATTAGTGACTTCAATAATTTTACATGAGGGACGCATGAACTAATATATTTTATATTTGTGGTAAAATGGAAAGGTTGGCATAGCAATATTGAGTCGCTACAGCCAATTATAATAGAACATGTGATGACTTGTTAACCTTCTCTCCTTTAAAGGCAGCTCTGGCAGAATATGAACGACTGGTATCGTCCAAATGTTTTAGACAAACTTTCCGACTTTAAAGAATTATCATACGGATAGAGTATAGACTAAGTGGACCATTGTAACAATATAGTAGTGTTCCTTATAGAAGATAACTTACTATCTCCAGTTAAGGTTAGGTATCTGTTGACTGGAGAAGGACTCCTGTGTACCGTCCCCGTAATCTATGGTGAGACTGGAGAGAGACGCGGGTCCATAAACTAGCACAGTGATGATTGTTGGTTCAAAGGTTTTCAGTAACTTGTATTCAGTTAGTCTGTGCACGGGGGAGGGTACAACCTGTGTGTATATCAACAGTTAAGTTACTACACTCACTAGGCTCCCTTAGACATCTACACACTCCTCCAGTAAACACACTGGTGTTTCATCATTGTTACCACATGCACATACGTACATATACATAGGAAGCATCAGGACAACCAGAATAAATATGAGACATGGAAACAAGACAATAACAGCACAACTCATGAGATGTAGTAGTAAGTAATGCATAGATACGTATGAATGTTCATGTATGTACATATAAGTAGCTATATATGAATCGCATCCAGCCAAACTGTAGTCCCTTATATTACCTCTAGCTCAATGAGTGGTCGAACTGCTGTTAGCTGACAGGTGGCTTCAATACTACCCCATGTGTTAGTAGCTACTACTCTAATGCTGTACTCTCTTTCCAATTGCAGCTCATATAACATCTACAGTATATAACATGTGAATCATGTAGATACAATGTATATATATATATACATGTATATACAGTAACTTACATGAGGTAGTGATGTATATGTAGGTATATAAATGCAGTAACATACATGAGGTAGTGATGTATGTGTAGGTATGCATATACAGTAACTTACATGAGGTAGTGATGTACATGTAGATATATAATTATATATACAGTAACTTACATGAGGTAGTGATGTACATGTAGATATATAATTATATATAAAGTAACTTACATGAGGTAGTGATGTATATGTCAGTTCCTGCCTGTCCAGGTACCAAGTATAGTAGGCGTAGTATTGACGATAGTCTGTACTATTGAAGTTTACACTGACCAGGGTCTCCGTGTTTCTACAGTAATGTATATGATACAAATGATATACATAGCACTACATTGATACATATGAGTACTTACTGGTCTAGGATCATCTACTTATTGGTGACAACATGCCACACTATGGTGTAGCTAGAGTCTTCATTTATCTCACATCATACATCACTCAGCATTTCTGATTTCACTAATAAACAACAACCAATAGGAATAAAGAGCTGGCAGCTAATGTGACCAATAACCAATCAGAATAAAGAGCTGGTAGCCAATGTAACTGGCAACTGGATGGCGTGTGAAAAGAGAACTACATTGCTGTTGAATTCTGCAACTGCTAGAGATGATACTAGATGTTGTGGAGTTGGTGGTAGGACTTGGTTTAAGAGTGGATCCTGGCTTAACTTTGACAGACCGTGTTTATGTGTGCACAAATAGCAGTCAAATTCAGGCTATGGCACCTAAAAAGGTAGAATACCTACCTGCTAGCAGCCACACGGTCTGGACAGACAAGAGCCATGGTAGGAGGAAGTGGTTTGACTACGGCTATCCAGGAGTGTAGAGAGTCAGCACCTGTACTGACAGTAACCTTGTATATGCCAGCATCGTAGGGATGTGCATCACATACCAACTGGTTAGTAGAGAGGGTCGCAGTCAGTGAACAGCTGTCTGAGAAGGCAGAGATGTTGAACTGAGTGAAGTCGTACATCACCAGGTTCTACAATATAATACATAGCTATAGACTACTCAACTACATAATAGCAATATTGGCTAGAGAGAGGACAACTCTGTGTTAAAATCAATAACCAATTAAAGGCTATCTTTGTACACACACGTGTATATACATACCCACACAAACATGTACATCTATATACTCACACAAACATGTACATGTAGGCCTACATATATTTAAACATGCATTGTATATGAATGTAGATATGTATTCGCTATCGTTGGTGCTATAATGGGTATAGAATGTAGTAAACTCATCAAGAATATCCAATTCTCGACTGTTAAGGAGAGAAACAACTTATTACTGCTATATGTCACAAACTAATAGTACTGCTGTACTGTAAGTGTTTATATACTGTTATATACCTTGATATAGAGTGAAGTGGTTTCACCAGGTTTAACAGCTTCAGGGTGATCTATCAGAGCCCGTCTGTGTGAATAGTCATCATATGGTACAACCTTTACTCCCCCTGGTGGATACAAATACATGCACAGTTTACATATTACATAGCTTGGTGTACACGGAATAGCAATAAATATCATGAATCTCTGAGGTAAAGGTTGAGCTCTCCCTACCACTAGACTAGACCACGGTTAACCCCGCCCATCTATGGGTTATTATGTGCCTACATTGGACTAGACCTTCATTAACCCCGCCCACCCGTGTTGCTATATTTAGTCCAGACCAAAATTGAGAGTCAAGGACACAGTAAAGAGAAACCTCAAGGATAAAGGAATTCCTCTGGAAAGATGACAATCCCTCAGCACCGACAGAAACAGATGGAGATTGATGGTTCATGGAGGTCATCTTTGTTAACGAAGGACGGCTAACAACAACAATGTACTAATGCCACTGACAACAGCAAGGTATATTATGCTGTACTCACCAGCTAGCCCGTACACTTGTAGAGATGCTCTCACACTAGAGTTGGATGGTAGATCACTGGGAGTAGAGAATGGTAGTACGGACACCCTCTCCTTCTCCTCTGTACCAGACATATACTTCCATACATACACAGCATCAGTTGGCTTTGCTAGCTCATCTCCTGCAGTGGTAGTAGTAAGCATTATTACACATAACCTACTACTGGACACGCACTAAACAAGTGTGAGCATTTATTGAACTTATAAATAGTACGTTATCCAATTCTCAACTGGAGCCTCAGAATTCATTCTAAAACCAAAAAATCCCACTCATTACTCTAGTCAATCTGCTACACCCAGAACAGCACATCTACATACTACATGTATATACATTGTAATGTGTATCACATGTAATAAATACAATAACTACCACATGCGTGTTACATAAACATAGGAACCTACAATGTACAATGTATGTATCAACATGAGATTGACTTTATGATAATAAAGTCACCATTGCTCTACGTCAGACGTTAAGTACCTCGTAATGAATATCTAACCTGTTTGTGGAGTGAATGTAGCCTCCAGTTGTATGTTATATGAAGCAGTGAGTCGGGTGGAAACAGAGGCAACCTTAGGCTGTACCAGTAGTGTACATTGGATCTCAAGGCTAGACATTGGGTTGCTAGCCACCAGCTTCACCTGGTACACCCTATTAATATAATAATAATATAACATGCAGGTAATGTTAGGGGGTTTGGCCATTCACTATATACAATGTACATGTATATATAATGTACTCGTATTTGCAGGCAAGAATATGAATATTGTAGTAAACTTTTAGGAACACAATATTGAACGATTCGTGATATATGGCTCAGTCTGTGCTACAACTAGACCACCTTACAGGGGGAATGGCAAGGGGTACACTAACAAATACCCCCAACAGAGGGCATTATAAGGAGTGTGCTGTAACAACTTACCCTACTGGGGGGCATTGTAAGGGGTGCACTGTAACATCCCCTTCTGTATCCACCAGCTGAGTAATGTTCTGGGTAGGGAAGTGGAAGACCATGTTAACATCAGACCCTGTATCGGCATGAGCAGTGAGAGCACACCCAGAGGGGTTGACTTGTGGTACGCGACACGTCACATGTGTGACATTCTCATACACCCGTACTTTCCGTACAAACCTCACTGGGGTGGTGGAACCTCCTATCCTAGCCAGTACCTGACAAACACGGTAGTAAATATATTAAATACATGTATATTTAATAATATTTCATACAGTGTACATGTATTATAATAGCAATGCCAACACAGGTGATTATTACAGTCTAATCATTTATAGCTATGGTAACATCCAGAACTGAGTTATGTCGAATGACTACAGTGAATATGTGCAATTGGGAAACTTATAAATGGAGGTCTCGAGTTCATATCTCAAATGGGTACAGTCCAAGCTAGTGCTTGTTTTACAAACATAACTGAATTCAACACAGTGCTGTTTTTAAAAATGAAACATTCCGTAGCTTCAAGATTTGAGGTTGAGTAGTGGTTACAAAAATAAAAGCCTTTACCCAAATCCTTATTCTTTGTACAAACTAGAAGAAACACTTATATAACTACATACCAGCCTCAAAGTAGAGAGTCAATCTTCCTAATGTGTTATGGGCCAACTTATGATATGAGTCTAGTTTGTGGTGAGTTCAACTTAATATATTCACTTACAGTAACTGTGTAGATGTCAGTGTATATATTCACTTACAGTCACTGTGTAGAGCTCAGTGTATATATTCACTTACAGTAACTGTGTAGATGTCAGTGTATATATTCACTTACAGTCACTGTGTAGAGCTCGTGTATATATTCACTTACAGTTACTGTGTAGAGCTCAGTGTATATATTCACTTACAGTCACTGTGTAGAGCTCAGTGTATATATTCACTTACAGTCACTGTGTAGAGCTCAGTGTATATATTCACTTACAGTTACTGTGTAGAGCTCAGTGTATATATTCACTTACAGTCACTGTGTAGAGCTCAGTGTATATATTCACTTACAGTCACTGTGTAGATGTCAGTGTATATATTCACTTACAGTCACTGTGTAGAGCTCAGTGTATATATTCACTTACAGTCACTGTGTAGAGCTCAGTGTATATATTCACTTACAGTAACTGTGTAGAGCTCAGGGTATATAAACGTGACGTTGACCTTTCCAGTTAGACCGAGAGTCGTGGGAGCTTTGTGTACTGCAGTTTTATGGGGTGTAGAGACATTCCACACAAACTCGGCACCAAGCCCTGAGTCTAAGTGGGCTGAGAAGGTGAGTGTCTGCTGGGTAGACGTCACTATGATGTCATCAGAGGAAGATACAGTAAGAGTACCCAAGTGTTCCATTACCATCAGTGTTACTTCACCGCTAGCTCTCTCTGTATACATTATAATATAGACATGATAATAACAGAGTGACAAACATATTATATTGATCATAACTAGGAGTTGTCCACTAGGGAGCAGCCGTGGCCTAATGGTTAGAATGCTGAACTTTCATGCTGAAGGTTCCAGGTTCGAATCCTGGCCACGGTGGTGCTAGGAAGCGCATCCATCCACAATTGCTCCTGTGCCGCATATAAAAGCCCTTGGGGTCATGCAAGCCAGCATGGCTTCAAGGCAACTCCTCTAACCCTGCCAAAAAAAGGCCATGTCATCTAGGCCTTTCTCACAGGGAGTTGGCCAGCACTGGCACCTGGCAGTGCAAGCTGCAAGGGGCTGGTCACACGGAGGAGTATACATGTAAGCTGGTCAGTTTTAAGATTTGTCCACTCTCAATTTCTCTTCTTTTCTCCTCAGGATGTGACACACTTTGTTCAACTTTAGTTCGTCAAATAATATCTGTGCTATAAAACTAAAGGTCAAGTAAATACAACCATTTCAAAATTATTTTCAAGTTTTAAATCACTATAACAGCAGAGCTATCATCGTTTGAGAACTTGAGTATAGGCTTACCATTAGCTGGGTTCCACACTTCACACTTGAGAGTAAAGGTACCAGTTTCATTCATCACATGTGTGAATGTATTCAGCCTCTCTCCTGTTACCTGTATTGTTTAATAGATGATTGTATAATAGATTACTAGCGTTTGTTTTATACATGTATATACACATTATGATATATCTGGCCTCAGAATGAGGCTCTATGCCCTAGAGTTTTGAGCACCGAATGCCCAACCTATAGGTATAGGGTTCAAGTCACCCTGCATTTCATATATTATACCTTGTCATGTTAGTCAATGCAGTAACAGCTCATCTCCTAAACTGACAACCAAGTATTAAGGAATGCCACTAACATGAACATACATGTACATACAATAGTGTATTTCATATAAACATAAAGTGGTGATTCTAATTTAATATCTCAATACCATTTAAAACAGAGCTGCTTACGTTGTATATGAGTTGGTCAGTGAGTGCATTGACCAGTGTCCAGTGGGCTGTGTGACGGTAAGAGATGGAGGTGAAGTAAGCTGTGATAGAAGCTTCCATGCCCACCTCATATGATACATGTCCATCAAACCTTAGCTGAGATATCCTTCTATATACTACAGACAAAAGATGGGACCGATATCAATGTAGCATACGCCTAGTCTAGTGTAATCACACATACTATGGTAATGGGCAAGAATATAACACATTAGTGGGAGTTGTGTCCTCAATTCAGAGAGGAGATAACTCTTGTATAGCATGGAGTTACAATATATCATAATGTGTCACACCTCAAGCTCTCTAACAAATAACATGGTACATTCAATGCTGGGGGGGGGGGCAGTGAACATGTAATGATAGGGTCAGTCGACCAGAGCTTCTACTGAAACATTGAAAATGTTTGCTTGATCTGGCCAAAGAGCTTCTGACTAGCTGAACTCACGTCTGCTAACCCAGTGACGAAGGACTTTCACACCAAAAAATAGCTGCCACTATAGACTTGGTTTTGAATTGAAAATTTGAATTGTGACCAAAACTAAGGTAAAGAAACAATATTATGTGTTGAGGAAATGATAGTGTGTGGTTTGTGACTTTCTATCTGTAGATCTCAGAGTCAGAGGTCAAACACCGCACACATGCACTCTATACAACTGACTATACCTGAGTATTGGATGGGCTGTGAGGAGTTGATAAGGGTATTGTTGTTAAAGACGGACCATGTTAGATTGAATGTGCCCTCTCTGTCCCCATAGCGCATGTAGTGTCTATAGTCCAGTGTACATCCTACACCATAGCTAGATCTTACCTCTATATAACCATCCAATTGGTTGGATCTACAGAACACACTTAGCGTCATAGTAACAAGTGTGATAAGTATAATATTAACATAGATACAGTAATAACAAGAGAAGTAACTCCTACAGTAACGTTGTTCATACAGTTACTAGAGAAAGCAAATTTCACTTTTTTAAATGTATAACTAACAAAACCTTAGCCTTTGATCATTCACTTCCTTATTGGCTTATCCAATTACTAATCTTGTTATTGGCAAGGTGTATGATATAAATAGCAAGCTTAGTGTTCACTACCTCCTATACTTACTGGAGTAACATGTTGACATTGGATATAGTTCTGTCTAGGAGAGAGAGTTGAGTGAGAGGTGAACCATCACCCTGGTCTATCTCTACATGAGTGTAGTATCTGGTGGAGGTGGTTATGGAAAACTCCAGATCTGTTCTCTCTCCCAACACAAGCACCTGTTTGGATGGAGTGACTGACACGTTCTGTATATCTCTAGACACCACTATCACGTACAGTGTAGACTCGACAGAATCAAACCTGTTGCTGAAATTTACTCTCACTTCGTGAACACCGAGAGTGGTAAATGTATGCGTCTACAAGTATAATACATCGTCTGTGTAATATAGACGTAACAGATAGGTTACAACACGAAACATTTCACAAACTTCCTTCTTACATGTAAAAAACTTCCAAGATGCATGCACGTGTACGTTATATGTACTAAATGTGTGCACCCTATGTACTATTTGTGTACACCGCGTGTACTATTTGTGTGCACTATCTGTGAGTACCCTATGTATGTACTATTACGTATACTCACAGCAAAGGACTGATAGCACTGTGTGTGACATGATAGATAGTTGGTAGTGAATATCTCCTCAGTTTCATTGTCAAAGTTCCAGTGATACGTTACGTTGATACCTTGAGCTACGGAAGCTTTGAATGGTGTGGGAGTGTCCACATACACCTACATGTATATAACAGTACAATAAGCATATACATGTGCATGCTCATGTACATAACAGTAAAATAAGCATATATGTGCATGTTCATGTACTTTGATATGATTATCACAACACCTGGCCCACTGTTATATGTATAAACTAAAGACGAGTACGAGAACACAGTGTAGTGTAGTCTTAGCCCACCCCATATGCAGTGCGGTACAACCTATTTTTAGTAGAACCATATAATAATAAAGTGAAACATTCGCATACAGTGTACAGGTCCTTGGGCTATATATATAATTCACCTATTTGTTGAACAACCTTCATAATTACACAAATGATGTTAAAGGATTGAACTTTACTAACTTTAACAGCTTTCTTGTGCTCGGTTAGTTGCAGCTCATGCTCATTGGATATACAGGTGGGTAGCTCGTGTTCTGAGAGATGTATAAGTATGTCGGGGGTCGCTGGTACCTCGTGGACAACAGATATGATACGGGACAGGAACTTAGTCTCCCATGGAGTAGTGATATGTATACCTGTAAATATTCAAGTACTGTTTTATGCTTTCCATATAACAATAACGTTACGCTAACAAACACAGGAGATTGGGAGTTATCTTCAACTGAGGGAGTATCTCTACATCTTTGCCAATCTCATTATCATTCAAGAAACGGACATAATACGCAGACGAAATTAACGTCGGTGTGCCACCCTCAATGGCCCCATTAAAACACAGTTCATAAGGCTAAAAGAAATTGTTTAACGTGCACGGTAGAAAAACATTAATACAACATATGGTTTTTCCTCAACAGCGACCCACTCGCTGTGGTAGCGTAGGAGGAGCTTAATTAGTAGCAGCCATTTTGTTAGAGAGATGTTAGTTATTAATAAGGTGTATATCATTAACAGTTCATTAGCATTATTCAGCATAATTCCAAACAAAACAAAAAGCGGAAAGTAAGATACTGTCAAATTGGTCTACAAACACAAACTAGTAAATCCATTACCCGGGAAGCCACAGGTTTAATTTAAGACTTGCGTGTACAGAGTGACAAAAACACAGAAGTTTGATCAACTAATCCGCTAATTAATCAGATTATCCTCCCTATAATCTCCCATCAATCATTCGGAAAGAGATGGACTACAAAAATTCCATACAACACTACCATACTAGACCAATTCAAGTGATTAGCAAAATCCATCTTATATCCTGGCTAGGTCAGTCTGAACTGGAATGGTTCTAATGATATATGTGACTATCAGTGCTACCACTCCACTGACCAGTGCTATCACTCTACTGACCAGTGCTACCACTTTACTGACCAGTACTATCCCTCTACTGACCAATACTATCACTCTACTGACCAGTACTATCATTCTATTGATACATCAATTAATGTGATATGATACAATAATATATATTATATATGATATTAGGTCCTACTGCATGAACATGTACATAAAAGTAATCCATTGGCACACAGACTCATAGTAATATAATTGTTGTACATGGGTTGACGCTACTCACTGATATTATGATCTCGTTCCGCTAGTAGGTGGTACTCTGTAGTACATGATACTAATCCCATGTTACTATCTGACTTTCCTTCAATAGCCTCCACCCTGGATATAGTCTCATTGTCCATATGGTAAACACAGTATACTGGTAGTTGTACTTCATCCTCTGTGCCGTTGTCTAAGGCTAGGCCTGTAACACATGCAGTACTAATACAATAACTGGCTACCAGATAGTTACATGATTGTACATAACTATCATTATATTGGCTATATAACACCAGAGAAAGGATAACTCTAAATTTATCTAAAACAAATTGAATGAGAATGATTTTAGTAGAAATTACTTAGAAGAGGGAGAACTTAGACTGAGAGATTGGGCTGCACTCTAGAAGTTGGTTTGGGTATAATACCCTCCCTCCCACAACAGGATCCACAGCCCTAGAGCAAGCACAACAAGGAAACACCGATTCTGCCTCCCTACTTTCTCCAACTAAACTAAACTGTATAAACTACACACATATCTAGAGTAGAGTCGGCAGTTACATGGAGTGTATAGGTCTACCCTTAGCCGTAACATCTCATCATTCTACTGCATACATTAACATAAGAGAATGAATAAATTACACCTTTTGATTCAAGGGTTGGCTTGGTAAAAACGGGAAGCAAATTGACTAACAGTTATTTTATAAACCATTACTGACACCACCCTTGTGTAAGACAAACCGTAAATGACAAACCAGTGGAGCATGCATGGTATTACGATATATCATTCTCTATTCTTTGAATTATTGACACTCAGCCCAGACCCATGAATAACATAATATATGATAATATCACCTACCATATAAATGGTTGAAGTTGATAGTAAGTTTGAGCTCTAACTGACGATAGGTAAAAAGGTGATCAGGCTCATAGAATGTGTAGGTCTGTATACGAGGTATATTCCTACTGCTGTATATGGAGACATAGTCTAGCCCACTACTACCACACGGGAGTTGCTCACCATCTACACAGCTACAAAGTATAAACACATGTTATGAGTAAACAGAATTTAGTAAACAAGATTGAACCTGATACAGGTGGATTGTCAATAATCCTAATATGTGATACAAACTGCGTACATGCACTGTATATCAACACAGACTGGCATGGTTGGTATTCCGAGAATAACATTTTAGGCTCACATTACATAGACCAAGTGTATATAAGTATAAATTAATATCAACATAATATATTTCATAACAGGCTTAACAGGTTGCTTTACTATCTGCAAACTACAACTAGGCGACATTAGCAATAATCCTCAAATGAATAGCTTTATAGAGAATCCTACCTACTGCTTATCAGTATATTTATCAATTCCAACTGGAGAAATTCCCATATTTGTAATACATTGTACACTGTCTATTTATAATGTTATCAACTATAATGGAATCCACAACATTGAAAGGGAGATAGGCCAACTTTTACATAATGTTTTTATGCAAGGAATTTATCTATTTAGCAGGCTGAGACTAGTTTCACATCCATGAAAATATCAGTCCCTGACTGGGGTTTGAACCCGGGCCTCTACGGCACGCACCTAATCGCCTAGCACAGTGAACAGAACATGCTACCACTACACCAGCTCAGCAACCTTAATAAGGAAAGCTTCACCAGTGAGCAGTAGACAAGCTCTGAGCCTACAGACAAATTCCTTGCAAAAAAACATCATGAGATAGAAATGGGTTGGAAAAATGTCAACCATCTTCAAGGTGTGGCTTGTTCAGTACTATACTGTGTAGTTTCACATTCAAATGTATGTAACAGGTATTCAACATGGTATTTGGTAGATTAGCGATCTACTATTATGATTGATATGTAAATAATTATATACCATGATCCTTGTAATATTCTTAGCACCATCACCCATCTATACTTGAAAGAAATAATGAAATATACATGTATGTAATAGAAAGAGGAATAGCCCCACCTCTCTGAGCAGTGGGAGGGGTCAGATTGAACTTCCTGTAGTTGTTGTAGGTTAGATACGCAGTAGAACCTCTGTAAACTTAGAACAGCCACAAATGGAAACCTAAACAATTACATAAAAATGTGCATTCAAACAGCCTCCATCTTGTATCAGCATACAGTACATGTAATCTATAAGCATTGCCAATAACATGATACAAAATCGTAAAAGTTAACCTCATTACAGCTCCTCTACCCCCCCCCCCCCAACATTTACCCTTTATTATACCAGGGAGGGCTACGGTTGCTATGGTAACCATCTAGTTTGCCCAAATGTAGGTCTGTGTAGAGTGTAAAAAGTTCTAGCAAAGATTGCTTGGTTATCCAAATCTAAAACATCGCTGGTAATAACTAGCACTCTCTTGTTTTGAATAATCAAAATAACCTACAAATCCCTTATGGTATTCAAAATTCATCTAGTGACATTATATACTAGCAGGTCTAATGTGAATCACTGAGATACAGTGGCCACCCATATGTACGAGTATGTGACTTAGCTTAGCGCATAAACCTTGTGAGCCATATTGTAATTGAGTAATTCAGTAGGTATTTAATAAACCACACAGTAGTGATGCTTGAGAAATTAACAGACCAGAAGATTCAGGTGTGTCCATCACACAGTAGACATATATTAATGGTTGGTACTTTCTATTTTTTAGTATCAAAATGAGGAGTTTCAAGTTGATGCCAAATGGATACTTCATCTGAAGACTGCCAGCTGTCAAGAGATTACTGCTTGGCCAACAGCTTACCCTGAATCACTGCAGTGCTGGGTTCCATACACTGGTGGTGGTTGTGAGCTGTTATAGTTGTTATAATACCCTGAGATCACATTTTCTTCAGATGAACTCTCAAAATAATCCAATAATGCAACTTCTTTTGATTGTAACTGGTAGCATCCTAGATGCCATGAGCTAACAGGTGATTGAGCTGAAAGTAATATAATAAATCTGTCAACAGAAGCTACAATATACAACAATAGATGCTGTCTTAACTAATGATGTGGTGATGGTTAACCACAGGTTATACACTGTGATCTTTAGAGGATAATAAATTGTACATCCCACTTGAATAAACTGTTAGAAGTGTATTGCCTTGTTTTTTGTCAGAAGGGCATTAATTGACTGCTAAACAATAGAAGTCAACATTCCACACTATTCTACATGTATTATCAACCAGAGCATGACCTTGATATACAACAACAGAGTAGTAGTAGTAGCAGTAGTAGTAGTAGGTAGTGGTGGTAGTAGTAGTAGTAGTAGTAGTTGTAGTAGTAGGTAGTGGTAGTAGGTAGTGGTAGTAGGTAGTGGTAGTAGGTAGTGGTGGTGGTAGTGGTGGTGGCAGTAGTAGTAGTACCTAGTAGTAGCAGCAGTAGTAGTAATAGTAGTAGCAGCAACAGCAGCAGCAGCAGTAAAAACAGCAATAGTGGTAGCGATAAAGCAGTCGTGGTAGCGGTAGATAGAATTACATAGTTAATCAAAATAGCAAGGTTGCCCATGAGAAACAGCTTACTCATGGTGAACATGAATGGTGAACATGAATGGTGAATATGAATGGTGAATGTGAATGGTGAATGTGCAACCTTCAACACGTAGAAATACTTTACTCCCTCTGGGACCTGACTGCATCTCTAACTCCTGACTAGTTGGACTATACTGTTTGGATCAGAGCCCAACACACTATAGGTTCAGTGCATATCTCTGGCTATACTAGCTATATAATTGGATTGGGGTAGCTGGCTGGTTGGTTAATGTAGTGGACCATGGTCAACTCATTCTAATCCTGACGTTTTGTCTGGGTGAGGTGGATTAACAACATCTATGACATATATGTCTGCGCATTATCATGGTAATTGCCTCTATAGTACCAAAAGGACAATAAATTGACAGTAAAAGTGGAATCCGCCATGTGATTATTCTCTCACGGTGCCAACAAAAGTTCCATTCATGTGCTCAAATTAGGGAAAAGCTAAATTTATTACCACAGCACACCAGGTGTCAGTCAATCCCATGGTATCGCCGAGTCTTGAACTCAGTTAAATGTGTGTGTGTGATAATCACCTTTAGAGCAAATATTCTCCTAGACGATTTCAGTAATACAAATGCTATAAAATTACCTACTGGCATTGTTCAAGAAAATAATCACAATTGTATAATTCTGCACTAAAATTACAAAAACAGTGCTAAGTAGGCTGCTTGTAGGCTATAGGAGGAAGAAAGGCAGTTAATTTTATTGTTATGTAATTCTCTAAAATCCAGTAACAATTTTCAGTTGTTCAAGGTTTGAAAGCCCATGATATACTATTTCTTCAATTCGTACACTAGCTTATATTTGCTCACATGTAACAGCTACCAGACAGGTATAATATTTTCCCTACATGTCCAAATCCCTTAGTCACTTCCTAACCCCATGTCATGTTCATCAACAAATATCACAAATATAGCGCATGCTGTTGCACATTCATTTACCTATTGTTTATGTAGATTACAAAATACCCCAGGCTGACTCGATCATTCTTATAGCAGATTATGCAGATACTACAGCGATAGGGTTGGATCACGGCTGGCTTGAAGCTCATTGATGTTCATTCAAGTTGATTCTCATTATTAGTAATGTAAGTTTAGATAGAGTATGGAGTAGGCTAACTCATAGTGAACAGAACACAGTGGTAATAACTTACTAGGCCTAGTATTGTGACCAAATAGTTCAAAAAGTAATAAACCAGTCAGTGCTGTATTTTATAACATTGACTAACAATAAAACACATAATTTAGGGTTAGAGTGACTACAGTGTGGAATGTACGAAGACTGAGGTTGTTGTTAAATTCAGCTAGTCAGTATCAGTAGGAGTAGGCATTAGGCAAGTCACTCACTACCAGGAGTAGAGTTCAAGTTTTAGAAAACAAAACAGCTCACTGTTTGTTTGCTGTCAGTAGATCACTATAACCTGCCATAGCTCTACTATAACGATCAGTGCAACATAAAAACATTTAGGCCAGAAATACATAAAAATAAAAATGTGCTTTAAAAGCTCTAATACTGATACCATACTCATGATACTCATATCTAGCTCAAACAGATACACTTATCTCATTAAACGTAATTAATATTTAGTTTTATTCGAACTTTTGACAAAAAATATTAATTATTATTTATTAGCCTATATTATGACAATAATATATCACAGATATGCTTATATGCCTTGTCTATGGCTAAATTCCAACTATAAATATTCTATATCAATAGAATTAGAACATCAATATGAATCATTATCAAGGTCAGATTCAATTGTTTATTTCACAACTTATAATAAAATAATTTAAATTTGTATTCATCATCATTAGATTCATTATTATGTTTGTAATCTAAGATTACATTATAATAGTAATTATATTATTTACAAATAATAATTATAATAATATAATTACAATACAAAACAATAATTATTATTGTCATTATCATTTTTGGGGCTACAGAGCAGGTATACTGCTGATTCGAAAACTACTAAACTAGCAAATAAAAATAAAACATCTTACCATTTAAATTTGAGGCGCTGGTTCTACTTAAAATAAGTGCTGTAGACAAGGCCAAGTACAGTCGCATTGACAGCATACTGATACTTCACTTGGACCATAATGTTAGCCGCATAATCATATAAAATCCATCTCTGCAATGTGGAAAATTCGTTGGATAGGTATTATTGAATTGTGTAGTTGCTATATCACTATTACTATTATTATCTTATTCTGTGTTACACTCGACAAACATCTGGATTACATTTCATGCTTACTGTTCATCATCAAAACATTTGTGGTTATAGACTTAGGTCCAAAATTATAACCATAGCTCTGATCACAGCCAAATAAAATTTCGCAGACGAAAACTGCTATTCATTCGCACAATGTGCTTCACCATGCGAAGCATTCTGTATTAGTAAATATAAACAAGCTTTGAATACAAAAGAATTTAAATGGTTTATGTTTTTAGTTAATATAAATCAGGCTATAATTTGTTACAATACGGTAATTAAAAAAATCATTGTTGATGCTTTATGCGCGGATGTGTACACGATTACCAACATAAGCGAGTCCACTTCTGTTGGCTTTACATAGTTTCCTTTTTAATTTTTGAAGAAGAATTAATATTTATATTATATTTAATCATAATTCAAATTCAAGATTGACTGAAATATTATTAATAAACATAAGCTCTGTATACCTATGATGTAATGTTAATTTGAATAATGTTGGTGATTTTATTGCGCAGGATGATCAATATGGGCATGAATTGTAAGAAAATTAATTAGAGCTGCTTCATTTTAATAATCATAATGATTACATTATGATTATGATCATTAAAATTAACAGATACATTACAACAATACATTCACATTGACATTGACATTGACATTGCATTCATAATAATAATATAATTTAATAGGCCTATATTATTTTCTGACTAAATAATAGAATGGTAATAATAAGAATCGATGAGGCTTGATTTTCTGTTGATTGTTCTGTAGTTTGATGACATTATTTGCCTCTGGATTTAATTCTTTTTTTAGTCACCTACTACTAGGCCTATACGTGCTGGAACTTCTCACCTGACTTGGCACCAATACCAAGTCGGCATGTCTAGCATTGCTCCTTCTACAGTGCAGCAGGTTTTAGAATGCTTGTGTAAGTATATAATATTTATAAATTATTTTAACAATTATTATATTGTGTATATACACTGTAAATTTGGATCTACATGTAAGATATTTTTAATTTGATTGCATAACCGTTTCATTGGTTGGTAGCTTTATGGATAGTGTAAAAGTATTATCTGCCTCTCTGTTGAGTACAGTGTGCTTGCAGGTGGATTCGCTGTCAGGAGCTATGGGCAGGACTGCAGGTATGCTTCTACTAGGGGACATTCTCCTGCTTATAACTTTGCTGTTGCGTCTACAGCAATCACTTAGACTGCACAAACAAACTTCTTGCTCTATCATTACCATTGATACATTGTCCATAAGTAAAAATTTATAGTAATGATGTTCAACCTAATACTCTATACTTTAGATCAAAGTATATAGTGAGTGATGGGGCTGCAGTGACAGTGGAGTGCTGCTATCAACTAATTGATAATCTAAATATTGAGGTACACACACACATATATACATGTATATATATATATATATACTCAATCTGCATACAGTGTACTGTTTCGGTGTTTAACACCTCATCAGTGCAGCTCATGTATATATAGCCTACAAATATATATATCTAAATACTGTTGAATATACACTTTAGGTTGTAGTAGTTAAACAGTCAACCTTTAGTAAGACATGTTGTTTAGCTAAACTAGTTCTATTTCTAGCACCCAATTGGACAGATACTTCACGACTGCGTCTCAACCTTCCATAATAAATATGGCTGTGGTGTGAGGTCATTACTCTGCTTAACATTAGTCTGGTACCGCTCATATATCTCTCTTAGCAGGCAGGTAAACCTACAGCATATACTTGGGCTATACAGGTTATGTTTCATATATTTTTCTGTAAGCTACATGATGTCTGTTATTTATTGTTAGCTATAACACTGAATCATTCATATCATGTTTTAATAAGTTGAAATTTTAAAATGCTACTGAACAGGACGTACTGAACAAGGATACTGTAAATAATTCCATAGAATCGTATTTACTACTTGATTTTCTCAGGGTTGCTCAAGGACTGAAACATACCAATGCTTTGACAAGCTGTTGAATGTCATCATTACCATTATAAATGATCTCTCCACTAACATCCGACCACTTCTAGAGGCTAATGGTGGTACTACATTACCTGCCAAAGACATACCTAGTGCTAACAACACCAACCATTCCATTGTACCTTTAATAGACACAGCTTCTTCTGACTCCAGCGCACAGGGCTCCTGTAGTTCTGGTGGTTTTGATGACATTGCATGGTACTTTTTACCTGATGACTCGGGTACACAGATGAATATACCAAGAACTTCAAAGTCACATCCCCGACCTCCATCCATACAGAAATCTACTAGGAACTGTGTACATTCCGATGATGAGGACTTTGTAGATTGTTTTGATTCATTGGAAGAAGTCAATCCACCAACTACCATCCCAGCTCCCATAAATAATATTGACTGGCTAGACCAAGCTCTCAATTCTGTGAAATCAAAGTCGGGTGTGTCTAAACCTGCACCATCCCATACTGTGTATGCCAAGTATTACAGCCACAATCTCAACACAGAAGCCTCTTGTAACACTTTAGAAGATGATTATATTGTAGATTCACTTCAGAGTTTAGTTCTCAATGCACCGTCGCAATCGCTGACCCCTGTCACTGATCCAATACCTGCAGTCTCTCCTCATAAACTCTCATCTGTGGGAGATATTATAAGAGGTGTATCACACTCAAATGGCATTGTAGCTAAACTGTTGAACAAAGCAATAGAATACGGTTCACAGGATGACTCGAATCTTAATAGCAAACACTTAGACAACATTACCACAGTGCGTTGTGTAGGAGCTTCGTCTATTCTCTCTGAGATGTGTCTAGGGACGGTGGTAGAGTGTGACTCTGATGTCATAGGTTTAGTCTCTAAGAAACAAATATGGAAATGTCAAGCCTTGGTGAGTTGGTGTAATTTGATTTATTCTATTTAAAACTTGTGAGATGACATGTACGTTAGGGCTGTGATCCCTTCTGTGTATCACACTTGGCCTGTGTATAAAATGATACTGCAGCCATCAGGTATTCTAAAGCTTGCATATCTCTTGCTTTGGAAGTTGTGGGAGTTGAGTCGGTAAGAAAACGGTTGTATCCACTTGTATTGTTTATCACATACATGTAACTCATTACTTTTGTATCAAGGGAGTTTTATAGTTTTGCTTCAATGAAGAGTATTTTTGTTCAAGTTTTTCACAAAATTCTCCAACTACCGGAGTCCTTACTCTGTACCTCAAAGTATGCTAACTTACGTGATCTCTGCAGTTATTTCAAGGAGATCTACACCCTAACTATACCCACACTGGCTATAAACAAACAGTGAACTTTAAGAAAGTGGTGCAATCTAAAGACTTGGTGTCAAATGCCAATGCTCAGAGCTGGTGTGAAGTAGTGCTTAATAGTATCGCTCAGGTAAGCCTATATAGTACAATGTGGTATGATATTAGTGTTATTTTGATGATAATTCTCTGACAAGACATCCACAAGCACATAGAGCGGGCTTATGTCCTGATTTACCCCAATGTTATTGTTTAACACACATGGGATTATTGGCTATTGCTGTTTGTTTGTGAATTTTAGTTTAGTCATGTACTTTAAGCCGTGAGTTTGTTAGTAGAATTATGAAGGCTTGCTCACCTGTCGGAACAAAATGAATGCACCATCTATTTTGGGTAATATGGGAGTCATCTCCCTTCCTCTCTTGCTACCGCATAGAGTGGGCAAAATGTGCAGAAATTGATCAATATCATGCAGATAATAATATTATATATGATACCTTGACGTATATCATGGAATATGCTCCATATAGAGTATAGACCAATGAATTAAATCTGTAATGTTGGGTATCTAAACACAATATAATATACGTACTAATATAGTAACAGTTGTGGATGAAATTATTGTAGAGCAAGGTGAACTGCTTACTGATGAAGGGCTATTGTCTACCCACCCTTAAACAGAACCTCCTATCTCAAGAAGTGATAGTCCTTGAGAACATAGGCTATAAACTACTTTCATACCTCTCAGAGCAGTGTCGAGTACCCATCCTGCACTACTCAGATGACATTAACTCAGTGAGTAGTATATTATACCAATACATGCTTCTTCTAACAGTAACAGTAATATACACAACACGTAGTGTCTGCCAGTTTAGACTTTTGTAGAGTCTGCAAGTCTTGTTTTCATTTCTATAGTTCAAATCAGTTTTTACTTTTGAGTTATCTTCTCATTGAAGCTATTTTGTTGAGAAGACAACTCTGTACAATCCCATACAAGTCAGTTGTTACGATCACTACAAACTCCAATACACATGTAAGTGATAGAATGCTGGCACTGCTTATATTCCATGCAATGCTACTTGCTACTGTAACTATATTGATTAAATTTTATGTTTTGACCATGATGTTTCCACTATAGAGTTACAGCTGTGAGTTAGACGTATCTACATTGGACAGGCCGTGTGTTGGCAGACATACATCTTATCTACTCAATGTGGGGATAACTTCTGTAGAACTACCTACTTCCTGTGTGATGGTGAGGTATATCCTTTCATTCCTTGTATTACTGTTGCTCGACTGCTGTTATTCAGTGCGTGTTCCATGCTTGTTGCAAAACACTTGCACTTGTACTCATAGGTTCTTCACACATACCTCCTGTCTACTCTGTACTCACCCACGTGTGTGCAACTGTAGTGCCTATGGTAATTGACAGGGGGTCACACAGCTTGAGTAAGTTTTTTTCTAATCTGTAGTAAATACTATTCTTTCTAAGTTCTTTCGGAGTTCACTGATATAATAGTTGTATCCTTCTTTACTTCAAGTTATTTTCACATTGTGAATGTTTCCCTAACAATGTGCAAAATTTTTCTGTCGTTAGCAAACGGCCATATTGTGTAGCCCAGTAGCAGAAGAATCACTTATGCAGGAGGAACGATTTCATCATGCTTTATCTAGACTGAGGGGTGTACTAGACTCTGGTCAATGTCTACTCAGCGTTACTCTAAGGGACATAGTTACACGTCTCCATCAACACACAGGTAAGACTTTGGTTCCTCCGCTATACCACCTGCTCAATAATTGGGTTGGTTTATGACAATTATCATGCTATTAATTATTTTTCTCATCATTTAATTCCATTGTTTACAAATAAGGAAGCCTCTACGTCATGGTAGTGTTATTTTATGGTTAACATACTACATGTAAATGCTTTCACTAATTGATGTACATGTAGTAACTGCATTTGGATATTGTCTTCTTGAAATATTAAAGTTTAAAGTTTTTCTTTCATAAGATACGTAAACACTGTATCCTACATTAGACTACATATTGTCTATTCTGGCAGATATTTGGAGAAGTGAGGATTCCACACTGTCTACTGTGACAGCACAGTTCATTCAGGAGTTGTCTACTCTTATCACACATAGCGATGCGTCATCTGATGACATCACACATATTGATGACCTCAGCAGTACAATATCTGCTTGGGAGACATCTTTATCAGCGTGTAAATACATCTCGTCTGTCAGTACGTTAGTCCAAGTTGGAGAACAGATCACTGGTTGTAGTTTGTGACAATATTATATCCATTTGATGTAATTTTTATACTGGTATTGGTATTGTGATTTATTAGATTTTATATCTACAATATTTCATTGAATTTATGTCAATCAGATTTCAACATTTCCAAAGCCAATTTTCTTACGAGTTACATCTCTGGGGGAAAATGGGGCACCATGTTGGGCCTGTAACAATTAATCACAATAATCGAGAGTAAAGTGTGTTTAATTTGTTCCATTGTTACGAGCCTCAATATGACCACTTGTTGACTTTTGATGATGCACCTTCTATTCTAAGGTGAACTTCTTGATCTACATCAAATTTTTTTTTTGGTAAAGTTTGCAAAACCTTATTTCCAGAGTTTACATCTATTTGTATATAATGCAAATGCAGTGACCTCATAAAGCTAACTAAACATATTCCTATCTATGCATCTTATATTTATTTATTAGCAAACTAAACAAAAGTAGTTACCATACAAAATCATGTAGTTTGTAATTTTTTATCTTGGTTCCCTCAAAACTTATTTCTCTTGTAGCGAAACTACATGTATATTTATGTCTGTAACAAGCTAAACTAAAACTCTGCAAGATTTCTAAAATATGTTACACATGTTATACATTTGAAATTAATGAGTAAGCTGTGTACGAATATAAAGGAAAACCGTCCAATCTGGTCATGAGGATGAATGATCATGCCACACTTGCTGACTCTGGATCATGTAGTGTAGCTTCTAACCGACAGTAAAAAACTCCAGCCTTAGATATCTTATATGGTAGCAATTGTAGGATTCTGATGCACGCTGTAGATGCTCTTTGGAGTTATTCTTTCCTGGCGAATAAAGTGCCAAGATTGGACAAATCGTAAATTAAGCCTTAGCATTTAAATTTTATACTCTCAGAACCTAACAACAGTCATTCTTTGCTAATAAAGGTATGGAACGATGGCTTGCGTATTGCAGAAGATGTTTCTTGTAATAAAGTTACTAACTACTATCCTTTTACTCTCTTTGACTAGGTATCTATTAACTTTGCTTATGACTGTCAAGTAGAAATCAATTGCATTGATTTACTAGTATCATAGTCAATGCAATTGATTTCTACTATCATAGTCAACCAATGCATTCAAATAGTGATAATTAATGTACAATATAATGTAGAATCAAACTTTTATAGTAACTATTTATTTAATATTTATTAAATTTCAATTGGACTGGTTGGACATCCAATTTCGGAATTTGAATTTCATCATGATTATCATTATGGTAATCTATCTTATCTTATGTTATCAATAGTTATAGTAACTATTTAGCTATTATAATTATAGTATAGTTTTAGTATTATAATATTACATTTGAACTGAAACTAGTTGTTATATATGAAATTAATTTATTTAACATAACATTTTATCATTCTCATGATTATACATTATTAATTTGCACTGTTGAATATTATATTTATATTACTTCAGTGAGTTTAAGTCCTATTGACTTTTGACTCAGTTCGACAGTTGTGTTATAAGTAACTATGATGGGAAAGGTCCAGCTACACTGTTTGTACATACTCATGCTCATGCCTCATGCTGTTTGCTATCATCTAATCTGCAATGTTAAATTTGAATGTGCTGGAGAAGATTGGCGACCGTTAATTAATAATTTCAACGTTTAATATTAATTCGGAAGTTTAATGCTTTGCTACTACAGTTAAGCTCTGTAGTTTTGAAAAAGGTTTCCTGATAAGCTAATCAAATTTAGAGAACAAACATGATCATTTAAGACGGTATACCATTTCAGAGATCCGTCTGTACGATTAACCCCACTCAGCAGAATGGATCTGTGCACTGAGGTAGACTCACACCAGAGGCAGCCATTGAATCAGCAACCAGCTCAATGCATCCTGATAGATCTCATGTCACCATTATCATCTGCCAACCTAGATAGTATTGCTGAATGTCTTCACAATGTCCTACCTGTAATCAGTGTGTTACCCGGTCCACCCCGTGTACCTCTTCTCTCTATCCTAGTTGCTAATAATCTAAATGGTATTCCAGAAGAAGTAAGTATAACCAGTGCAAGCATGCACATACATCTATGTCATATACATGAATCTTATAGACAACTCTGTTAAGGACTTGACTTAACATGTGGATGCTTATGCAATATAGGCCTACGTGCATTATGTCCATATAGCTGTGTATCATAAAATTAACTGGTCAGGATTGTGCACATGTTCGTATTACATGAATATGCGGCTGTTCGAAAAAGACAGTTCAACGCTGGACAGTTTGAAATGCTTAATCCCAAACCCCAACTACCAGATTTCAACTAATTTTTATTTTTAATATTGTTTTTTTATTTAATTAATTATTTAAAATTAGTTATCTGCAAGTTGTGTTCTTCTAAATCTAATCTACACAGTTTCGAACTGTCCAGTTGTGAAACGTCCTGTTTCGAACTTTCTTTTTCGAAGTGTCCCTTTACCGTATTACGTGTAGTATAAACTTGAAAATCATCCAATGCAATTGATACACATTTAGATTGTCATTGACTATATTATAGCTTTTCTTTTCTACAGGTAATTCTTGGGTTTGAAAAGGTGAGAAGTAATTTCACAAGGTGTTTTGAAGCAGTCCGGTCTATGCATACAGAGTTTACCTGTTCTAAACCAGCCAGAGGATCACAAAGTATAACAACAGCTCTTATCAAATCACTGAATATGTACCAGAATATAATAAAGGTAAAACATTGAATCTAATTACTTAATTACCTGTATTTCAATTACTCTTTTTTATTATTTCCTAGTTTTTGTGTAACTATGCTGCCTGTGTAGAGTCCATACCTTACTCAGAGTATAATCATAATAAATCATCAATCACTCTGCACATGCTATCTATGATAAGATGTTGAACCATTCATTTATGCGTACAGAAACCTGGAATGCAATTTGAGGTGGAAATCACCATCATTAGTCCTCTCCTTGGGTACAAAGTGAGAGAGCAAGTGGCAAAGGCACTCAATATCACCGGCATAGGAGGCATCAAGGTAGGTAGGTCTTGGAAAGCCATTACTCTACAATGGTAGTGTGAGTTTAGTACAGAAGCAACCTCCCTTTTTATAAAGATTTCTAGCAATTGAGGTGGGGCCAAGTATTTTTTGCATGAAACTCTTAATTATACATAAATATTTTGATATGCAAATTTCTACACCTCACATCGCGCCAGTATAGTTGTTGTGGTCAATTGATTTATCGTGCAAGTAAAAATAACAAACATTTGTCAGATCGCCATTGATAAGCCGGAAAAGATTGCTTTAGTGTTAGTGCTCATGCGTAACGGTAAACACTGTCCAATTAGAAGTGGTTATGCCTGCTGATTTCTATAGTAACCACAATAACAACAGCTGCACATGGCCAAATAGCAGTTACTAGTATTACTAGACATAGCTAGTAATATAATACTAGATACATGCAGTTATAATATTGTTGTTTAGGATTTTTACTGCTATAATGCCCTAATGGCTATATGAACTGCGTTGTGGGAGGTTTATAATATGTTAGACTGAGGTAATTCAACAGCTACAACAATGGATAGTTGTTTGTTTTACTGCTGTGAAAGTATCAAAGACACACCAGTTATTCTCTTCACCATATTAACCCCCAAAAGTGGGGAATAGGTGTGAATGTGTTCTGATGTGCTGCATATAGAAAATTGGTCTCAACATTCACTCAAGGAGAACTTGTGTCACTTTTCCTAACTAGTAATTCTTCAAAATTGATGAACAAACTGGCTCTAGCAACTAAAAATCATCGATACTTCATTACTCTAGGTATTTTGGTGCATGTAATACACCTATATCTATATACAGTACAGTAGATAATATACCCATACATACATACATACATACATACATACATACATACATACATACATACTATATAACATAGGCTACTTGCAGTATTAGAGAACAATATTCAATGAATCATGCTACATGCAATGTCAACGGGGAAGTAGACCAAAAAGTAGTTGGTTCTCAAATTGGCCATGTATGTTCATAAGTAGTGTAATTTATTCATTTCCTGCTTTTAGTACTGAACATAACTAATAGTGGTAGGTGAAATAAACTACATAATAATGTTACATTTTGATGTTAAATTACAAACTATTGATGAATTATATATTCATGCTACACAAGTTTAATATGTGGCTATTGCTCTATATTTAAAGTGTGATCAAATTGTCAATAGATTTGATAAACCGAAAGAAATCATAAAATCACCAAGTCCATCAGAAAGTGTGCATGCTGAAAGTCCTGTGTTACCATAGGCAAGCATTATTTGCTAATTTATATAAAAAGATCAGACAAAACCATAACCATGCCCACTTATGAAGTTCCTTACAAACACTAGCAGTTAAAACAAGTAATCTCTGTACAGTGGGGTGTTACTACATGGTAGGGGGCCTACCTACAATATGTAGCTGTATCTAGGAAACGTAGATGGGGTATTAGATAAAATTCATGGGGATCAAGAAGAGAAAAATGCCAAAGGGGAGCCTCAGAGTCAGCATGGTAGACCATGATGATGCCAGATATTAGGAACAGGCAAGGTGTTTTTTGATTGAATAACTTACAAAGCATTTTACATAAAAACACATTTGTGTGACAGCCTTTAGCTTTCCACATAATTGAAACCAAAATTATAGTAACACTAAGTAACATAAAAAACTGTAAAGGGTAATAATTGGGCATAACAACACACCAACTGCTTGTATAACATTCACATGAACAAGCCAACTAAACCCAGTCTTCAGGCTACTAACATCCTTGGGTCCCAACTACAGTGCCTATATTATGCATATTCTGTACTATTAATAGGGACATGTATTATAGGCCTATAATTTCAAAAAATTATGATTTAATACTTCTTAACCTCCTAGTAGATATACACGTAGGCCCTCATACAGTGTATATATGCATCTCGGCTTACATCTATGTATCCTAAGTATGCAGATGAATGCTTATGACTGATTTAACAGCAAATAATACTCTCCTATGGCAATTGTAAGCGTTCACTGGTCACTACAAGAAATATAAACTCATGAAATTGCAAGCTAGGAATTAATACATGTACATGTACATTACCAATTGATATACCAATCAGTTTCTCAGAGGTGGAGGTGCTGTTCTAAGGTGAACTATCACATTGCTGAGTAATCCCAGCAGCATCGAATTCCTAGGCTACATCCTCAGATCCTTGATGCAACATGTTCTGTACCTGCATGCATATCTAGTAATGCAACCAGCAGTAATGCATTTCTACCAAGTTTTGAAAGCAACTCTGATGGCAGTATTTGAGTGTTTTTATCAACTTCTAAAAGGCCTCTTAGTCTCCGAAGTCACTATAATTTGTATAGTGTTTTCATTAACTGGATTATTATTGTTGCTGCTCACTTCATGCCTAGCCTATTGGTGTGGGATGTAAACAAGTAGGAAATGTAGATAGAGAGGTGTAGGGTAATGGTGTAAAAATCTATGACTTGTATGTTCATAGGAATCTCACGAGTTCAGTAGCGGATATTAACAGATATTTTTCAAACTATTCCTAGCTTTATGCTATTTTAAAATGTGTTCCTTTGTTGAATGTTACATTATGTAATGTAAACAGAGTTTCTCAAACGCATTAGAAGTGTGTGATAGTGGTGTCCTGGTTATACATAACAATTTTCGAAATCGGTAAAATCTGTACAATTGTACTAAAACTTGCCATTATGCCTAGAACTGGCACCTTAGGAGGTGTAGAAATGTCATATTTGAAATCAGCACAAAATTCTGATCTAGATACATGTTTTTTTATGTGGCCCCACTTCGATTGCTAGAACGGCTATTTTTTTTCAAGATATCCAGAGGTTGCTTCTGTACTAGTTGTATATTAATTTTTCTATTAATCATTCATTGGAGTTGTCCATCTTTTCGATTCTGGAGAAGAATAAGTGCTTCAAAACTTGAATGTGCATGTGATATAAATGTGCATGTGATATAAATGTGCATGTGATATAAATGTGCATGTGATATAATTGTGCATGTGATATAATTGCAGAATTGCACCACGATAATAAGTAGCACTATTATTCTAGTTACCATTTAAAATAAAACACCTTGAATCAAATATAATTTATAATTTACAGTGTGTTGCCACTCGATCAGAAGTTGATTATCATTTATTGTCACCAGTATTCACTACCCATTCAGGATTGAGTAGAGATAGGTAAGCATAGCTGAACACATTATTATCATAACTATTGTATTGTATTGCAGTTGGTAACAATATTCTGTCTCCAGCACAAGTATAATATAGATATAGATGATATAGAGATGAGTGAGGAAGGAGACGGAGAGTTATCTCCTCCAGGTAGTGCTGTAACCGACACAGTGAATATGCAGTATAGACTGTTAACTAACGAATCAGGTGAGTCTTGTGATTGTTATACTGTACAAGTTATAAGGTAGATGCTGCGATGCTTGCCATAAAGTATACTCAAGTAAAAACCATAACCCACCTGTATAAGTGGTCTATCATTGCACCCCATCATTTATATCTAAATATAAAATTTATGTAAATTGTAAAATAGTGCTCTAAGTTTAAAAATTGAGCAGGTTATAAAATATGTTTTTTGAATAAAATATTATATTATTGTTTCATGGCAATGCTGTACATCCACCAATTGTGAATGTACCATTAGCATTGCCATGAAACAATATTGTAACAACAATAATATATTTTATTCATAAAACATATTTTATATCTAAATACATGTATATGCACATATTGCATTGTATATACTGTATTCCATGGAGAGCTTTATATACCAATGTTTACATAGCAAGAAGCATCTACATTTATAACTAATTTTATTGTTGGTCTATACAAACTCTTCCACAAGTAACTAAAATGTGTGTAGGCTATGATTCTGAGCTGTCATATCCTTTGGTGTAAACTACCACTGACTACATAGTTCATGTAGGTACATTGTAAAATAGCATTCCACTACACTACAGCATTACTTGGTTATATTTTGTAAAATAATTAATGCGTACATGTATGTACATGTATGTACATGTACATACATGTATGTACATGTAATGTAATATAATTATTGTCATTGCTGTTTATCAGAAGAGGATAAGAGGTTGCTATGGAGACACTTCATGGGCTGGTTGTCTGATAGGAATAAGGATACATACTCTGTACAGTTTAAACTCCCTCATCCATATAAAGGTTAGCGGCACAGTATTTGATATACATGTACATAATATATGTGTATTTGTATATAATATAACCATCTAACTGAGACTTACACTACATGTAGTATATTACATGTATATTGTAAGTACTGGAACTTGTCTCTCTTAGAATTATCATACCCATCGTTGAACTGTATGCGAACCCATTGCAACACTCCGGTGTAGTTGGTAGAGTTAAAAACTTTCAATTTGGAGTTGTCTACACTTCAGTTATATTTAGAGTATTATATTGTAATTAATATAAATTAAGTATGATGTAGATTCTGAGGAGTTGGATCTAAAGTTTGATCTGAAGGAACTTCTACTTCCAACCTCTGCAATTCCTTTCCATAACAAAACTGTAAGTAAGTAAGCACATCTACATGTACATGTATGTACAATACTGTTATATGCTGTTAGGAGATTACATAGGTGCTGTAGAGCCTCTGTCAGGGATGGTTATTTTCACAGTTGTGGAACCAAGTCATTGGTTACTCACAAATAAACTATTCTTGCTACAGAGTATGGAGTTATCAGCAGCATTCATGAAACCACCTCATCTACTCACAAAATCAGACAGTGTACTCAAGTATGTTATACAGATTCACTCTCTAAAGATACTCTACCAAGTAGTGTATACCAATCAGCTTATTCCCTATCTATACGGTACTGTAAGTATTTACTATCCTATCTTTCTAATACCATCGTGTATGTATTCCACTACAAGACTCAAGTTGGATATTGCATACCTCGTATTAGAGCCAATCTGTCGACTATCCGTTCACCTATGAAAAACCAACATGTTAGTCTTTTCAGTTCCGTCATCACAGAGCACACTGTTGTAATTGGTTCATATCAACAACTCTAGTTACATATAGTTTATTAGAAATCAGCTTTTGTTATTGGCTGGATATTAATCGAGGCCATTGGTGGGCTAGTGCCACTCCTCACCCATAGGAGCCATAGAGCCAACAAACTATGGACTTGGTCTATCAAAGCTGGCGGCCTCTCGTGGAACCAAGCCTTTAGTATGAGGTGCAGTCATAGATATAATATTTAACTGCTGTTGTATTTTTATATATTTGGGTGGGTAGTCAGATAAAGAAAACTTTTCCTAATTTAGTCGTTTCTCCAGCCTGCACCTTTCTCTATATGCACTGCTTTGCCATGATAGAGGAGACACATACACTGTACAATGTACATTGTACAATGGGGGCACCTTCTCCAGTATTTACTATGACAGGAAAATCTGTTCTCTTACAAGTAGTGTCACTGTGCCAGGATAATATACAGATAGCACCTATTGGGTGGTCTAAATCAAGCCTATGTGGTACACAATCCATTATAACATTATTCAATAGTGTTAATGTATACCTGTGTGTTTATGGTAGCCAATGATACTGGAGCCTACTCAGTGCTGGAGAATAGACTGGGATGAACTGGAGCAGAACAAATCCACCATCAACACTCTCCACTCTACCCTACTGAGTAAAGTAATGTTATAGTAGTAATACATGCTTCAATAATAGCATCATATATGGGCACCATGTGCTGCATATCAAGGCAGGAGACCTTCAACAAATTATGCATAAAATTAGTTTCATCAAAGAGCAGTTATATAATAAACCAAATGTATAATACAGGTGTTAGTAGGTATACATGAGAGTAACACACATGTAATATATTACCTTATCATGAAAGGACAACTCCAGGTTGGATTATTACATGTACAGTGTATACAAACATAGTGGAGCAGACATGGGTTATATATTCAGTATCTGTTGGATAATCAACTGTACAATGCCAAATAAGTGGTCAGTCACAGGTTATATCTGCAGGCTGTACTGCATGTAGCACATTTAAGTTTTTACCAACATGGTATGTTAATTTATGACAGAATTTAGCCTTAGTGTGTCAATTGGAGCCATCTGAAGGTGACGTAGAGGAGCATCCTTTACCATACTACTGTATAGTGCCCACAATGCATTGCCTACTCATACACCACCTGGCGTATAAGGAGTTATTTCTCCACCAGAGGTCTCTAAGTGTCAAACAGGAAGCATCAAGCAGCTATCAGATGAACATAGATATGGACATGTCACTAAAGAAGGTATTTATAACAGCATTCTACTATTCTTTCTCTGGTGCACATATAAACTACATGATATCCAGCCTAATTGATAAACAGAAAGTGAGTTTTATTTGGAAAACATCATTTTGAAAGGTACCAGCTATGCTTACAACCTTCATGACTACTTTGTTTGCTAGTAGAGCTGAGCTATTGTACATGTATATAGTGCTGTGTAGTGTAGTATAGTATGTAGACAGTAAGTGTCCTGTTCCCATGTAATGTTGGACAGATAGAACTAAAGGATAAACTGGAGCCAGAACAGCTAGAAGGTGCAGGGTATATAAAGTGTTTGACCAGGTCTCTCCTACCTAAACGATTGTATAATAAGAAGAGACCAGTAACTTCCTCTAGCACCTCGTCTGTAAGTCCATTAAATACATGCATTATATACATCAATACATATAATACATAATAGATCTAAGGCTAACTATATATTTTATATAATAATTGTGTGAAACGATCTAATCTGAATGTATGCAACTACTTTGCTGTATATTTACATGTACATGTATATCACATCGTTTTACAATGTAGTTTATAGGATAAATGACCACAGATTTAGTTGCAAGTTTGCCTTATGTAACATAATTAAAACCATAGTGCAGTACACTCTACAGTACATGGGTACTTATTAAATATGTTACTTGGTACTCTTCCTGTACTTTGCTAAACCTAGACACCAACATCTCTGTTATGGTTTGTCACTGTTTCATAGAAACGGGTGAAGAGTCGATATCCTCCGCTAGATGGCTGCCCACAGCAACCAATGGATATGGATCTATCCTGTATGAATAACAGGAAGAAGGCTTCACAGCGTTCTAACCTCCTCACAACTGAGGTGAATAGAAGGGTTCTACATGAATGTATATCATGTTTACATGAACTGCAAATTGCTGTTTTACGAATTTATGGAAATTGTGCAACTTCTGTTGAACTTTGCCATGATATTATTTCAAAGCATGATGCTCAAGGAGATATGGCATTTGTATTATGTAATAATATATTAGATGAATGTATGCTGTACATGTATAAATACAATATACACTTGACAACCAATCAAAAGGATTTGTAGAATGAATACAAATTGTCTCCTTTGCCTATTGTCCCATAGACACAATATTTGTATCACACTTTATAATATGAGTATTATCTGTCATGCACAGGTATTACCAGTAGCATCTGTGGCCGATATATACCCAAAGTCATCGGCAGCTCTTTCCAAACTTCATCCTACCAGACGTTCACTCTCTCACACTCCTACACCTTATGTAAAGCCTTCTATTGTCTCACAGCTAGAGGATATACCCTCCATTTCCAATGCAGGTAAGAGTTCCATACTGCATAGTATAAGACTAATGTGTTAAATCATACATATTGTGGTGTTTAGTAACTGGGTGGTACCAATTAATTTTCGCTATGTGCTCCAGGATAAGGTGGCATGAAGTGAGAGTTGTCATCTCTCTCCTCTTTCAATATAATTATGCTATAGTTTTGGGTACTCATATATTTACTCCTCTCTGTTGCTCAATTCATGTCATCTTCAAGGAAGGAGGGTGAAAACCACCCTGATAATATCACACTGATAAGCCAATTTTAATTCAGTCACAATTTGTCTTTCAACTGTGAATAAACCAATAAGCAGATGATGTTCAAAATTTCCATATTTGAATTAGACCCTGTGCAGTACAAACAATTCTAGGTTATGTGATGTTATTTTTATGCAAGGATTTTCAATTTGTCGATTGAGTAGTCAGGGACTAGGTTACATATTGAACTCGTGTGCTCTTAGGTCAAAGTTCAATGTCAAAACCACGGTGGATAACGAGAGACGATTCTAAACCTGTCTGCTCTTCCACTGCTCGATTGTCAACAGCCAGTCACAACTTTTCACATGGGAATAATGTGTACAATAAGCCATACACTAAGACCAACTACATCTGTACCGACTCTAACAATAATATGGACTTGACGCACAATAATTCAAATGACGAAGATATCAATGACTATTTCCTGTTCCCTATGGACTGTGAAATGCTCTCACAGTCTAATACTCAACAAGCTGGTAGCTCCAGTAACCGCAGTACATTGTCTAATAATACTTTCACCACACCGAAAGTGTCCAAAGTCTGCTCGATGCAGTCTTCAGGTTCATCAGTAAATCTCTCTACCAATGAGAGAAGCCGGCAGAGCACGACCTTCCGATTGGAAGAAGAGCAGGAAGTGGAGTTTGTAGAGAGCAGTGACGGAACGCTATCACCTGCATGGCAGGACATGAGCGTCCAAGAGGGTTAAACAGTTATGTGTCCTATGACCTTAAAAGTCGTTTATATTTTATTTTTTCATGTTGTTCACTGTTTAACTTATTGTTGTATACTTTTACAAACAATATCAATGTTGTTTATTAGACATATTATTTATTATGTAATATAATATGTAACAAAATATCGGGCATATGATATTGTTCTAGTGAGAATATACATCTATAAATTGGAGTAGCAGAGACAGTAAGTCTCATTTTCAAACCTTCCACAAAGCATTAGATTCATACTGGTACTACTAAATTTCATAACATTGATATGCCACACATGTAGTTGTGATTGTGTACAATAACACACATGTAATGTTACTTATCAGTTTTTTTAAGCTGAACTATAATAATAAAAATACATTAAGCACTCTTTCATGGAAATTGTAATATAAAACTATAAATTGAGATAAAACTAATGAGAAGTCCTATAAAAGTACATGTAGCACCATGTTATCCTGATAAATCCAAGCATCAATATGAGCACAAAGTGTCAAATAAACCTTCTATATTCTGTAATTGTCTACATCAGAAGCATTAGATATGTACTCAAATTTATATACGTACTTGGAAGGATTATTTTTCTACATTAACTTCACATTGAGTTTCTGTATCTGCCATCTCATTGCATCCAAATGATGCTATTATCACACAGTGTCCTCTCCTCTTGGCTGTGATGTCACACTTGGCAGATACCGACCCACCAGCTGGGATATTGCTATAAATCGAATAATACAATACAAACTATATGCACACATGGATAGTGACAAGACGGAAACATTATCAACGTAACATGGTTAATAGGAGTTTCAGGAGGTGCTACCAAAATAGTATAACAGTTCAATTCAATTACCAGGTATCTCCAATATTCCATCACCATCCATCCATAATTTATGACCTGATTTGAAAATAAAAACCTTGAGAAGCACAGAGTTTCACTTACCGAAAGTCTACTGTCGTGGGATTCAAGTTGCCTGCAGACTCGAAAGTAAAATGACATCCTGTTAAAGTCCTGTTCAATGGGTTCTTAAAGCTTACCATCACATGGAAACCTTCTCCAAGTTGAACTCTTGCCTTTGACTAAATATCATAACGCCACCACTTACATACAAGTATATTTTTTAATGTCTATCTATCTACTATCTCTGTAATTTAGACAAACAATACGGTTTCATTCTGTTATGTCGGAGATGGCTGATAATTTAAAAATTTAAAAAAAATAGAGACAGATATTATAAAATTTACAGCATCTACATTTTTCTACATGTAAAATGTAGATTAAATTATAATTGAGCTCTAAGTGTATACTTACCACTGTAGCCTCTGGAACCATGGTCCTCAGTCTAAAGTCGTCTTGTGTAGCCCAAATCTGCTTCGTCTCCATGACTGATCCAACATAGTTTATTTGTATGGTGTTGTTATGATCGGCCATTTTGTTCATGTATTCCTCAGCTTTCACCACAACCACACACTCTTCCTCTACAAGGAAAAATGTGCAATAGATGAAGGCTTTCCACTCTGATGGAAAACTCTAATAAATTTTACAACGTCTACCTATTCGTCAACATAAGTATACGTGTAGATATGTTGTTCATGTGTTTACATAATAGTTTTGTGTATGTCCAGAGAAGCATTTAGACTAAAATTTGCTCTAACTATATGATGTGTAAGCAATGAGTAATTTGTTGTACAGGTACGTATGGTTATGTTGAATGATCATAGTACATAGTTAGCTTATATCATGGTGAGAAATCTTACTATGCTACATGATTATCTTTGTGCTGTATAATTAATACTGACCTGATCTCGCTGGTACAACACACTGAAATGACTCCTTCTTTAGTTTCCCTTTAATGATGCCAGTGTAGTATACAGATGATAGAGTTACTGTCAAATGAACATTTCTACTGGATCGCGATAGATTCTGTATGATTATCGGCAGCTCAAAGTCCTCTCCGAACTGAACATCTTCAATATCTTTAGTCTTCAACACAACGTCATACTGATTGTGGTCATCTGTGTAGGTGTTAGGTTTAGTAGACATACTGGCAGCGTTCCAAACAGCTGCTCTCTCCAGGTCGCTGCCTTCAGGGTGTTTGTATTGTGAGGTGATATCTTCTCTATCAGGGTTGTAGTCACGGTAGGAGAAACTACGACTTGGCCCTATCGCCTTTGTGCTAATATTCTTACCGATACTAAAGAATCAATTATATAATAAACTTGCATCATTACCGAATCACTCAAAATTTATACCATTTGCATTACTTTACATTCAACTTATTCTTAGTATTCGGTGGGGCAAACTCGATTCTCAATCTAACATGTAGAAGAATACAAGCATTTCAACTTGTCTCAGTGAGACAATATACTCACACAGCCTTCTCAAACTGTTTAAACCATCGACCACTTTTCATCTTGAACCAATGAACTCTATCTGCGTTCACCTCAGCAAATATAAACCCAGCATCATAGGAAGCACCCACATCTCCATTCTTGATGGCAGCTACAGGTGCTGGACCAGCACAATAAATTCCTACAGTGAAAGAATGTTACAATATTCAACTACAATGTATTTGATGGTTATTTGTGAAATTAAATGCAATCAAATACTAAGCTCCTCACATTTATTCACAGACTCTTGTTTTTCTATGTCTAGGTAAGATTTCTGTTGCGCAGTTTACCAACCACTATTTTCTTTTAGCAGGCTGAACTGCATAAAATGGCAACAATAACACACCTAATATTACACCAAAATTGGTTCAACTAATATTCAATGAACAACAATTCAACATGTTGTGTGTAACTGACACTGACCATCACTAGTCTCCTGAGGTGTGGCATCAAAAGCTTGCCATCCACCGTATCCTGCCTTCAGGTCGGGTCTTGTCATCCACGCCTCATTCCACACATGAAAGTTCCACACAGAGTCTTCAGGACCACGGGCTATAAATATTATCATAAGATGTAATGCAATGGGATACACCATCTACATTTGGACAGAGAATGCTAAGTTAAACTGATCACCACTGACAATTGGTATATCACATTGAAAAAACAATTCTTGTTGTATCATACTAACGATTTGTACGATGCCATAGGTGGTACAAACAGAAACAGCACTAAAGAATAATAGGCAATGCACATGTTCTATATATCCATTATTCACTGTTTTAAAAGAGAGCGAAGGGTGCAATAATTGGCAAGCCCAAAAGCCAAGCTCAATGCCAAAGAGCTTACATTCGGCGATGGTGAAACAGGTTTAAAGTCACGAGGCTACAGCCTACAACACTGAGCCACCCTATATGTGTGTTGTCCCATTCACCCACTCACCTGGAAGAGGTTCCCCGTTCTCATCATAATGCATGTCAATGGTGAACGTCCCATCAGTGTCGTGTGCCGAGGAAAAGTTAGTGACAGATCTGGCTGGTAAACCAATAGCTCTGCAGATTGTAGTCAGCACGGCAGAATACACCCAGCATTGGCCGTATTTAACCTGATCAAACCAAAGGTTTTGATGATTTGAAACAATATTTAAAATATTGATGTTTATAATAGTAAATTACAAGGGTAATATGTACCACTATCATCTTCGGTTATCACCTGAGGTGACAAATCGACCTTGACCTTATTAGTTAAAGTTTAGTCACTTTGATGATAAGGTGAGTCACTGTGGTTATAAAGTGAGTCGCCAAGGTAATATGGTGAGTCACTGTGGTAATAGAGTGAGTCACCATGGTAGCAGAGTCAGTCACTGTGGTGGTAGAGTGAGTCACCATGGTGATACGGTGAATCACTTTGGCGAAAGAATGGGTCATTGTGGTGATACAGTGTGTCACCGTGGCGACACACAAATTTGCATTATGTATAAGTCTACTCACCGGAGCTATGTCATTCATATACTGCTTCAGTATAGCTACACTTCCTGTCCATGTTGAGGGAGATTTACCAGCAGAGTAATCTCCACTCCAATTACCTACTATCAGCCCATTATCGTCATTCGAGTTTACCTGCAAGCATAACAACAGGTACAATGATAATGTCACAAGCAATTGGTTGTGAATTAGAAGGGCTATAGTGCTCCAGCGCATACGCTGTCACTTTCTGCCCAACCTCGAAAACGCTTCAGTACCCTCACCATTCACCAATGACCAACTTGACTTCTAGATCCTCCATCCAAATGTATCATTTTTAATATAATATAATTAGTAATGTATCATGCTAGTTAGTGAAATCATGCCAGTTTAGTAATAATCCACTTCATAGTCTGCAAAAGCTAAAAGTTCATAGTTACAGGTTCACAAAAAATAACAGAATTGTTTACCCAGTGAATGCACAACAACATCACTGAGAAGTTTTAACATCAGCCTGTGATTCTAGTATACAATATACTAATCATACCAGAGCAGAGAGCTTTCTACTGATGACTATTGGGTTTCCCCTTGCAGTGGCAGCTAGGCCCGAGTGATCTAGTAGAAACAACGCTGCCTGCAGACTCACTTCCTCAAACTGACCAAAGTTCCAAGGCTTCCCATATATCTAAAAAATAAAATAATCATTATGACATTCTCGGTGAATGGCTAAAATTACACTTGGGTATTTACTGATCTTTTTCCCAGAAACTGCCTTTTCCTGCAATAAATTATTCAATGTGAGAAGATAGTTTTCTCCTCATTGTTTAAATAGCCCAGCAGGCTCTAACTGTTTTATAAACATCAACTTTGTCAAGCACCAACACTCACCTGTCACACCCCTGCCCTATCCAACATAAACTCACCTGTCTAGCCTTGCCATATATATGTACTACACTGATACTCACCTGTTTAGCACTGTCATATACCAAATACATTCACCCGTCTACCACTGTCACATTGCACATTCTACATACACCCAACTGTCTAGCACTGCCATTGCTACATAGACCCTTGTTTGGCACTGCCATTGCTACGTACACCCACCTGCCCAGCACTCCCATTGCTACATAGACCTACTTGTTTGGCACTGCCATTGCTACGTACACCCACCTGCCTAGCATTCCCATTGCAACTTAGATCTACTTGTTTGGCACTGACATAACTACGTACACCCACCTGCCTAGCACGAATGTGCGACTGTTCGAAAAAGACAGTTCGAAACTGGACATTTCGACAATGGACAGTTCAACACCAGACAGTTCGAAACGCCTAACCCCAAACCCCAACTACCAGATCTCAACTGATTTTCATTTTCAGTGTGTTTTGCTTTATTTAATTAATTAATTTAAATTAATTATCTGCAAATTGTGTTCTTCTAAATGTAATCTACACAGTTTTGAACTGTCCAGTTGTGAAACGTCCTGTTTCGAACTGTCTTTTTCGAAATGTCCCTTTATCGCCTAGCATTGCCATTACTATGTACACCTACCTGTTTAGCACTGCCATTACTACGTACACCCACCTGTTTAGCACTGCCATTACTACGTACCCCCACCTGTTTAGCACTGCCATTACTACGTACACCCACCTGTTTAGCACTGCCTGTATAAACTTTACCAGAGTCATTCAATACATACTCCTGTCTCCAACTTTCGTCAGCCATATAAACTGAATCATCTGTCAACACAATTGATTACGTAAATATAAGAGCTGTGCGAAGTAGACAGTAGGTTATGAGTTGGAGTAAGACTAGCTCATCCCCCCCCCCCCCCCCGAGTTCAATCATCACATATTTGTATTTGTTTAATTACACATACATATATGAGTACATGCAGTGTATAGTATATCTACTGCGTATATACATCAATGTGTATTCTGTGGTCTCCTATGTATTGTCCATTAATATGTGAAGTTATCCTCTCCTTCAAAGAAAATCCAGCCAAAAAAGAAACTGCTTTCCACAATCACCAAGCAAAAGTAACTTGATGATAGAAGTGAATGTTATCCCCATTAAACTATGTTATGAACACTTTCATAAAACATCTACATTGTATTTAGCAACCCATAGCTACTCTCATTGTCATGAGCAGAGATGGGATGACAATACTGTATTATGAAGGTGTAATGTAATATTGTAATATAAATATGTTGAAATAATATAATATTTACCTTTACACCAAGCATTGAATAGCACCACACAATGGTCTTCAATCGGTTGAATCATCAAACTAGTAACAGTACCAGCTTCATCTACTGTTACAGTATCTAATGCCAGACCCCATTCACCAATAGCACAACTCGCTGGGGTTGTGATCGCCAATACAACCTGTGAGAATATTATAATACAAGAAACTTGGTAACCAATTGTATCATGAAATATGCATCTATAAAACATATAACAGTCATAGAGGCCTTAGGCCTCTATGACTGTTATATGTTTTATAGATGCAAGGAGATCTGTATTATAGTGTACAAGTAATTTGCTTCAAAGGAGTAGATAACTCCAATACTGTATACACTGACGCGTATAGTCAATAGTGGTGGTAGTAGGCCGCCTACTACCACCACTATTGACTATACGCGTTAGTGTATACAGTATTGGAGTTATCTACTCCTTTGAAGCAAATTACTTGTACACTATAACACAGATCTCCTTGATGATTACCGTTCGATAATTACACATTCATATGGAAAACTATTGGAAACCAATTTTAATTTTAATTAAAGAGCACGGTAGGCAATAGTTACGTAGTCTGATGCATTTAAAATTGAAAGTCTGCAAACCTGTGCCAAACAGACGTAATCCATGTATCATTGTATTCTAGCTAAGAATTTGGGTTTAACACTGCCACTCTATTGTAACGGTAAACTACAACTGGTGACCAACATTAATATAATTAGCCACCTTATTACTGTTTATCGTGTATCCACATTTTTCATTTTTTGAATTGATAACTCCGTGAATATCAGTCACAATAGCTTAGCAGGCCGACATCATTGGCTGTCCACCAAGTTGCCTAGCACACCTCTTTCCTAGAATATGTATATCATTTTTTTCCAAGTCTATAATTCTCGTGCTTCCTGTTCGAAATTGGGCAATGTCCCATATTTTACTGTCTACTTGAGCACAGACGAGCATGTAGTTTACTAATGACTAGCAGTAATATACTGTGTGCCAATGGTTGGTTGTATTGCCTTATGAATTACTATATATCTAGAGAGTAAACCAAGTACATGTGTGCCAATATCTACCATCTACCATCTCCAAGGATATGCATTTCTTGTCACTATACAACTATACATAACTATGTTCATATCCACATACCTCCCTAATTGGATTCTATGTTGGCACTATCAGTAGTATGCACTAGATGTGTGCACTAGATATCTATCAGTGTGGCAGCGTCACCTCCACCATTTACAGTGTATCTAATGGACTCTGTCGCTAAGAATTGAAGTTGGTGACTTATTTTGACTAAACAGTAGAATTCACACGCAGCTCACTGCCGAGTCAATTGTCACACAGAGTTTGCTTGAGATGAACAGAAGTTGGTGAAGCTGTGTCATAGAGTACCTCTGTCCAATCGTATTTTCTTATTGGCTCATTGTTATATACTAGCACACACTGTGTCTTAGCTGATGTACCAACATGAGCCGTACCTACCTCTGTTCCAACAACACTCTCCACTTTTACAGCCCAACCAGTTCCATCTGTATCCTCCTCTCCAGTAACCATCTGTACATCTGTACCTTTACTTAACATTGGTGTCTCTCCTGCCAATAATATAACTATCTTCAATGTCTTACACTTATATTACATAGTCATGCAATGTAATGTAATATTACTCAGTGATGGAGAGTGGGTAACTCCAAATATCTGATGATTCTACCAGCTAGGTTACAAGACATTGATAGTTTGTAATTTCTTTTCTATATTTTTATACAAGAAAGGAATAATATTATTTTTGCTATGGACTAATAGGCTAGTATATCTTAGCTGAGTCAACGGTGTACCAGATGTTATCTCTGTCTCATTGTGGAAACAGAGGAGGTCCTGATCCCACCATAATAATAATAATATTACTCTATGTGGGATGAAATGACTAACTAGATCCACACACCGGTGGAATTAGGCTATTTATGACACAGGTGTATGTTTATACCAAATGTTGCCTCCACCCTGATTTTATCATCTTTCTGGTAATCACGGTTTAGTGTGACCTTGACTTTGAACTTCTGACCTCTTCTGATGACCAGATTAGCCTCACTTTGTCTGTTAGTGATATCATATCTGAATAACACAGTATTATTATACACAATGAAGTAGTAGTAAAAGTGCTTACCATATCAGTACAAATGTAGCCTACAAGTAAAGTCCTAAACACAACATAATATGACATAGAATGCACATTAGTTAGACTTTTATATTTATGCATGTAAATAAATGTAAAACTTCTGTTTGGATGACCAAAAAGCATTAAAATTTGCAATTTGTATTATTACACATGATGCTCATGTGGTACCATGTAATAAATTCTAATTGACCAGTAGCCTGTGGAGTCTAATTGACTAAACTGCTGCATTTATGTCTGATCATTTTAATGTGCCGAACTAATATTAAATGAGCCATGACCTAAGGCTATTCAACCAAATGAGACAGAGCAAAGAAGTAGTAGATCAACAGGATATGTAGTGTAATATACACAGCTATCAACAGTTATATATAACTGTCATAATATATTATGATACTATTTTTGCCATGCATATAAACCTGGGTATCCAAGAGGCAGGTAAGATTAATCACTGTATTCAGAGAATGCTGGCCCCAAACTTTCAACTATAATTATGCAGCTCATTGACTGACTTTCTCAATCAGACTATAACATAGGCGTATCCCACGGCAACCACAGGAGCAGCAATAGTTACCCAAAAATTTATTCTAATAGTTGCATAAAATATAGTTGGAATTGGTGCAAAGTGGAATGAAAAGTCACAAAAGCAGCCCAACTGAAGTCTAACCTTATCTCTATTACATTGTAGCTACCCATCGCATGCATTATTTCTTTGGACATTTTAATATTTCTTTTACAGCACTGTTACTTTTTCACTTCTTATGCACTCAGACATTATTTTATATACGAGTTTGCCTATCCAAAGTAGGCAACATAAGAGATGCACTGTGCGAAGTGAATGTTTAGTGGAAAAAGTTTTTATTTCATTAATATTTTAACTCCACTATTTTCATCAGCTCTAAATGTGTTCTAAATTGAAGTGAGAAAGTTGTAGACTTTTACATAGTATCGAGAATATAAGCTTCATAAATATGTAACAATTATTCATATGATATAACAGGTAGATAGACACACCACTGTTAGACACCATGAGTGCCACAAATGACCACATGATCAATATTTATATAGTGTTGTCTTTGTCTTACAATCCAAACTATTCACTGTTTTATAGAAAAAGATTTATGCATTGTAATATTTAATTTGGACATACAAATTCACAGTCAAATGTATGTTTATTCTTACACTGCAACCAGGCTGAATATAACAATATAAAGGTAGATACATATAGTAAGTGTAAATAAAATACAATACGTAATACTAGCAGCTATCAAACATTTCCTGTTTATGGTCAACATGAGAGAAGCGAGACAGATATTATGCAGGACAAACATCGGGAATGGTCTATATCTGCATAACAAGTACACTATGGATCCACAACTATAGCATATTTAAATTTTAGTCCTATCTACATGTATATGTTGTTGTTTACAACTCTACACTCTGTATGTGCATGAATAATACTGTTATATTATACAGTGTAACCTAACACAGGCATATTAGTGTGCTATACACGTACATCTGACAAGACAGGATACACTAGTGTATGTTATCACATATTGATGTAGATAGAATACCGGTATATCATATATACAGGGACATATATGTAGGGTATCAGTATATAACCTGTGCTGGTACATAACTGTAGTATATATAATATTCTACTAACTTGTCGGTGTGGTGATCTGTAGCATTCTCTTCTATCTGCAGATCTACCTTCCTTATCTTCAATGAGCGTGGCTTTCCCCCTAATAGAAGAAACTATCTGAATGTATACATACTGCATTGTACAAGTACAAGTATATAAAACAAGAATATGAAATATTACACGTGGAATTGTGTGAATTTTCTGCTCACAAGCTGATTCAGATTGCAATGGTTTAGCAATAACACAACATAATATATATTATATTATGCTTCAATTGTGATATTATGACTTAGCTCAAGTACAATGTGTATCCAAAGCAGTATTTGACTCTGCAATGCCAATTAGTTTCTCCCAAAGTGTTATTTCTACAATGCTGTCAGGTAGGACAAGCATATGACCATAGCTAATAAATACATATTTTAAATTATTTGAAACTTTGGATACAACTTTATATCATATCAAGTCTGTATATCTAATGTGATGGATAAATAAACTGAGGGTATCATATAGACTGAGGGTGTCATATAGACTGAGGGTATCATATAGCCTGAGGGTATCATATAGACTGAGGGTATCATATAGACTGAGGGTATCATATAGACTGAGGGTATCATATAGACTGAGGGTATCATATAGATTGAGTATACCTGCACTGCGGTCGGGAGAAGGTGTGCGATGTAGAGGAGAGCTGCTCCGGTTATTGTATTCTGGTTTATAAGTCGGTCGTCCAAGTGGTTTTCTATAACCACTATTGGTATATGCTGAATGATTACCAGTGGCGTACGCTGAACCATTACCAGTAGTATATCTGAAACCGTTGCCAGTGTTGTACCCAGACCCATTGATATTTGTGAATCTAGAATTGCTACCGGTTCGAAACCCTCCATTACTGGTGAGGTAACTATTTATTCTGCTTGTAGTGGTAAACGGTCTCAACCCATAATTGGTATCATATCTAAAACTCAAGTCATTCAATATGTAACCTAGCAGTGGTATATCATGTACATGTATTACATGCAATAGCAGTGGTATATCATGTACATGTATTACATGCAATAGCAGTGGTATATCATGTACATGTATTACATGCAATAGCAGTGGTATATCATGTACATGTATTACATGCAATAGCAGTGGTATATCATGTACATGTATTACATGCAATAGCAGTGGTATATCATGTACATGTATTACATGCAATAGCAGTGGTATATCATGTACATGTATTACATGCAATAGCACCAGGTGTATCTGTAATAAACTAAACGTCAATTTATTTCTATTCTCTTCTTTTAATACATAGAAAACACTACATTATTACCAGACGTTTCTAGATATTATAATAATTTTATTGTAAAATAAACTTACAGCCAACTAGGCTATTATTGTACATATTTACATATAATAATACTGTGTGCGGACATACCTGGTAGATGGGTTAAACCTTCCAATGTTGTATCTGTTGTAGCTGTACATAGTGAGCTTGTAGACTTGAGTCAGCCTGTTCGGTAGAAGTCATCAAGTAACTGTTGAGGAGACGAGGGTGAACACTGCTTATATATATGCATAGCCTGTGGTCTTCAGTTCTAGTCAGCAAATGAGAACCTCAGCTATCAACATATTTATACTACAATATTCATACAACCAATGAATATAACCATATATATAGCACAGTTATCGTTATGTAACCAGGCAGTAAATTAACATAACATTACTTGTTGGCAGCATCACAAGATATTAACTGGTTTCTAGCCTGTGAATACATGACATAGTAGATGTAGACAGTCTAAGCAGGGTAGCCAGAGTTCCAACTCCTAAATAGCATAGGCTATGGGGGGATATCTGGTATTTTGGTGACTGATTATTAATTTTGTGCGTAATTTTGCAGTTAGATCCCAGTGAAATATTTCAGATCAGGATTCTATTCTATAATATTAAATTGTACTAAACTTGCTTGCTCTAATATAGTTCTGCTTGCATGGCAAAGTGTGTAGTTTACACTCATGTTTAATGTGTAGGCCTACTGTTTATAATGCTAAGAAGTAGATACTATTATAAATGACACAAGGTAAAATAATTGTAAGAAATTGGAACCCAGGCCAAATATGAAATATTATTTTATGTCTTACCAAGATAAATTGTGCCATTATTATTACCATTTTATTGTAAAAATGTGGTTCTAGTTTATATGAAACCTAAAAAGTTCCACACCTGTACAATAGTGTATACTTACTCTAGTAAACCATAAGGACTATCAGTATATTCTCACACACATACTATATCCTTTTACTGTAAGTATAATGCTACATTGTATATGTGTATAAGCTTACACTGTACATGCACAGAATACACCTACGTGTTCTTAGCTGTCACTTTACCATTTGTTAACTTTAGTCCTGAGTTGAAACTACTGTATTGTCAGATCAACATATTGTCAAGATTCTACCAACAAATTGTCCATAAGCCTGTCAGCTAGTGTTAGTGCACCCACACACCACTAAGTTCAGAGGTACTCTCTGCAATAGACATTACTTGGGACAACTATTACAACTACTTCCCATACCATTGCCTAAAAGAGATTATTTGCTACAATTTCACTACAAGTACCGAGGTACATACAATGTACATGGAAATAGCTGCCAATGTCCCCATAAACAAAGTTCCAACTTTTTGCTGCCAGTGCTGAGGTACTTAACGATGCCAATGCCCTCATAAAAACAAGCTGGAATACTCTGCACCAAAGTCATCGCCCTAATAACTGGTTCGTAGCCAACAGATATAGACAACATTTTATTCTTATTCATACTGTAACCATTACCTACCATCTAGCAGGCCACTGATATTACCTATTTGTTAATTAATCAGGTTATAACTGGGGTATATTAAAGTAACCTAGCCTATAGATACATTAGGCATGGGAGATGCAATGTACTTTTGATAAAGTCAAGAGTGCAATGTACTCTTACCTACATTGTATATGAAGAGACTAATCATGTTGCATGTTGCATGTATAATAAACAGATTGCAGTATATTGTTGTAGTATGCAGTATGGAGTCATCTTCTCATTAAACCAATACTTGAAATATTATACAATATACATGTATTTATATGATATTAGCCATAAATATAGTTGACAAGAACACTCCCAACACCTTAACAAGCTAACAAACAGCCAAACACCAGGTTCATAAATAATTTTGTAATATTAGTAACAATTATTTATAAATATAAACTTGGTAAGCAAAAAGGAAAGTGAATAAAATGGAATACAATATCAGCTGTTGACTAAACAGTGCATACTTCAACAAGAGTTACCCTTAAAGTGAAACCTTAACAAGAGTTACCCTTAAAGTGAAACCTCAAGAAGAGTTACCCTTAAAGTGGAATGCTAGTCAGATCTGAAATAAGCAATAAAATATACAAAATAAATTTGCCCCAATAAGAGCAAAGGAATAATATTTTACTCTAAGGATAAAATAGAATAAATATTAGATTTCCTAGCAGTCAGTTCTACACACTGAGCTATCTATTGACTGGGGGACGTTGAGCTGGATGTGGAAGGTATAGTACACCATATATCTGGGATGTTTGGGATGTAGGTAGACTTATTGTGATTGAAAAATAACCATCTAGTAACAAATGCTGATATGCCTTATTATGTTATATACACTGCATGTACAGTGTTTATACCAACAGCTCAAAGAATTTTATGATCAAGTTAGATCATTAATAGTAAGAAGTATTCATAACATAACCTACAATATTGCTATAGAGTCATAATCTAGTAAAAAAACAGCAGCTAGGCGTGGGAGTTGTCAGCCCACCCAACAATAGTACAAAAGGTGAACAACTCCAAAATTACATGCTTAAACCAACTAGCTAAACACACAGCCACTGCAAGTGTTACCCCTAATACTGACTATTAACTACTATGGGACTCCCTTTCTATTAAATCCCTATACCAATATGTGTGAACCAGCCCTCAATATCCCCAATATGTGTGAACCAGCCCTCAACATCAGCCTAGCTCATAAAAACCGTTTTAAAAAATATTTCTTTTGGCATCTCCACTACGCATGAAAGACAAATATGAGTGGTTAATGACTATACTACACTAACTGAACTATATATTATATCTTGTTTAATATATTAACCTATCTAAATCAGCGTAGAGAGAAGACTGAGCTCCTAAGTTGGTTAGACCTTCTTCTCACTGTCTAGCCCGAGATCCACTATTAGATTATGCAGGTAGTTTACGAAGGGTTTCATACTCTCCATATACTCCTTCTGTTCGGCTACCAACTATATAATATAAATCAGGAATTGTCTATACATGAACACAGCTGAGAATACCACAGTAAATGTACCAATGTACGGTACACTAGAAAAGCTGTAATTTCACACATTACAAGACCAGTTCTGATATCATGTGTAAACATCCATTAACAGCACAGGAAGATATTGTAATATAGCTTACATGTATAAAACCTGCTATCTTCCACTAAATTCAGTGCATGTGTGTATTACTATGTACCATCACCAATGATTATGTAGGATACACTACGCCATATAATACGTGCATGTAATTACTATATATACATATATACGCACTGTAGATTGCATGTACATTATACGTAGGTAGCACTTACTTTAGTGTACGTACATTATACGTAGGTAGTACTTACTTTAGTGTACGTACATTATACGTAGGTAGTATTTACTTTAGTGTATGTACATTATATGTAGGTAGTACTTACCTTAGACTCCAGACCCTCAGCACCTAAACACAACCTCTTCACCACTTCCTTTCTACTTGGTATCATCCGTGCTACCATCTACAGTAATATGTTATACAATATATACATTCCATGTCACAGCCCTCTATGTCAATGGGTTGGTATATCGGGTATGCCAGTAAACGAATAAGGAGCCTGGCCTATGTGTAGCCCAAGTTCTAGTCATTCACTGGTTATATATATATATAAGTACAGTGGAACCTGCTTAATTCAACCTTGGATAATTCAAAAACTTGGTTAGTTCAAACTGCTAGCTTTGGTCCCTGCTGAGCACTATATAAATGGCTTCAAATAACTCAAACTTACAATGTACCACCTGTAATTCAAACTTCATGCGGTTTAGGCTCACACTATAATCAATGATAATACTATCACGGTCAGCATTAGTCACCTAATAATCGTTGCTAGTAGTTAGTAGTTATTAATAGTTACTACTGCAATATGTTTTTTCTCAAACTAAAGCTGGGAAAACCCACTAATTGCTTTACTGTTCCTTAGCTAAATGCGTTTTTATACTGTTGTCCTGTACATGCGACGCATGTCATTATATAAAATGAAGGGATCACATAATTCAAACTCGGCCTAATTCAACCCAATCATGATGGTCCCTTGGAGTTTGAATTAAGCAAGTTCCACTGTATATTTTATTGGAGGACTTGGTACCCATTCTAATAAATTCCAGGTCACAGTAAGTATAGACTGTATGTGTAATGTTATTGTAGCACAAAACCAGCAGAGCAAAGGAAAGGCCGGAGCAGCTCTCCATGTGCCCTGTGCACCATAGAGAAGCATAAACCAAGAAGGAGGGAGCAAGCTTACCAAGCAATAGTTAATCAGCATAACTTTGTAGACAGGCTTGAGCTGAAGAGATGGTAGGAGTAAAATTAAACAGGGGGGATAAAGTCAAATATGTTGTTAGTGACTAATTTGTACTAGTGATTGTATTAACACCAAGACTGTGTTACTCGTGTGCATAATACAGTTGATTGTGGTTCACAGCTGACATCATTTGGGTTTGTGGTACCCTTATATTATAATAGTAGTATTTACACCTTAGTAAGTTATACACATGTACAATGAGTACACAGAGCCTCTAGCTATAGGAAGTTATTACAACCAAACATACATGTACTCGTACATACAATAGATACCAGCTTATACAACAGTCATGTGGTTTACAAGAAGCTTTTATTTATTTGTTGCAACGTTAGAATAAAATCTCGGTTCAGTTTTGGAGCTGAAGCTTGTAGCGCGATGCTAGCAGCCGCCGTATTAGCTGATGAAGACTTACCCTACACTGCATCATTAGACCGCAGCCTTTTAAATTAAAATACTAAACCATAACCAACTAACCAGAATGGTTCAAAGTGTTATATAATAGTGATAGTATAGACTATAAACTGTAGTTTGTAGTGTAAGTTAGTAAAAGTTCACCAAATAACCCGTATTCATTGTAGGCTATATAACCTGGATAACCCAAGTTCTTAGTTAGATAGCGGTAAGGAATGGAGTGGGGCAGGTTCACACACATGTGTACAGGTACACACAGGTTATTATTACAACTAATCGACCAAATAAACTTTATACACATGTAATCTATACTATGTATTCTTGATTTTGCCCATTATTCTACTCACTCATTGCTTATCTACCTACTTTAACACTCCACAATGCTCTACAGTAGACTCTGTAGGATATACAAGGGGAGATAACTCACCAGAATACCTTTCTGTACTATCCAGCTGTGATATCTCTTCAATGTCTCATCATAAGCAGCAGAAAATAGCTCGTACCCAGATTCATCTCCCTTGGAACTCACGAACTTCTCAATGAATGCCATGATAAATTGCAGACCCCTAAAACATTAGCGTTACTATTACTGGGCGTGTCTATAAGGTAAACATGAAGGATATATTATTACCAACAATAATTATAGTTGTCCTTTTCTTCTTCTTGTTATTTAGATACAAGAAAGCAGAAACTCAATACTAATGGAGATGAAAGACATTACCTTTTAGATAATATACTATCCACTGTTCTACAACGAAATTCCCACAATGCAATGCGCTCATAATCATTTCCCATAAGCTCTACACGTCACTAATAGATACATCGGCTACCTAGCCTACCCTCCATACCTTTTATACCAAAGAGCAGCTATACACGCGCTGTCACTTTTCTTAGACAATCCATGCTTCAGCTCATATTGCAGTAGAGCTTCAAATGTTTTAGCTTCAGATATCTCTTCACCTTTCTTTCTCAGTTTCTACAATGTATGTTAGTATAACTCAATATTCCCAGTTAGCATTGTATCTAATTTCATATACAAAGACAAAATATATGCCTACAGGCTGGGAGCTCACAAAAATGACAACAGAAGGAGTACAAGGAAATCAATCGTTCTATTCTTTATGTTGCAGCACTTTGAATCGCAGTTTTCCAAAACTAACGCCTTTCTTTGTAGCCTAACTATAACTCAATAACTAAATGAAATTGTTCGTAGTTTGAAGAAAAATGAACAATCTGTAAGTTTATCGCATGTCAAGTAGAGTTTCAACTCAATGGTTGCTTACCGTCACATTCCCCTCGAAGTCGTTCTTGCAAATCTTGAGCATAGTGCCAAATATATCTACAATAACAGAACAATGTTTTAACCAGCATAACGTTCACCACATTTAACAGAAGAACAACTACAGAAGTTAATTGCCCACCAATGATTGAGAGTTTTAATTCCACGTTTATTGGTTGAGGTTTGAGATACACAAATGACAGCTGTTGAACAGGCTCAAAAGAACCAACTGATGGAGATCAGACAGGCAAGTGACGTAGCAAGTTCCTGAGCATCACGGCATGGAACAAGCAGTTGTAACACTCTACCTCTATCACACAATCCCACAGCATCGTTCAATGCATACTGCTAGCTGAAATTTAAATCCAATAACGCCTCAACACCCTTAAGCAGTTACAGTCCTTAGTACTTACCAAAAAAGGGAATGAAATCTGAGGAAGCCTTTAGTGTAGCGTCTAAGTCATAATCGCTGTGATCGCCTGTGTCCACAGCGGGATATTTCTGTAAATCTGTATAAAAGGTCCTTCCAGTTCCATTTTCAGTCATATTTATTTTATGAATCTCAATAAGTTAACCTAAAAGTAAAAAGTTAATAAAAAGATTATGACTGAACAAATCTGTTTTCGTTTGCTGGCCGGAAGTAGCTTAATGAAACATAGCACGGGTTTGACAAGCGACGTGCTTACTATAAAATGGGTTTCATCTTATGCCCCTCGATAACTAGTGCTTCATAGATACTAAGGTCTACCCGGCTCTGAGGCTTACTACCGTTCGGCTCTGTTTAAGAGTTGTTCTCCCAAACTGTTGTCAAAGCAGACAACTCCCTCGCATTGCCAGTAGAGATATACATAAAACAGTTCGACTCAATGGAAAACATTTAGTCGGCATATGCGTGGAGTGCATGCATTTGCAGTTTGAGTAAAACGCCAAATACATGTATAATTGTACATTTTATTGCAGAGCCAGACAACCAGTGTGAGAAACAACAGCCCCTTTCTGACAATATTTCTAATAGTGTCAACAGATGAAATCAAACCCAAGTTCCAGCTTCCTACACAGTACATAGTCGATAGTGAATAGAGTTCTTATACCGCCGTTATTTTCAGCATTATAAGTAATGGAGCTGGAATTATTCTCATGTATTTGGCATGGCAGTAGTTACCTTCTGCAATCGGCTAATTCAGAGTTTACAATCAAATGCTAGGCACCGCCTGTATTTTAGTGTTACATACATGCATACTCAGAACAAACATTAGAAAGATCCACACACTTTTATAAAAGAAACTAGTCGAACGTTCAACATCAAAGATCTCAAATAAGCAGTTCTTATTTTGTTGGATTGTTAGCATGTGATAAGGGAGCTGCCGTGGTAAGGGCTCTGGACTTTCATCTGGGAGTCCCAGGTCCGATTCCCATAAGGGTCATTGGTGGTGTTAGGAAGGGCATTCAACCTTTAATGCTCCTGTGCTACTTCAGTAGCTTGCCATTGGTGAAATGCCTTCTTCACCCCAAATTAGAAAAAATGCAGATCTCTTTAGCATGTGATAGCAATAAACCATCGTCATTGTAACAGGACTAACCAAGAGACCATTTCAATTCAGAAATGTCAAACCAACAGAAAAGTTCAATATGGCACAATATAAGTCTCCTATACACTACTAACTGCAACCTGTACCTTTACAATGTAGATTTATTTTCAACTATAATATTTTATGCACAGATTTCAGAGCCGAGGAGTTATCTACTCTCACGCATGGTTAATGCATGGAGGTAGGTGAGTAGACAATGATATTGTAAGGTAATTGGTAATAGTATAAGGTATACTCTGCGTCACATTAGATGTACATGTATTACATGCACATGTACATGTACACACCATATATGCCGTAGATGGAATGGTGCAGTTTGAATCGCTGCATAAAGTTAACACAGTTTCAAAAGTAAAGTACTATTTCTCCTTCACCTGCTCTACTGGTCAATACAAGTCACTACAAGTTACTACTGGTCAATACAAGTCACTACTGGTCACCTATACTGTGCTAACCCTGACTGATATCTTTGCACATGTCAGTAACACATAACAAATTCGCACAATCAATATAGAATATGCTCTTCAGCTTTTGTAGGGGAATTTTTCAAGAAAAATGCATATCTCTTCAGATCCTTGTCTCTCTCCTCTCCTTCTCTATTTCACGGGAATAAGAAGATCACTTGCACATGATACATGCGCAATTTTATTTGTTGTTGTCAGCAGTTTGAGGCTATCTGCATCAAACTTTCATAATATTGAAGAATTTTCAACTCCGTGTGAATAGCATTTGAACAAAAAATTATATTTTTCAGCCTATCAGTTGATTTGCACCTTATAATATACCATCAAAGCTGTAGCAGCGCTGATTATTCAACATGTCTAATGACTTTGCACTAAACTTGCAATAAGAGTGGCATATCAACACTACCTTGTTTGTATAGCATAACTTAAATTAATTTTCATTCTTTGAGTATTACTCAGGTACCTTTAGATGCTGTTGAAATTTTAATACTTTCTATTTAATCAAAATTATTTCGTATTTTATTACACAAGATAGTTGATTAGATGATATAACAATAGCATACCCTGGAGATATGGTGGCATGCTTACATAACGTAGAGTTTTAAACTTTTAAGTGCAAAAGTATTAATTGAAAATATTTCATGTAATTAATTCAAAACATAACAGCAATGTTGACTTTTCAACCCTTTTGGGTCGTACCATTTCGATATTGAACTTAAGGAGCAATTAATTTGAAATCAGTAATTGATATAAAACAGTTTGATTTGTTGTTTTTTAAGTAAACAAGATTTGTATAGACGGGTAGTTTGATCAGCAACCAATGAAAAGACTGTATTAACATACTTGCCTTAAATCAAGCCACGCCATGAATGGCGGTTATATAGTATATTGAACTAGAGCACTCTCTCATCTACGGATAGTAAACACTAGCGTGGGGAGGAGAGCCCGCCAAAACATGAAAGAATGTGCTGTTGTGATGCTATTCTCCGAAGACAATAGACAAGTATTGAGTGCATTTAATGTAATATAATACTAACACAATTACAAATCTTAGTGTGTACAACTGATTATAAGTTCAAATTAGCTCTCAGATTTGCTGTACCTAGTGTGACATATTCATTAATTAGGATAGGCTATATTCTTAACAGTAGTAGCAAATATCAGCATATATACCTTTGTTCATAAGCTAGAAAGGTAAATATAGCAGCATAACTTGTCAACTGTCTTATGAGGGTCAACAATTGAAACCAAACAATGTCAACCTTGGTAACTGTTAGCCCACTAGATACTGACTTGAAAATATTATGAATGGCTACTACATGTGCAATGCATTGTGGGAAAAATGGCAATGTCCTACTTCGAGTATTATATCCCTTTATATCCACATTACACTACCATGTATTATAATATTTATAATTATCACACACAATACTAACCACATTTCATCAGGATAACACTGGACCCCATTTCAAAGGGTTCACACCAACACTACTACAGGCCAACCACTATAATTGTATGCCAAATGGACACGTGGGTTGAGGTAACTTTGCTGCAAGACAACCATTATACTAGAAAACTGAGGTAGCCTAATACTAATACACAATATAATAACATAACATAATTTAGTTTTTTGTACAGATTTAACGAGCCCAGGAGTTGTGTTCTCTGTCTCACTGTTGATTTTGAACTTGCCATACATAATTATGTAACATAGGCCTGCAATCATGTACTAGGACAAATAAGCCTATGGAAGAGGGACTGGCACCTACATCTCTCTGACACAGTATTCTTTAGCCAACATACCACTGCTAATGGTGTAGTAAGCATATTGGAAATAGACTATAAGTATAACAGTAGAATATTATATATAAAATGTATTATTACAAATTCATGTATTTATATTTTAATTGTTTTATTTAATTATTTACAAAAGCTAAACTCGACCTCTAACAACTTGTCAAATCATAAACATGAAAACCATCTGCAATATGTAGTCAACAGGTCAACACTCTATTCGTAACGTAAAAAAGTTATTGCATGCTATAAACTTGCGATATCACAAAAGTTCAGCGTCAGTAATCACAGAACACAAATTTGATGCAATCCGCATTAAATTTCACTGCAACTCTGTTACTAGCTATACCACTGCCATCTCTGAAGAGGCTAGGAGAAATCTACATGTGAATTAAGACAACACTGAAGACTGGTTATGGTTAGGTACGTACACCATTCATGCACAAAGTTTATTATGTTGTACTGTATTTTACACTGTAGATGGCTTACATTTCTATGGCGTGTTGCATAGAGGTTTATAAAATATGTAGTATATTACGGAGATGCATGGGTAAGTTACATGTAGGATGTAGCTGAATTACGGATTTCTGCTAAATCACAGTTACACATGCAAATTTGAAGCTGTATATATTACACCCACAATGGCAATGACAATAACGTAAATACGATGATTACTAACTGTCAAAGTCATGAGTCCGCTGTTTTCCTTTCTATAAACCTACCAAATTGGTAAAACATAATATTAGTAATAATGACTGCTATTTTATAGGTGAAGATGAATAAACTCAAGTAGACAATCCTGATGTATAGATTCTATCTACGGTGCGAGAGCGGGTCAGATTCTGATTTCAACAGTTTTTCAAGTGAACCGGAGGTCCTCGATGCTTTCTACAACGCCTCAACAAAGCTTATGCAAGACCACCGGAGTGACGGCTGAAAAAAAGCAAAATTGCATCGCATTAATTCCCAACATAACAAACAAAACCTTAGCTATAAGCTATAAGCCTACTACACCAACTTACCAATGTGCCAGTAGCTATTGCCAGTGTTTACCTAAGTCCTAAATTAATCTTGACAATATTTGATAAAAATGTGTTATGTGGATCACCTATTATGAAAATATAAATAAAACTGGTACTTGTTAAATAAATTATTATATGTTAGAAATATTTTAATCAGCACTGTACCAAATACATAATCATTCCTAAATAGAAAATAACGTGGAGCAAATAGTTAGGATTTATCACCAATAATATCGCTGTGGGGCAATAAGTGTAACAACCGGTACAGGTGCTCACATGGTCACATTTCCTGAAGCATATTGGTATGGTTGGTTGGTTTTAGACTGGCGTATTTTCAGCAATACTGATAACTAAAAACAAGAAAATATTGAAAACATAAATACCACCAAACTCTATACCTCATTACTCAGTTTCAATATAATTGCACAGTTGTAACAGTTTGGTATCGACCCCTCAGTATAGAAGATATTTGATTCAACTTTCGATGAATTCTGAGAAAATCGTTGTACTAAATAACTCGGTTATCTGACGTAGCTATTTACACTCTCACCACATTCCTATCCTATCTTTCCCAAGAGATCGGCGCTGACGGAACAAATACAAGTGAGCAATGGCATATTGCTTAATGAGAAGCTATGCTGGTGTTTGATCAATTAATTTTATAATACTTTTTGCACTGTTTGACTTTACAATTTCTATGACATAAATTAGAGATAGTAGGTCAGATTATCTCCTCTTTTGTTTATTTGTAGTCATTTGAAACAATGCCAATGACTGCATGGACTAATGATGCATTGTGGTACTGTATATTTGTGTGTTAGCTAGTTTGGAGTTATTCTCCCATAAGTCATAGATGAAATGATTGTTATCTATAATAGGAGGAAAAATGGGGTAAACTGTTCACTTTCGTATATGCTCACTGATACAGTGTAATGATAATATCATTCACATTATAATATAGTAATACATACACTGTAGTAAATAATATACACTGGTATTATTGGCGAGAGTTCACAGCTTCTACAGGTCTATTAAACCAAGGATTAAACTGTACCAGGGAAATTTATACCACTTAAGCATTATATTACAAAATATTACAAGAAAATTTCATATGCTATAAATTATGTTTTTAGTCCAAGTATTCTTTTGGTTGAAATTATACAAAAAATGAATACAGCAGGACTGATAGTTCATCTATTTTGGAGTTGTCTTCTAATAAAATGCAAAATGAATAATCGTAGCAAGTACATAATACAATAAATATGGGATTCCAATTTTGTAGTATTTTACTATTTACAATATAATGATCTGTTCTTCCAAGCAGAGATATCATTTATTCACTGATATGTGTTATGAATACTGATAATAACATCACGATTTTGTTTAGCCTGCTGTGTTTTGCTGTTTCTATTTTTATTTGAATGAAAATATTGTAACAGGAATAGTTATTTTATACAGCATGCACGGTCATAATAAAACACAACTCAAGCACAATGTACAACTATAATGTATAATTAACCCGTAACATCAATAATATGTACGTATTTGCACATAGAATAACACTTTTACATCTTCAACCTACAGCCGAGGTCACTAATATTTGAAGCAGCTACATTGCTGCTTGCTACTACTACTACACAACGATACTACGTCTACAACCAGTTGCTTGTACTAGGAATGCGCGCATTTTTTCAATGAGTCAATGATCAAACTAACAACATGATTGGCTAGTTTCAAGCGGGAAGCTAGGCCTCTTGGATGCAAGCCAAATGTGAAAAGGCGCCAGACAGTTGTGATACGGTCGCAATAGAAAAGACACAGGCATAAAACATTTATAACTTCACAAATAAATTTATTTTAGTATTATAATGTCTAGATTATAAATAATTCTTTATTTTCAAACTCAATGAAAGGTCAAATAATGCATAATAAAATTTTACGGAACAAAGCTGAAACTGTAGACGTAGATAGGATTGGTCCGCTATAGTAACGAATCATCACCATCACAATCATCATTCATATGACTATTATTCTTATGATGTTATATGCTGGGAATCAATTACGTACCGACATTCGTTGAGCGGAATTGTTAGTGTTAGCACGCCACGAGACTTAGATTAAATTCTTTCATTCATCAAGTATCTCATCTGGTAATTAGTATTTATAATGTTGGCAAAAAAGAAAGTACATCAGTTGGACTTTAGCAACACAACAGTAAACAACACACACAAAGTGGATAGTCAGAGAGTAAAATCTTCAACTACAGGTACTACCTAAAGCTACAACTCTGCTTGACTTGCTCTGCTAACAGTTACAGTTGAAAGTCTACTGCAGTTTTTTATTGAAATACCGTTGCTACTTTTATTTGCTATGCCTATTTGTTCATAGTATCGACTTCACTAAATAAATTCAATTTAAAATTGATATAATAATTCTATGATAAATTAATTGTCATTGTGCCATTTGATATTCATTGTAACTAATCTGTACTTATAAAGGATTTCGATTTCTCTTACAGCTACAACCATGGCGAACTTTACGGATAAATATCACTGTACAGGAGAAAAACTTGGTAGTGGTGGATTTGGCACAGTCTACAGTGGAGTTAGAAAATCTGATCAACTCAAAGTTGCAGTGAAGGTTGTTGATAAAAGCAAAGTAACAGAATGGTGCAGACCAAATGTAAGTAGTTCACATTGGAAATTGTTAAATAAAATTTAAAACAATTGATACACTCAACTCAGTACATTCATTTGCCTAAATTATTTGCTAATGCAATAAATAATTTTGTTATAATTATATTATATGTCTATGAGATCTAATATAACTTGTGTATTTTTCAGGGTGGAGAACGACAGATTCCTTTGGAAATAGCACTTCTTCGTCAAGTCTCACACATCAAAGGTGTTAACAAGCTGCTGGACTACTTTGAGCAGCGACATTGCTTTATTATGGTCTTGGAACGACCAGACAGTTGTATGGACTTATTTGACTATATCTCAGAGAAGAAAGTCTTGTCAGAAAATACTGCAAGAGCATTCTTCAGACAAATACTGGAAACTGTACATGATGTACATAAAGCTGGAGTAGTACACCGTGACATTAAGGATGAAAATCTTCTCGTGAATACTAAAACAGGACAACTACATCTTATTGACTTTGGCAGTGGAGCCTTTATGAAAGACTCTCTCTACACTGAATTTGATGGTGAGTGTTGTACCCTAACAACAGGATTTTAATAAGTTAGCAGTGTAACATGATATTTTATTTCACACCATGTGAACTTCACTGCAGAGTAAATCCGTTCTTCGCACCCCTTTGTCCCCCCTCGCTTGGAATGTGGGCATGAATACAATTGAGTGCAAGTCTAGCTCTTGTCTCAGTTCTTTCATTAAATTTGCTCAATCATACGTGAACATTATATGCTCCCATTGAATAACCTGGTATGCTGAATTAATACAGTATTTAACTCATGTTTTGATTTCTATTGATTTTTCCATGTAACCCAGTACTGGCTGGTTAAGGGCAGCGAATATAAAAATAGATGAAAGTAGTACACTTTTCTTTAGTGTTAATGCTTATTGATTTTATCCAGGGGAAATATTTAGCAAATCACAGTAGCTAGGGTGCCCAGTGTTGATCAACATGCAACGTAACTAACGATGTGTTATCCTATGTCTTGCAGGTACCAGAGTGTACAGCCCACCAGAGTGGATTAAACATCACAGATACTATGCCAGATCTGCAGCAGTGTGGTCTCTTGGAATACTTCTATATGATATGGTGTGTGGAGATATTCCATTTGAGCTGGATGATCAGATCTGCAAGGCTGAGCTTCACTTCAAGCCTAACCTCTCACAAGGTTTGTATTTAGCTCAAGACATTGCTAGTTGAATAGCTGTTAGATAATACATATTGATTTCCCATGTTATGTATTAGTACAAGCTGCTATTGGGTATTAAACATACAATCATTAGACTTGCTGTGTTTTGGTTGTCAAGACATAATCCATATAAATATTAGCAATATGCATAGGAAGTAGATATCTATTAATATGACAGTATTGTTTGCATAATCAAATCATGTTGGTATGTATCAACTGAAGATTTAATTATTCCATCTGTTATTGCAGATGTACAGTCACTTATATCACAATGTCTACAAGTGAAGTCCTCCAATCGACCAACTATTGAACAAATCTTCCAACATCCATGGCTCAGAAATAACGAGAAATCTAGTCTATCCAGTGTAGAGGATATTGCACGTATCACCAGTATGCCACAGAAGCTTACAACTGCCAACAGCAGCGGCTCTGTAGAGTCGGCCACTAGCAGTAGCGGTGCTAGCTCTGACGAGGAATACAGCAACTAACTTATGACTTATAAACAAACACTCCGATCTGACGATATGGATAATGCTCTCTCTCGTTGTACATAGGCTATTTATTGTCACGATTGTACAGTACATTTTATGCAAGTGATAGATTTGTAAATAAGATGTAGTTAGTATTTATTTTAATTTGCACTTTCATGTGTAGGAATAATTCTTGTAAATATTTGGAACAGTGGAGTAAAAGATATAATTATTATTTATGACAATTATGTTAAAACTTGTGTCCAGCTTTTTAACTTTTGATCTTTAAACTTCCATGTGCAATACTGGCTAGTATTCTATACTGCTACATTACTGACAGTTCCACTGTATCCTTTTAATTTATTTGTACATAATAATTTATTTTTGACTTTTGACTGCTGTTCGGGTGGTCCACATTCTACTGCCCTTGGTGGGATTGTTGGTTATCAAGATAGTTTGTTAAGAAATTATGAAAATATTTTATAAAAATAATAAATAATGAATTATAACATTAATCATTCTGTCTGGTCATTTTTCAACAAACGTAACAAACAGTTGTGCAGCTACAAATGTATTATCTGTAATATTGGATAGTGAAAATTACTTTTCTCACAGAGTTTCATCCGTAGCATGGGGCACGATTCTGTTCTCAGCTACGAGACTGATCAGTACAACAACGTAACATTGATTTTGTAAAGCTGTCTGGGGTTATTCCTTTGAGATATGACCCACATTGTAAGCTAGGCCTCTTGACAGCTTCATCACTACTCTGGCAGTGTGCCAAGTCTAGGCGTCCCTTTGCCTAGATAAGTTAGTTATACCTAGCTGTTGTGGTTTACAATCAAAATATGGCATGATAGACCAGTTGATAAAAGATGTGGAGATATATCATTTATTCTTACTGTTGTTGAAATTTAGTTATATATTATATAACCAGAATAGTGAATTGCACACCCACTGGGCATGCTTGGGTGTGTGGCGATACAGCCAGCTATTCATTCACAGGGATGGGGACAAGCTCAAGTGTTTGGGGAGGGTAGATTTGTTAGCTAATGGTGGGGTATTAGTAAGTGATCTGTAAAGCTTTATCAATGTATACAGATAAGCCTGAGGTAATGGAATAGTTCTCTATTGTGTTTAAAGGGTATACAATAGAGTATGCAATGATATCCCACGCTATACAAGCTATAGAAATGATAAGTGCATGTAATATGAAAAGTACACATTTGTTACACATCACTGTATAGCCTTACCTGTCTGTGACTTGCAGTACTACATAACGTAACCCAGCCATTCAACAATTCTTAGAAATAATCATTATGACAACTGGGAGCAAGTGTTTTGTAAATACAGATAAATTCTACATGCATGGAAATTAATGGCATGAACAGCTTTTATTTTACTCCTCTTTCAAGGAATAGTGCATAACTGGGTTGCGATAAATACCACCAAAGATGTCCGCCAAACCATTTCCAGTTCAATGTTCTCATTTTCTTGGAAGGAAGTGGTATAGCTTATTCAGTGACTCGGCAGTGGAACCAATGTCATATCTAGCTGTCATCAGCCATGTTAGCGTTGCCTCATCAAATTCTACATTTGCAAAATATTATAAAAATTTTACTATTGCCAGACTTTGTTTACATAAATACAGATAGTATTTGGCATAGACAGTAAACAACTGTATTTGAGTCAATTAGATCTAGTTATATCTGGTGGATGCTAGGAGGGTGGTAGTAGTTGTTGGAGAGATATGCATACCAGCAGTTACTATAAGCTACTACTGCTCCAAACACCAGTCTCCACACACCAGTCTCTGGAGAGCTGGTAGCATAATCAATAGTATATACTACATACTATATAGTAGTGTCAATAACCTTGTCTCTGGGACTCAAATCTATGATATCATAAATAATGTCATATTCAGTTTGAAAAAATGCTGGTATACATATTCCATGAAATTGTAGCCAATATTATTTGCTTCAATGAAGTGGTAAGGGTGGTGCATAACCATCCCTTTTATGGTGAACATAAGGAACTTGAGCTTTGGCAGGAATTGTTATTTTGGCAGGCAAACATTAAACACTGAAATACTCAAAAATATTATTACCAGTGTGTAGGACTGGCAGTAGCCATAAATAGAGTAGGAGTGAGACTGTGTTACCCACTGTAGCAGTTTCTAGCAGTAGCGCCTAGATAAGATATCTACATGACTGTGATGTCATAGATTCAGTAGCAGTGATACCAATATAGTGTCATGTCTAGTATTGTTGGGTGTATTACTAGGCACCCAGCTTATTCTCTAAGAATATGTTGATTTGTAAGGCTATCTCACATTTTGTGGTATTACTGCTCTAGTTAAAAACCGCCATCCATTATCAGATGATGGGTTAGTTATTTAGCCCCTGGAATGCTAGACAACCACCAAGCAATAATCCAAGTAGGATTCTACTAACTCAGCCCTTTAGCAAACTGAAAGGAAAGGGAGGGGTTTGTCAGTTGGGGATTGTAGCCTGAGGGTTGTAAGGGTAAATATATAGGGCTAAACAGCCTGCTGACCTTCCCATGGTCATATGACCTTCTCTTGGTCTCTAGCAAACTCAGTTTATTCTACCACACCTTTTTAGGTACTAACCTTTCTCAACTGTTACACAGTATAGCCAACCCAGCACACAATAACGTAAAAGCAAGAATGAGTTAATGTCGATATAATCTTTGTGTAGTATTTCCTGTGAATGAATGAATCATATTGAGTGTTGATTATTGCAAGTACCCAACATCAGACGTAAAAGAAATAACTAGGGTGTCAGCTTTCGTTGGCATAATGGCTATACTACAATTATATAGCTTATCCTAATATCAAATATCGCTAAGATATGATAATGGTTGTTTGTATACATACTACATAGTCGGGTTTTATACTATTATATCATACATACCCACCCACTATCTACATAACACAATGTATTGAGCAATGTTATAATAATGTGCTCTTCAATGCTGACACCAGAATGTTCATTCATTATTTTACTAGAGAAGTATAATTATAGCATTATTTTCACATGTTGCAAGCAGTGTAGTTAATTACAGATGCTGAGAGCTGCAGAGAATAGCTTTAATTGTAGTCTGTAACAGACAGTCAGACCAACTGTTTTCAATTAATACTCATTATTTCACAGCATTCCTCATCCACACATAATGGGTAACCTTGTGGTGAACTTGTGTGCTAGCTTCTCTCAATTTTCAATTATCAATGTAGTAGTTGTAGTAGCAGTAGTTAGTAGTAGCAGCATCAGCAGTAGTAGTAGCAGTAGCGGTACTAACACTACTACCTCTACTAGTAGTAATAGTAGTAGCAGTAGCAGAAGTAGTAGTAGTAGTAGTACTAGTACTAGTAGTGGCAGTAGTAGTAGTAGCAGTAGCAGTAGTAGTAGCAGTAGGAGTAGTAGTGGCGGGTGGTGGTAGTGGCAGCGGTAGTAGTATTAGTAGTAGTAGTAGTGGTAGTAGTAGTAGTGGTAGTAGTAGTAGTAGTAGTAGTAGTAGTAGTGGTAGTAGTAGTAGTAGTGGTAGTAGTAGTAGTAGTAGTAGTAGTAGTATTAGTAGTAGTAGTAGTGGTAGTAGTAGTAGTGGTAGTAGTAGTAGCAGTAGCAGTAGTAGTAGTGGTAGTAGTAGTAGTTGTAGTGGTAGTAGTAGTGGTAGTAGTAGTAGTGGTAGTAGTAGTAGTAGTAGTAGTTGTAGTATGTCATTATTATTAGCATTAGCTGTAACTGCTGTCTCCTTTTCCTTGAGATTCTGGCAGCTGAGACCTGGTTTGGTGCCAAACACTTCATAAGCTAATATAGTAGTGAGTTACAACAACAAACACTGTACTTGTACTGTTATGGAAAGGCAGCAACCTTGCTGCTGCTGCTGTAACTCAATAGTGTAGTACTATAATTATGGTCAATAACCGAAGCCCTGGCAACCCAAGTGTACCAATAATTAGCATCAATGGAGACTAAACACTATGAGCCACTGGCAACCTGCCAAGAAACGCTTGCTGTGACAAGTAATTGCAGGTTTTAGACCTTCTGACAGTTTCAAGTAGGAGTTACAAGGTACCCTATACCTAATTGTTTGCATGTACATGTAATAGTGTACTGTAATAACACAGTGGGTGGCTTTGTGGGTTGGGCGGCCATTGTTAGAACTAATCAAGGAAATATGCACCAAGTCCCCTGCTGCCACCCAGTTCAGTCTCACTTCCTTCTAGACTAGTGAACACTGGATTATAGTACTCAATGTTGGACTCATTTCTACCTACTGCCATTTCAGACCTTATATATTGTATTATAACACCAGTGAATATGCTGCCTAATTAACGGCACACATTCCTAGGAATATGTTACTTACTTATCACTCTCTTCTACTGCTAGTCCACTGGCCTATTAAGTGTAGGTAGTCCTAGTCATGTCTATACTATGTGAATCAGTTATAGGCCGATATTTAGCACAGGACTTTTTCACACACATTCCATTCATAGTTGTTAGCTGGTGTTTATTTTGTTCGCAATATTACTATGACTGGAGGAATTTACCGAACTCCCTTACTGGGACGAAGAAATGAGGCTATATTCTGGATGGTGATCCAATATTTGGGTCAAATCACATCAATCAGGATAAGCCCGTAATGCCAACAAGAGTTTACTACACCCATTGCACAGCTACCACTTATGATATTGTTACCACAATAAGTGTTGCATAAAACCTCTAATAGAGCAAAAAAGTGAGGAATTAGTAGCAATCCATAATTTCTTTGTTTAAATTAGCAGGTGCTGTTGCTGACCCATATAGAAGGAGGATGTTCAGAGATCCTGGATGGTGTTCTATATTATACATCTGAACCCTTCTTTTTGAAACTGTACCTACAGAGCAGACGTCTGCTATTGGTACCCAACTCGCCCATACCACTGTTGTAAGGGAAAATTTAATAATTAACACAAAACCATCTTCCAATCTTCAACCCAGTTGCGAAGGCAATTTGTGAGTGTGCGCTATTAGACCTAATACCCAGCTTTGCTAACAGACTTTCCAACTATCTGCAAATTTATCAGTTTAAACAACTGCACACCAAAGTACAACTGTGAGCGAGCAAAGGTAGTCCCCGAGTCCAAAGTACGGCTGTTTGGAGTATGATCATACCCTTGAGTAGATCTATCTTTTGGGTCAGATCGTACAGCTAAATATTTGAAGTATATGTCGTAATATCCTACGTTATACAACTACAAGTAGATTTTACAAGCAGTTGCAGCGTGGTACCAACTCACTCACATAAGCTATCTTATCTTGAAGTACGTGTATTTGGTTCTCGGGTAAAGTACCATTCTCATAAAGTTCAGAAACCTTTGGCTGGTGTAAAGAACACTATAAAGTACACATAAAGTTACACAAAAACAGATAGTGGCAAAACAGCATTAATTGTAATCGTGATATCACTTGCACTGAATGAATATATTCTTGTGTAAATCATTTGATACTGATGAAACAAGAGTCGAACTGTAATCATTTGAGTTGAACTTTCAGTCATCTTATTTAGAAATATTTAAATTATATTATGACATTATAATCAATGATATTGTTCATAGTATAGGACTTTAAAATATGCTCTCTTGACTATAAAATATGAAAATGATAATATTGCGTATCAGGAACTTTGGTGATTAAAAAGGGAAGCAATGTGTTGCTCAGAAGAAGGTCGGATTCCATGAAATTGCGAGTTTATGTCCTTAAAAAGGTTGTACTAATGTTATATAGACACATTTGCCAAAAGAAAAGTTATGTGCTAATCTGCCATCTGTATTACATTAAATTCAACACATTCCTTTACATAAAACTTCCATGCTCTGATTTGTTTTGAAGAATGCCCATATTTCATGTTCTAGACAAGCTCTTGAAATGGTTGAGTATAACAAGAACCACAGGCTATGAACTAGGATCATATACTGAGAAGTGTGATGAAACAGGAAGTTGTATCATCATTGTTAATATTTTGTCAAATAAAATGTGTTGCATAATGTGAGAAACTGTTGCATAACTTGTTGACAAAAGTTTTGGGTAAAAAATTATGAAAATGTAATCTGATTTGAAGTCGATTGCAATGGATATTTGTGTCTGGCAAACCAAAAACAGATATACTAAAATAGTAGGCCTACTCTGTATCCTGTTTCAATGAACTAGCAATAATAACTTTCTAACATGCCAAATAATTCTACTAAATGCTAAAATAAAACATGGGCCTACATATGACTATGTATATGTACAGCCGAGGTCTATGTTGTAATTATTAGGTTGGTTTTCCAAGTAGGCTAAAATAAACGATATGCTGGCTCCGTTTAAGAATTAACTGCCATTATATAACAAGCAACGGATGACACCATTACCATATATGTCACGTCTTACAGCATCCCACTCTCGAGTTAGTAGTGATATTAACTACGTACATGGAAGTGAACATACTTTTTATGTAATGAAATTGAATCAACTCAAAACAAAACTATCGTCAATCTATCTGGATGCGATTAACGTAAGGCAGCCATTGATGTAGCATTTTTGACCTAAAGCTTATGAAAATTAGGCGGAAGATAAAGGCCGTAGTTATAATAGAGAAAAGGCACCTTGCTTGCTTTACAACTATTAGTTAAAATGATGGCTATGGAGACATAGGAAAAGGCGCTGGCTTGACATTGGAATTTCTGAACAAAGAATGTAACAATTCAACACCCTTGCAGCCAAGTCAAACAGTCAGTACACTTTCTGTTTGTTCACATAAAAATTAAGTTCACCTTTTATTCAAGAAATTTGATTGCAAATTATGCTGTTGAATAGTTCAGGTAATAAGTGTTTAGATATCCAGGTACAGCGTAGAAAGCACTCAACCTGAGACAATAGATGATTCAGGGCTACCAAACCTTACTGTGGCTAGCCGAACGGCTTTCATTATATGCCCCTTAAAATTAACTTTAGCTTAAAAATTCTTGTATTGATTTAACTGAAGATGCCCTCGATATCCATTGAAATTATCCCATGAAATGAATGTTTGCTTAACAAAAACTGTCTGACAATCTATGGGTAAATATTGCATTACAAAGGAGCTAATTTTAACTTCCGATCAAAATAAAGGATAGTAAAAAATTTCATTCAAACAAATTTATCTCTTTTGGAGTGAATGAAATCATCGGAGTGTCTACCTGAAGTTGTGGTGCAATGTGTACTTAGATATAATCACATACAGAGTAGTCTTAGTTTTTAACTAGAGGAGAATCATGAGTTTAATGAATGACAAGCCTATGAGAATTATGCAATGTTGACAAGTGACTGAATTATCTTATCACCATTTCAGAGAATCATGGGGAGTTGCAGCGCCATTCACTAAGGCTTAACCGGAAAACAAACATGGCGCTTATCAAGTATTTCAATTCAAATATGGCCAAGTGACGTGTAATATCGTCAATATCACCATGGTGGACACATACCTTATCCCATCGGCTAGTTACAGCAGTCTTAATTTCATAGTTAGCAATGTGTTAGTGACCAACCGACCGGTCAAGTCGTTCAATTTCTCATGTCATTGACATGTGAGATGTATTTCAATTCAAATATGGCCAAGTGACGTGTAATATCGTCAATATCACCATGGTGGACACATACCTTATCCCATCGGCTAGTTACAGCAGTCTTAATTTCATAGTTAGCAATGTGTTAGTGACCAACCGACCGGTCAAGGTCAAGTCGTTCAATTTCTCATGTCATTGACATGTGAGATGTAGCCGATAGCATTGTTTGTGAGAGGCTTGGTTTGACCATGTTTCAAATTAGAGGAAGGTCTTGGGAGGGTATAAGACATGTACTATACGGTAGACATATACTATAACACAGTAGCAGTATACTGTATAAGACACATAAAAGGTGCATAACAACAAGCAAAGTTGATATTGCAGTACTAGCCTGCATTTGGTGAAAGACCTGTCATAGAGAAACTAGCCTCAGTATAATTTCTTGGATTTTTTGCATTACAAGCCTCTTCTATTATAGAGGCTAGTTTCCTCCAAAGGTGGTAGGATATTTTGAGATGCTACTCCATCATTGTCATGCTGATACCTTATTACTGCTCTGTTAAGAGACAGCCACGTCATAGGAACAAAGGTGTGTAAGGTTACACAAAAAATGCGATTATAAATCTTATACGTGTAATAGTAATATCATTGCACAATAACATTGGTAATGACTTCACATAATATCAGGTGGATCCCTTGGCAATCCTATAGCCATATCTCTTTACATATTTAAACTCAGTCGAGCAACAGCTCTCGCTCTATTACACAAGCATTTTGTTTGTTAAACCAAGTTACGCAACTACACCTATATATCCTGGGTTCTATAATCTTTCTAAAATACTGAGGAGGCTGGGTTAGTAAGTGACGTAGACATAACTAGGAGTTGGAAATTGGCGGCTGACTCCTTACTTTTGAATGCATGGAGCCAAGGCTAAATAGTAGACTGAGACGCTAAGTTTAGATTATTATGTCATAACAATATTTAAATATCCCTCAAGTATGTTCCATGTTTCACCCAGCCAAATGGGCAGTAGCTGCTTGCCAAGCATCTTTGGCAGATTGCCAACATACATAAACAGGGGGAAGATATTTAGCCACTGGCTGACTTGGCGCTTGTGTCCCACTAGAAATCAGGTAGTTCTACAATCTATAGCTCCAAACCATGAAACAGTTTGGGTTTTTACAAGAAAAACTTATTTGGGAACATTTTGTAATTTCATCTAATAAGCTATTGTAAGACATTGTGATTGGATGCAATTGACAAATGGTGAAATGTTATTGGTTACTTTAAAGCATCTACCACTTGTCATTATGATGCAGCTTAATTGATATCAATGTGTACACATTTCCAACAACTAGTGGATATCCAATGAAAATGTACAACATAAATGCACATTCATGTAACTGATTTTATCTGCTGTAAAAGTGTTGCAATCAGCAATCAAAGGATTTGATTGGTTATCAATCTAAAATATTGCTCTGCATTGCCTATTTAGGTAATATTTTTGTGTGTTAATCTTCAGTTATTGATGCTCTGAACATTGATGTCTTGTGATTGCATAAATTTATGTAAAATAAAGCTGACATATTGTAGCCCAGGCTGTCACCTTGTAGAGTGCTGGTATGTACCAGGAGATGGAGTTACCGAACTCAGATACCAGATGTGCTGAGGCTACAGTTTAACCTCTCATCATTTTTACAGTCTAGACCGAATCAATAGTGAGGCTGAACTCCTTGTATTCAGGAGTATCTAAACTACTTTGGGCTAAAATTTGCCAAATTCAGTGATAGATAAACCTGTATAAACCACATGCATTGTAAAACACAATAGCCTATGGGTAGATAGCAGCCCTAACTAGTGATTATGGCCAGTGCATCAATTCCAATTCCTACCACAAACAAATAAGGGGGTATCAAACTAGATAGTATTTATGGTTTCACTGTTAAATCAATTGTCTGAGAGATACTAACCACAAATACTGACCCAATATGCTAACCCCACTCTAGCTACATCCGGAGGTGATATTAATATTATTTTATCACTTCTAATCCCACTTGAATGAAGATGATTTCATGAATGGGGCAGAAAATTGAGCTAAAGTTGTGGTTTAAGTGTGTGTGGCCATCAGTTACTGTCTTTTGTTACGAGATGGCATCAAGAAAGAGTGTTATGAGGTCAAATGAAACTATACCCGGCTGAGTGTTGGTAACCAAAAATCTATTTTTAACAAATTAATTTCAAAACCATATTGCAAACTAAAAGTGAGAGATTCAACCTGTAGGTCAACAACATTGTGAATCACCCGTCTGGGTGCTACCAGATATGATTGTGTACTCAATTTTCTTTGTCTTATTCACAAATATTTTCAACAATTATTCAAACAACAAAATAGTTTACTTGTGTTGAAATATTCATACTAATTTACATATTCTTTCAAGTTTAAAAATAATTATGTAATTTTTACTTGCTCTGAACAAAGGATGGCTGTAACAACTGGGGCAAGCTTGAGGTCGAAGGTTGGCAAGAGAATTTCTTTCTCTGCAGCTTCTCCTGGTAGTTGAGTGCACAAACTTGATAGAAAACCTCTTTTAGATTTTTATACTTTTACTAAGCATAAAGGTGCATATTATTGTAGGTCTATATAAGGATATTTAGTGAGGTTGCGCCTCAGACTTGCTCATTTGTATCTTTTTAGTTTGTTATGCAACATTAATTGGTAGTAATTGTGCTGTACCAAGTACTTAGCTGAATGGCCGATTGCTACTAATAATAGCACTAAACATAAATGTGTGAAGTATTACACTTTATTAATTTTATAAGAGAATTTCTATTAGCTTGGGCACAAGTTGAACATCTGCTAAAGTAGCTGAAACTGGTGGTAATAATGCCAAGGCCTATTATAAACGTGTGTCAGCCAGAAGTCAAGGTAATCCATCATAGAAATACCTGCCTAGTATTTGTACCTATTCTAATATATCACATACTTTCTTCAAACAATAGGATTGTACTATCTGTATTACATTATTACAAACAGGTTGTTAATAAAAATTAGGAATTGCCTTTTACATTTCTGTCTAGAGATAATCAGTTTATTTAATTAAGAGCAGATCATACATCTGTACGTCTAACAAAAGGTTCTATATTCTATGTAATATAATATTATATATAAATAACTATACATGCATAATTAATTTTCCTATCAGCCTTGTCTGATTACATTGCTAGAAATAGGGAAGGGTCAACAGCTAACTAACCCAAAGATCAATATTCACAGTGTTAATCAGTTTAAGACTGACAGCAATGTCTAAATATAAGCTCACAATTATATTCAGTATATACAATTAGTGATTGTAACCATTGCTGTCAGATGTTACACTATAAATTTATAGATTTATAGCAGCTAATGTACTATTCGCAGCTAGCCTATACAGTAGCTGACATCTTGGTTTGCTTATTTATCTACCTCCCCACAGCACACACATTCTGTGTGATGATGTGGCATGTCATCTGGTAAATATTTTTATTAGAACTGATTTATCCCGTTGGGTCTTATTTTGTATGTGGTGGAGAACGAATACCTGCATCGATGAATCAGCCATTTTCCTTGTCCTTGGTTTGGAGGACACATTCTCCCAGCAAGTCACTCAGTCCAAGAGGCAGAATCTAGATGCAAGCCTTGTAACTACTTGGTTAGACAAAGGAAGCTCGTGGTATTAGAACTGTAGTTAGACCATTTTATTTTCCACAAAGACAAGTCTGTACAGCCAAGGTCATGTATTTCTGGTTGTTCACAATGTATTTGTACTCAGATTTCTACCACTACCCCTATAATTGTACTTGTGCAGAAATTCTTTATATGCAAAAATTTCTCAGACACCACAATTATACTTGACCCCTTTGTCAATGCTATATTATAGAAACCAAGTTTTATTCCCAATATTGACTTTGAAATGTCTACTAGTTATAATAGACCCCTACTGATAATGACTCAATGCAGCAGCATTCCCATCTCTGCAGTTAATTTTGTGTAATTGCAGGATAGAGTGATCTAATTATCAAGTTCCCGCCATATTTCAGCTTAGGAATTTGAAGATCTTGTTACATTGAACTAGAAATGTAAAATAGGTCAAGAACATTAATTGGCCTCCATGCAAACTAGGATATTGCATGATGCAAAATGCAAGTCATAAATTTGTGGAAGTATAGCCTAAACAGTATGCTATTTGTGTTCAACCATTTGAAGAACAATTCATAGGCCATTCCCAATGTTTACACAACTACTTGCACTAAATTCATCTAGTGTCAAGAATTGAAGACATTGAATGTACAGTAGTATTTTACAAGCTACAAGTAATGGTTGAAGAGCCCTTGACATAACATAGAAGGGCTAAATACACATGTAAATCTTGTTCTACAGCTATGGTTGGTCATTGTATGGCTGTGCCCTAAATCACTAAATATGGTTAAGGGTACAAATAATAACACCAACTAATTTACTAATCAGTGATAACTATCCATCCTACGACACTACAATACGTCCGTCTGTTAGAGCAAGTGGCAGTCTGTGTACAAAATGATGGTGGAGTAGACCAAGGGAAGAGCCTATGGCCATTATGATGGTATATATTAAACAGCAGCATTTAGTAAGCAAATCGATTACTATGAATACATTCATAAAAATTCAAGTGTCTTTGAGTAATAAGTGTATGATATCAATACCTACTAGTAATACTCTAATCTAATACCTCTCCTATTTGTACAAAGCTGTCTAGCTTAGTTTGTAATACTATGTCAAGCATCAGTGGCCTTATGTACACAACTAGAGAACAAAATGTAGGTCTATTTTACTCCAATATAGGTTGGAGATAAGGCCACCTAAGGTAATAATGCAAAAATGTAAGTTGCAGAGGCACTCAAGGGTTGAATTGCATAGCTGCCATTTCCCATCATGTAATTATTGGGTGATTTGGTACATAGCTGGCATTACTTATACTCTTGCAAACAAATAATTATATGAATGACATCAGTCTAGCACCATTAAAGAGATTTAGGAAATATTAAACATCAAATTTATTGGTAATTAATGAAACAAACAAACATTCCTGACATTAGAGGTAAAATAATGCTACAACAATCTAGATGATGCCACAGAAAGTATGTGAACTTCTCACTCAGAGTAAGGGTGATTACAAACAGAAATCTATAAAGTTTGCTTGACGGTTGCTTCCATAAAGCTCTAACTGTGACTAGAAATATCTTGGCTTTTAATATCTTAAGTGAAAAATACCAGTAGAAGCCAAAAACAAAAAATGAGTATTGGTGAAAGTGACAGGAGAAAAGGTTTGGTGCCATAAACATTGCCTCTGGAGAATCAAGTTTATTCAGCAAGTTATTTTTAGGTGATTTGTGTCAGAAATAGATGCTCTCACGCTGCTGTCACACTTAGAAAAATATTTCATCACCGTGAATGAACCATGACACTTGGGCAGCATTATTTCCATAACACTTACTACTAGTATTACTAGTTTAAGGTTTGACTGCCCAGTTTTCAAGACAAGTGACATAAATGACCTTTTTACCACTTATTTAACATGGTCCAGTAGTTTTATATGACATTTATCTAGAATATGGGTCAGTTACCCAAACAGGACCTGGCTAAGATAAAATTCTTGGAAGCTAGTCATAGCAACTTCAACTAGCATAGCAGTAAATCAAAAATACTAGTAGGCAGATGCATATTTTGCACATGAGAGAATTTGTTACTTAATATTCATATTTTAGCCCATATCAAAACGCAAAAAATGGAGTCCCAACCTGCTATCTGTTGGTAGATAGGGAGGAATTTTTGATGAGGAAAGCGTCTATAACAAGCAGTATCATTGCCTAAGGCAATCTAATTGATGGACTCAGATTTAGTTATATCTTTAAAAATGAATGATTTCCTAATGAACTGATTTGGCCTCACGAATTAGCATGATATTCAAGTCCATTGGTAGTGCAATTTCTAGCCTGGGTATCAAATATCAGTCACCTACCCATCACACTAAATAAATACTGGTTCGGTTGGTTTGGTAGACTGAAGCTCAGGCTATGTGATTTGCTATCCTCTAGACAAGGCCAGCAACAGGTTGCTGGGATAAGAACCTACAAGCACTTGTTCTACTTGTATTATTTATTATACCATTTAAAGGCCCAGACCATCAATGGATATGGGAAAACCTCAATGATGGCCATATTTTATTATTAGTATTACTGGTGAGACCCCAAAACCTTGTGAAGGACACACCATTCTTCTCCCATTTGGTCACAAGTGAAGCTTGTAATTATTGTAGCAATTCTAGCAGTTATGATTTGTATTCTTGGCTAACTAAAACGGTTATGGCAACTTACTGAAGGAATGAGTGATTTCATCGCTAGGTATTGCTAAACCTCAACCAACATTCTTCTCAACTTTAAAATGGCCATGTTTTAAGCTGTATTTTACTGTCAAAAAACAAAGACTATCTTATGAACCACACGGCACTGTTAGGCAAAAACAGAAAACTCAAATATGGACACTAACGAATAAGTGTAATCTAATTCATGGAATATTTCTGTTTATCAAGTCTAGGATTTGATGATGCAAGTCCGGTTAGAAACAGATGGTCAAATACAAATTCTAGCATCTTTGTCCATGTAATAGGCTATCTACTGCAAATGGTCATCATTAGCTGGTTTGACGCCATAGCAGGGCTTATGTGGCTCCCCCTATTAGCTCATAGTTGGCAGACTTTCATCGAAATATTTGGTAGTTAGGGAGTTCTCAGAGAGCAGTTGCCAACCAACACAGCATACCAGTGTCCATCCTGCATAAATAAACACGTGCACTAATCAGCTAATGTCTTGGGCAGCCAAAAGTATGCATTAATCAGTAGGTCACCAACCCTACAATCCCTACTGGCAGCATACCAGAGTGGTAGTAGTAGTAGTAGTAGTAGTGGTAGTGGTAGTGGTAGTGGTAGTGGTAGTGGTAGTAGTAGTAGTAGTAGTAGTAGTAGGAGTACAGCAGAACTGGGGCTGTGTCAACTGTCAATTAACTTAGAATTACATAAAATACATCAATATAATATAATAATTATTGTCGAGAATAATAACATAGGCTTTGGTCTAAATGCATTGGTTCTGGGCACTCCAAGACGTACCTGCAGATTAATGAACTCAAAGGATGAGAACTAAGCTATGACCTGGTAAGAGTTATTAGGTTGATTATAGAATAGAAGAATGATCACTTAGATTGACAGATGGTCTTCAACTCACCCTCTCCCTGCATCTATTTAGGCCTACATATTATGCTACCCTCTACAGCCGTGTGATGAATGAATATGGGTAAGGGCGTGGGGCAATGCATGTGCCATAAACGTGCTCACAGCGGAACTAAACACCATCGAGACTGACCAAACTACCGGCTGTGGCATAAGATAAATATCTGCCTATCACCAGGGTTGTGGTAGTACAAGCCTAACCGCGGAGACACGTCATTGCCGAGTGATACATGTGTGGCGCTTAGCGAATAGCAAATGTTACACAACAAAGCAAGAAGGTACCATACGTTATGTTAATGGAAATGAACTGGCAAAGGAACGTGTCTATGAACTGGCAAAGGAACGTGAACTGAAGATACATAACAGAGAGGATTATGACGTGAAACCAGTGCACCAATATTTGGACTAACCTCCTTAGATGTGATCAATATATGTCCATTCCACAGCTCATCTGTCCATCAACCTCGCCTTCCGGTCACAAATCACAACAGTTTTGCAACCGCAGACAGTTGGCAAACATGAGGGTTATGACATTCTCCTTGTTGAGCAACTATTGCAGAAAAAAGGAACAAATGGTACAAATGTGAAACGTGGGTCAAACCGTCAAACGTGACATGTTCCAAAAACCAGCTACTACACTGGAACATGATGATAACATGGCAGTAGTATGTTCAGTTAAACATTTACTAAATGAAGACACCAACTCACTAGTATATAACATAATTATTTGATAGGGCATTTGTCTGTTGCACTAATAATTACAACAACATACGTATATCATGCTTCCGCAGCATCTGCATGGAGACACCTTGGCACTATATTCATCAATTTCTGCGTAGTCTTGTTGAGTGGCTGCTCTGCGTAGTCTTGTGGAGTGGCTGCTCTGGGTCTAAAAAGTACATGTAGATAAACAATAGCATGGTGTATAATACTTGGTTACTATTGGACGACCAGATTGGTAATAACCGAGCTAGCACATCTGGGGACCATGAACAGTGAGTGGCTTAGAATAGACTGGACTCAATGACAGACTTCACAAGGTCTCTTTAATATCACTTCAAACTCTGTCATATCTGTAGCATGCTTAGTTTGTAGCTTTCTAATTATCACTTAATAATGAGAGTCTGTCTGGCTCAAGCACAAATTTCAAATAACTTAAACCACTACTGTCGCACCATTCAATATTTTCAAATAATCTTGTTCATCCTTTTTCAGTAAGATTGATGTGTTGTTTGTCTTTGGTAACCTAGCAGCTGCCAAGAAAACCCTATTTTAATATTGGCTGATTTCACCTTCAATCAGCCTATGCTGGGAATTTTGGAAGCTCTCAAGCAGTTAATATAAAACTGTGCTACAGAGATAGCCATAGGACTTGCAATGCATTGCATTGTTTTTTGTGGGCATGACCCTAACTTACTTATTCATCACTGTGCACAAGAGTTATTTATAGAATGACAGTTAGTGTTGGCTCAATAAGATTACTGGGCTATTTGATGTTAGTAGCTTACCTATGTACATAAGTTACAAGTATAGACTTAGAACAGGCATAGCCATAAGAACTTAACAGGTCTCAATGCTGAATGGAGGTCATAATAGCCAATATTCAAATGAGTTTATCTTGGCTGCCACTAGGTTTACAAAGACAAACAGCACATCAATCTTCATGAAATAAGATGACCAGTATTCTTTGCAAATATTGAATGGTGAGACAGTAGTGGTTTAATAAGTTTAAATCTGCTTGATTGCATAGATGAAAGTACAACCTAATTATATAACATCAGTATTAATTGTAGTTCATAACAGGATTCAGTTGGCATCAAATAAGTATGCATTAGTAGAACAAGTTCTTGCATAACCACTATTAATAACATTGCTGATCTTGGGATCAGAAATGAGGTACTAGGTGGCAAAAGTGCTTGCATTGTATGATAATTATTTTCATTATCACACACCAGTATAATACAAGCACTAAACAAGCACCATGAAAGCACATTGCCAAACATGCAATCCTAATGAATATTACATAATAATGTTGGTACTGGGCATTGGGATAATAAAGCCAATAAAATATGGAAACAAAATGCCTTTATCTTCCCAAGAGATAGGCCCAAGTAGTACATGCAAACACATGGCACTGTCTGCCTGACCCAATAAGAGAACAAAAGAGTGAAGAGAGACAAGGAGAATCAGGTGACCAGAAGATGAGCAATAATCCCATCGGTCATTCACATCTTGTTGTTTAGTACTCAATCTGGGAGATTGTCAAGAAAAACAAGTTATACAACTGGCCACCTGGGTATTTGAAGGAGTCAACCACCTATTAACTCTGTGACCAGACCACAGAGCAAAGGACAGGGAGGTGCAGCTATATGACTCCCAAGACTGACCACATGTCTCCAGAGAAAGGATCTGTGGTGAATACCTGAGGAAGGTTTAGCAACAAGTGAGGGAAATGACCAACTGGTGAGCACCAATTCTGGTCTCCTCCCATTTATTGTGTGAAACCCCTCACTCCGGTTACACAATAGAGAGTGTAAGCATGAGCCTTTTCTAATTATAGAATGAGAAAAACAGGGCAAAAAAATCAACAATTTATTGGTGTCTGCCCTGTAAACACAGACTTTATATGTATGGCAATGCCTATACAATGAGCTGTGGGTGCTGAATGGAGAGGTATCTACCAGCTAGTAGTGCCAGATTTAAATCTAAATTACTCAGCAACAAAATTATTAATAATATATGCAAAAATAATTAAAATTTGGTTGATTCCGTCTGCTATGCTAATTAACTAGTCCAAACTGATAGAGGGCACAGACCAGTTGATGCTATTGTAAATAGCTCTACTATCAGTTACTACTGGCAGCAGGGGAATGAATGGTGTAAGTAGCCAATAAGTAGACACATACCAGAGTTCAGACAGTTTCCTCATATGAGACAGCAGATCCAGTGACATGTAGGGCAACTGCCTCATTTCAGAGCAGAACACAAAATAACACATGCTATCCTTGAATGAAAAAAAAAGATTTCATCTCATGCAATAGAGAAGTCGGCAGGTTTCCTTATTTGGTAGGTTTATAGAGATGGCAAACTGGGAGAGGAACTGGTTTGTGCTAGATTGTGGTAGCATTGGAATATCACAGACCTATCAGTCTGGCAGACTAAATATTTAACCTATTGTGGTATGTGAAAATAACAGACAGTTATGGCATTTCTGGTCACATGAGTTCCTTGTATACTCCAGAGCCAACCCTACAGAGGGTTTGATGGTGCACTGGGAAGAACTAAGTATTATCATTAGTAGGTGCACTACTACTATAATATACTATGTTATCATGCTATACTACATAGTTACATAACTTTCAAATCTCTAGTATGTGATGGGAGTATGTGCAGTATTTGAATTATGACCTACAGCATGACATGGCAATTTGTTAATGTCATCTATTGAATCTCTCAGAGATTATGAAATGGGTTGTAAACGTAAACTATGCCTAGGAATTACGCTGCCAACAAGGTCATTATGTAACAACAGTGCGCAGATATACGTTAGAGTATCGACTATTAGACAAGTTGCTAGCTATTTATTGATATGACGGGAAGAGCTAAACTGCACACATCCTAATATTAAAGCACTCAGATAAAATATACTATAAATAGTTGGATATATTGAGTATTGACCATTTAAACCCCAGTCAGTTGTTAATGGAATACAAAGGTAGCTACGCAGCCCGCCCAGTTGGCTTGCTTCAAAACGCTAAGAGTTAGTTGTTACCAAACACTTGGTTATAGGAGAGTGAATTTAAACTTTAACTTTATTTGTAATTAAAATTCCTGGTTATAAACAGACAAAGAGAATAATCAGACTTTTTGTGTGTGAATGAATAGGCTTCGATTTCAAAAATTCCCTTTCACATTTTAACTGAGCAGTCAACCAGAGCTATAGAATTTGACCTCGGAATGAATTAAAGTCATAATACAAAAATAGGTGCAAAAATGCAACTAAAACAATAGACAGGATATCAACCTGATGCTCTACTAGATCAGTACATGCATGCAGAAACAGAACCCAACATGCACTCAATTCACAGAAGAGTAGAGAGAAAATAGCAAGCTACACAGTTTCCAGGGCAGCCTGATATGGCAGGACAGCCTATTAACCTGCACCACTAATCCATGGCATTGCTGGTCAGTGGTATCAGTTAGGTCCACTCACTCCTGGTCAGTGGCTGGTTACTGGTCAGTATAATTACTTCCAGGTCAGTGACTATTCTTAGACAATGAACACGAAAATAATGATACAAGATTGAGTGAGTGAAGGACCCTTTCATCTTCAATAGCCGATAGGTTAACCCAGTACAACAAATCAAAACACTATCGATTCAATAACAAGAACTCTTCCAAGTGAATACGCAGCTACTAGAAGAATCGACAACATAAATGACAGTTTGAAAATGTGTTTGGTGAATGTGCCACATGAGAACCAACATCCCCAAATCGGTTATGAAACGGCCAGTTACGAGCCTTACCAACCGTAAGAAAGCACGAGACATCTTGCTTTCTTACTATTCACAAAGTTCGTAGTTAAAATAGTTTATTGCTTCTGGATCATTCCTCTCAGGAAAGGTCCTTGTAGGTTCGGAGAGTACAAGTAGAGAGCTTTAGTACAACGAAAAACAGTGACAGCAGAAAGTCCACAGTTGCAAATGTTTAAAAGCTGTGATTATTGAATTATAGTCGAGCTCCTCTCGTGCAATCATGAGTTCAATAGGCTACTAACAGGCTACTGCAGTCATATCAGCCATGAACCACCTTTACAGGAAACCATAATTATGTGTTAGACACGTCCACCAGGTGTGCAAGTTGGTGATGTTTATGGACAAGTGGAGCAAGTTTCAAGAGGAACAGCAAATCGGAGAAACAGAGAAAGATGGCTAACACTGAAAAGGGAATAAATAGGCTGCAATTTGAGTAGTTAACAATTTCAAATATTTGAAATTCCTTGATGCTATTATGCAGCGTTGTTTGCTTAATATGATCCTATGACCAGCTTTGATAAGGAAAGATCAATATCCATAGCAGTAGTCACAAGACTGAGTATACAATTAATACTCAGTATGGTAGGTTCAAACACCGCCCCTTACTTTTATAGTATGCTTCAGGAAAAGTTCAAAGTGCAGTACATTGTACTCTGGCTTGGAATTCATTGTGATATTTTATTTGTATACAGATAACTAACAGTGGTCAGTCAATAAACTGCGATATCACTGTTGCCATAGCCACAGCATAATAGAGACACGTCACATGACCAAATATTTTGATCATGTGATATAAATATTAGCTGCAGTCAGGTGGTAATCTATAGTTATAAAAGTAACTAAGCACCAGCCACCAAGTATAGATAATCCCCATTAGACTTTGCTCTCAAGTCATGTTGGTAAAGACTTGGCAAATATTCTTGTTATTCTGTAGACTTGGTGACAAATATCAATGTGATGATTGGTAATGACAACTAGTAAATAGTGACTCAGCCTTTATGTAATTGTAAAACATACAAACTGTGATCTTCTTCCCCAAGTCAAGTATGGAATGGCATAGAATACTAAAACTATGCACCTACCACTGTGTGCACAAGTACGCAGGTACCTCATTGAGAACATAGAGGCCTGTTAAAAATTGAACAATTGTTGTAACTGCAAAAAAGAAATGAGCATCAATAAAGAGCTATTTCAGCTCATAAAACCAAAATAAGCACTGTTCAACTGTTCTTGGGCAGTTTTTCCAATGGAGAATGAGGCAGCCGTTATTACAATGTGGCACAGTAGGCTTATGTCCAAGCATAAGGTATATCGGTGCATAGCCTACCAGTTTAAATTTGTTCAATTTAGCGACAACACTGATTTCATCTTTTATTTGCTAACAAGAGATGTATAATGATAGCGTCATGACAATTACTCCTACGTCAAAAAAGTTTGTGGGCTTGGCGTAGGCTTGCTTAAAGTATGCTCTAAAGCAGAATACACAAGTTTTATAGGGGTATAAATATTATAGTGTTTGAACAAGCAACTATTGTTTAACAACGCCTAAAATATGACCTATTGCAAGTACAATAGACTGTAAAACACTACATGTATATTTACACCCACCAGTTACATAACGTGAGAACAAATCCATGATGCAATATTGAGTATAAATATACATGATGCATGATGCTAGCATCACTCCAACTTTATTTTAGTACCAAGGCGTCACTAGCAGCAGTAGCATATCATTCAACTCCTATAATGAAACCACTACACTCAAGCTGTTTGAATTTGTAAGAATGCATTTCGCAGGCTCTGGTGCAGTTTTGACTATAATGTCGCCAACTTCACGGAATTACACCAGTTTCAGTGACTCACAATATGCACTTTTGACAGACAATAGTAATTTATATTCAGTACACGTTATGTAACACATTACCAAGTTGGCCCCTAGAACACTCTAGAAGTTCTAAACTGGCTTTACCCATCCTTGCTCAAAGCATAATAATAATTACCCCTCCATTTAAATTCTAATGTATGCAAAAAAGTGGAAAATAATCAGAAATATTTAAACCATTTGATAGAGGTCATATTACAGCAGTGTAGGTCTATGTGGTTATGATGAGTTATTCAGATTACCCTGGTGATGGTGAGACACACTTATTCTCAGCCCATATAATATGGTTCCGATACCCTGCCAACTGTTCGATACCCAGAATACCGCCACAACTGAGTGATGTGCTCACCATGTGCTCAGCATGTCCCCACTTTAACTTATAATCAACTTTAGAGTGAAAATGTGGAACATCTCACTAACAGGCTACCTGCATACCAAGCTTTTGTAGATTCTAATTGCTTTACTTTACCAAAGGAAATGCATTGTCATTGCACACCCTAAAATCTTACCAGCAGGGTTAAAGGTATGGCAGTCTAAACCCATATCCTCAAATAAACCACATAACAGGATGGGGTTAATTAGCAGGTAGAGGAAAAGGTTACCCATTGGTGGGATAAGACCATATTTGCTGAAGAATCTTCTGAAGTCACAGAATGGAACCCGACTCTCCTCTCATTCTGTGACATGATTTTGTATCAAAATTTTGGGACACCGATTGAATCTAATGTTTTGCAGAAATTAAAAGTAGTGTACAACCAGAGGTAAAATGCAGATCTTGCACAGGGACGTTTCTGTGGACTACAGCGATTGGTGATGTCACATGTGAATTGCCCACTGCAGTAATGCAAGAAGGGAAAGAAAGGGTAGCGCTACTGAGACAGGTTACACCCAACTCTTGCACCTTGCAGAGGTTTTACTAACTTTGGTATAGTATGATTGATGCCATTTCTCACTCTTATGTCTCAATGACACCCAATGTGAGCAGGTACTAGCAGGTTCTAGCTAAATATAGTAGTATTTAGAGATGAGCTGTTAATCTACACACACTACGCAGTTAATTATTAATTTTAATGCTTATGTAGTGACAAAGAAGCAGTTGTCAGTGTACAGCTGCCATTGAACATGAGCATCATGTGATCTATCTAATGACATCATTTCTGGGTAATTTCAAATCAATTATGAAGAGAGGTTGAGAGTGGGTTAATGAATACCTTAGGGAGGGAAGAACAAGAGAAAATAATAATGTAATAATGTCAATCAACCACCTCCTACTACAGTACTGATCTTATTCACTGATACAAAGAACATAGCACACCTCTGCTTTCTTGTAGTTCAACATACAAACATGGCTGCCACTACCTGTGCTTCTACTACTGATTCTACCATTGTAGGCATAATGATGGGCCTTATATGTCAATGTCTTTAAAACATAAATACATCTCCTTCACAGTATATGTAGGTGGAGATAACTCTGAATAGACATGGTACTAGTTAGATACGATAGTATAAAGTTCAGACAGACATTCTCAAACTTCATTTTACTAAAAACGGCAAACGATTCGACGTAAATGTAATGAAATGGCTGGTTTATTTTATTATTGCTTGTTAGAAATTCTTCAAAAAGTACAGAGTATTAATAGGAAATGTGATTAAAGTACAACTGATAACATACATGTACATGAGTACTGAAGGAGGAGGCGTTAAGCCCTATTGGCAGCCTTCCAAATAGCTCCTATGCCACATCATAATTCTATGAACTGTGCATAATTATTTCCGTGAATGAAATTTACACCAAGATGGGGAAAGATTTTGTAACCAACTCCACAAAAACGTTTAAGCCAGTAAGTTCCACATGTATATTGTATATTTTCTACCTCAATCTACATGATTTTGTATATTATTCTTGTTTTATGTATTTAGGTGCTTCAATATTCTCAAGTAGCTGAACAAGAGGTTAATTGGAACATCGTGTTGCTCTACTAACCAACTCCCTTGATCAGAGGAATCCCACTAGAACGGTGTGTACTTGTAGAACCATTATTAATAGTACAAGTCCTATTAAATCATGCAGCATGTTGGCTAAACTCCAACGATTTCTTTCATTATAAGAAGAAGTTCAACACCTTACAAGCTTATAAGTTCCTGGTTCAACTAAAATATGAGTTGTTATAAAACTACTTTATGTAACATCATAGAGATCCTGTGCCTGCATGCAGTATATTTTATTAGATACAATCAAAGCCCTAATAATGGGTTTTGGATAAAATTGGTGTGAATGATGAGCCAGTAATGTCAGTGTACTATTTACTAGGATAGAATTCGGTCTCCAAACACAGTTATGAAGTGTGTTCAATTAATTGAGATGTAATTATTGCATGATTTGGGAGCTAGAATTAATCAGAAAGGCTATAACTTGGCCGGAAATGTAATTTTCTACTCTTGATACTGATACTCTATTGCAAGACACTAGAGTAATGAAAGCAGACTTGGCCTATGAAATCATCACACAAATATTACACTCAGTTAATTGGAAAGTTAATGCTACTGCAACTAAACCTAATAACTAGGAATTGTAACCAGTATTATCATATAATTACAGCTAATTATCATAGTAGTAGTGAATACCCCTTGTGGTAGAGATGGGCATTCAGCTAGCCCATAAAACACTCCACTTAATCTTTGTTAATAATCCATGGATTAACTGACATTAATTTTAATAGGTTTGAGATGGTCAAGTGAGTACCAGAAAATGTTCTGGTGACGAAAATTATCATTACAGAAAACTAGGATACACTTGTACAACGTAAGTAGTAATTATTAGATAACACTTCTACATGGCCTATTTTTGAATGGGTTTTCATTATAAAGCTGAAAGAAAATGGTGACCAAATAATGGCTTTGAGGTGACCAATGGAGATTCACTGGATGCATTAATCACTTTAGATACCTGTGTAGATACATGTACATAATAAAAGTACACACAACTAAAGGGGAACAACTAAACTCAAGTTTTACAAGCAAAATAAACTATTTATTGCTCTCATTTGTATGGAGTAAAATTACTTAATTACTTTGTTAGATCACTTTTGTGAGTCACTTTAAGTGATAAGATGGTGAGTGAGACTGATGACAATATTTGAAATTCCCCATTTGGACCAACCTTCTACCGATGCGATTAAAATCAGAATTGGCGATAATCAATCACCATTACATAACACTAAGATACACACTATAGACTGGTGTATGATACATGTATACACTGTTTATACTGCCATCTACACGTAGAATCTCACGAATATCATTATATATATTATAATTTTGATGGTTAGAAAGAGTTAATTGCCACAGTTATGTGTCAGTCACCCCCATCCCTTCTAATCAATCACACAGAGTTATAACTAACTCACTAGTCATTTAGCTACATCTAATGTCAGATTCAAAGCATATACATGTGTACATTCGGTTATATAACACCAGACTTATACTAGACCTACAGCACCGACCTTCATTTATCATAGCTAGTTGTTGTGTACATATTTTATACCTATTTTGTAGCAGTTTTGGTATCAAAACATTCTTATTCAAGGCTGTTGAAGTATGCTAGAATTTATGCCAACGTAGTATTGCACCATCGACAGTTTATTATTGTAGTACAAAATAGATGCCAATTTTTAGGTATATATTATATATTATATATGTAATACCTTGTTTGTTTTTATATGTGATAAATGAGGATGAAGCAAGGGTATGCATAAATGGCTGACAGTTTCAGCAACTATAAAGATTGCTGATGAATTTTATGATGAATTTTCTTCTACTTTAACAGCACAGGACTATTCTTAGCACAGCAATGCAAGTTCTGTAATTATATCCTTGTATTACATTGTATAATGTATTATAATTATTCTGTATCAATATTATGGACTATCATGATGACATGCCATGTTACACTTAGTACTACTGCACTGACACTATATTCAGATAGTTGGCAGTCATTGACACCAAATCCAGTATTATATATATAGATATTCAAGCCTAATTGATGCCGTTACAGTTGACAGAAAAAACTGTAGAGATGGCTATCTAGGCTATATCCAGCATATCAATATAGGACATCAGATTACTTTTCAGCAAAAATATTTAAGCTATAATTAAACCTCCAATAATGGAAGAAATAAAAAGGTCATTCACATTGGCATAATATTCCAAAGATTTTAAAAATAATTTTCAACAAGATAGGCCACCAACAACCCTGGTGTATTGACAACAAAATAGCAAGTGAAATCTCATCAGAACCACGGAGACAAAACAATGCTATCTGCTGGATATGAGATAGAATCCATATTATGTCAGACTTCTGCACACAATTAACTCCATAGCTTTTCAGGAGTAAAAGAGAAAGAAACTAAAACTAGAGAGTAGTATAACACCTTCACCTATCTGGATCAGAACAAAGTGTGCCAGAGCTTGAGACCAACAGTTACTAGTACAGACAAGTTATGACTGGATCATACTCTGGAACCAGCATTCCTGAAACTAGGAGGGTGGGGTGAGGGGGATAACTTGGTGATCTGCCGAGCTTATATACCTTCAATGGAAATCTGAGTTCAGCATCTGGTGGTAATACAATCGTTAGATGCAGGAAAATACACAAAACAAATACATAAATAACTTGACAGCGGCTAAAAAACCAGGGATAGAGAAGACACTAACTAGCTCACTGAAACCTGAAGAATGGTCAAGAGGAGAGACTAGCGCAATGAGTAGAAACTACCCTAGCGAGTGTGCGGGTGTGTGTGCATCAACTATTGGATTAATGGACATTACAGTGGGCTTAACCTACATTATATCATTAATCTGGAGTTGGATTAACAAATGGGAAGAGGGCCAAGTCAAACAAGTAGATACTCATCAGCTAGGTAGCCAATAGCATATACTAGGGGCGCTAGGACTCATATTGGCAAAGCATAAATGAAAATGAACACAAATTAAAATAATAATTATTTAATTATATGGCAACTTTTACTTTTCATTAGAATAACAATAATTATCTACATGTATATAAAATCATAAGTCATAATCATTACTGGGTAGTCGAAACAGTAGTAGTAATAGTGGTAGTAGTAGTAATAGTGGTAGTAGTAGTGGTAGTGGTAGTAGTAGTGGTAGTAGTAGTAGTAGTAGTAGTAGTGGTAGTAGTAGTGGTAGTAGTAGTGGTAGTAGTAGTGGTAGTAGTAGTGGTAGTAATAGTGGTAGTAGTAGTGGTAGTAGTAGTGGTAGTAGTACAGAAGTGATACTAACCTATTGCTGGCCTCATCCACAGTTAACTTCAAAACAGGTACTCAGAGTGTCTGGAAACTGAAATTTGAACAAAACAAATCTAAACTTTTGCACTCAAAAATATTTTCATCAATTACTCCATAGCTGAAACAGTGATTAATTACTTTACAGACTGATGAGTTGCATACAAGCTTATAGCAGATGCAATAAGCATTAAGGTCAATACCATTGGTGAAACATTCATGCACAACAAAGGAGGAAAATTTGTTTTCATAGACAATATGCATGAACAACAAACTTTTTTGTGCCAAAAATGAATATTTTTACTGCTGCTATCAAGTCAAACCTGGCAAACATTCATTGGAGTGTTTGTTGTTTTCTATTTTTTTCTTTCTGCGTTCCTTCCTGTTGCCTCATTACATCATCGGTTATCAATGTCAGTTCAGCAATCCGGCTGGCATCAGTAAAAACTGTTAAATAAATAAAATAGTAGCAAATAAACAATGCAGAGCTACCATAGGCTACCAGAGGGATAGTAAGTGTGATAAGAGGAGGGAGTGTAGGGACCAGCTGATTAGACAACTGCAATTCAAATAAGGAAACGGGGCCTCCCCTCACTAACTGGTACTAAAGTCCTGTAAAATCAACAGATAATATTCTCACTGACCTATTTAGTCCAATATATTTGAAATATTAAAGCTGTTCAGGCATAATGTCAGTGTTTCAAATTATCAGCTAATTTCAAAGAATCAGGGAGGAACAAGTGACTATGACCAGTAATAGAGTAAAGGTTATGGCGACAATTTGAAAATCAGATAAATAAATAAAAATGGCTGAAATATTTCCAGGGAGCTTTTGATCATGAATTAGTATGACAAATACCTTCATCAGTCTCAAGATTGTATCAGTTTCCAGTCGGACTGATGCTAACTGATTACTCAAGAAGAACAGTAGATGATGATTAAAGCTTGTGTACAAAGTTGCTGGCTGGACAGCTATCACTGCTTATGCAACTTCCCCTTCCCTGTTGACAATGTAACTTCCTTAACTCCTACGACCCTCTAATTATTATTAAAATATGTGAAGCAGATTCATTGTTGACATCTATGATCATGGGACCTGTATTCACTGTGGCTGTGTGTACGGCATGTCCACTGAGGACAAAAAGATTGGTGGCAAGGAAAAATTCAAAATTCAATGATCATGCAAATCCAAAGACAAGTGACTACTCCAGCGTTCTCACATGTGGGATGATTCTGAAATAGAATAAGCCAAAGCAAAAAAATTGAAAATGACAATTGATTAGACCATCAAACTTCCATATGCATCTCCTGCTCTGTATTCTCCCAGTATTCAGAAATCAATCGGATAAAAATGTCTGTTGTCTGGCAATGCCGTTACCAAGACTAGCTAAGTTCATGTTGAATGAGAAGCCTTGAAAGCAAGGTTACTTTGCATCATGTTCGTTTTTCGTGAACTTTTTATACTCCACATTGCTGTTCTAGTAGTGGTTACAAAAATGTGGTAGTGAACTTCGGCTAGCTTTGATTCTTGCAACACACACTCTATTTACAACAGTCAATCTATTTTTGGCATGGTGTTTTCTTGTGGTTGCCAACAATAATTCAGCAGCTTAAACCCAACATGGCATGTGGCAGGAAGGAAAAGTGTAGGTTACAGATTTGAAAGGCTGCCAGTGTTTGAGATTGCAATATAAAAAATATGACTTTGAGACCCACTGTATATTCATATTCACTCCAACACTTTTTTGCTATGCTCTAATTCCATAACACAAAACTATTTATGGTAATGCAAGGCCAAAGTATCTTTACCTGAAGGGAAAAAGGAAACTTCACACTGGGCAGTAACTTTGCATAGTAGAGCTGTAGGAAACCAGTTTCTTTAGTCAGCAGCATAGAATTGCAAGGCACACGATTGGCACACCAGCTGCTACTTGAATGTTACTTCAAGTGAGCCATGCATCACCGGTTTTAAAGTATGCATTGGAGCCACTGACCTCATCATAGCACCCCATTTTCATCCATCCAACACATTCACGACATTTACATTATAATTTATTTTCAAATAGTTATGTAAATTTCCACAGAAATAGAAAATTTTTATAGTTTGCCCAGAAACAGAGATCTGGCATCATTCAACCCTGGACAAAAATAAATACTAGCCTATAAAAAATCAGGCTACCAGACGAACAAGCTTGCCTTCTAAGTGTTGTTGTGGTATGAACTTAGCTGTTCAGCCACCAAAGAGTTTTGAAATAGGTGTGCCACCATAAAGTTAAAATAATTGAGACTGCAGTAAAAATTCTATTGTGGTTTACAAAGGAATTTCTTACTAATAGACACCGGCTTGTCTGAACCAAGAGTCTGGAATGCTGAAATACAACCAGTTTTGAATTTTATCTATTTCTCCAGAATCTATAACAATGCAAGATGCCATTACAAATACCTATTCCCATAGATATCACACAATAAATTGTGAAGTCGGGTAATACCAGCCTAGAAGTCATGCGCTGCTGACAGAACCTGCGGAAACTGAGATCACCAAGTGAAACACAATCACACAGGTATACGCTAATGCAATGCAGAGGAGATGAACCAGGGATGGAAAAGATGACAACTGGCTGAAAAGATTTGAAAGCAGAGTTGTCAAATTTAGCAGCTGAAGTTCTAATGATTGACACATGAGAAGGTAAGAAACAAAATGACTGTGCTGTGCGCAACTGGGGCTTTAGTTCTGTCAATACATGAGAAGCGCGCATCACCGGAGTGGTGTACGAATACTTATACTAACAACTACTACATCCCACTCCTTCGGAGTTAGAAATTTGGTAGCCATGAACCACTGCTGACCCCAGGGTGTGCTACCATAACACCAGGCACACACCTTCACAGTGGAAGTTTATAAATAATGCAAATCATTCAACTTCAAAGCTGTAAACTGCCATGGGTGAAGAGCACCATTCACTTGCCGTCATAACGTCATCAGTTCGTCTCCTACTTTCACCGAGTTCTCGGCAACTGAGAGATGACAGACCGTGATGGATGAGATTCCACTAGGATTAATAATATTCACAATTAGATAGACTGAACGATCTGGCTCTACGCCAATACTACGAATAATAAAGGTAGTGGAGAAGGTAAAAACTTAATAACCTTGGGAGAGGATGCTGGTTGTAACAGGCACAGGTTTACACCCAGTCGCATACCAAATCCCTCCCAAACATCACTGTTGCATTGCAAATTAACAGAGTAGGTTACTTAAATGATGACATATTAGTACTTAAAGGAACCTGATCATGACATCCCCACATTTAGTTTTCGAAAGTTCACCACCGATTTTCAGCGGTCTACCAATGAACATGTGGGTACATCCGGGCTCATTTGTTGCCTTGTTCCAGACAATGCTGTTAATATAGAATTCTGATGTGTAGAAGTTGTGATATGATGCTGGTAGCAGAAGAGTGTCAAGTGGCAATCCGATGAGAAGGATGCGGTTAATCTGGTACAACTACCGTGCTACCGTGCAGCTCACGAGAGAATGCATGCTCTAATTATAATCTGGATTAACCCCAATCTTATAATGGGTATTGGCATTGGTAGCCCCTTCCCAGGACTCTGGTAGAGTAGTGCCCAAGCTACTCCTGACCCACAACATACAGCAGGCATTACACCCACCGACCTCAATGGCGGACAACACTGCCAGAATTCGATGTAACTCAGTTTCTTTCTGGAAATATTAATTATGGGAAGTACCAAAACAACCATGTTTTTAAGGCAGAGAGACTTCCATCCATAATTTATTGGGATAAGAGGAATGTTCCATAGTTACAAGATATTTATAGGCAGTTGTTGTGATCAGGTTGATCAGAGGTGGAGATGAAGAATGTCATGAGGTGTACTTGAGGAAATGCCAGTGAGGAGAACTTCTCAACACATTGAAGTTCTTAGAGATATTATGTTTGTGGGTGAAATATGAACATTGATATAGTCAATCTAGTATGTACATTGATATAGTCAATCTAGTATGTACATGTAGGTTCTAATATGTACATGTAGGTTCTAATATGTACATGTAGGTTCTAGTATGTACATGTAGGTTCTAGTATGTACATGTAGGTTCTAGTATGTACATGTAGGTTCTAGTATGTACATGTAGGTTCTAGTATGTACATGTAGGTTCTAATATGTACATGTAGGTTCTAATATGTACATGTAGGTTCTAATATGTACATGTAGGTTCTAGTATGTACATGTAGGTTCTAATATGTACATGTAGGTTCTAGTATGTACATGTAGGTTCTAATATGTACATGTAGGTTCTAATATGTACATGAAGGTTCTAGTATGTACATGTAGGTTCTAGTATGTACATGTAGGTTCTAATATGTACATGAAGGTTCTAGTATGTACATGTAGGTTCTAGTATGTACATGTAGGTTCTAGTATGTACATGTAGGTTCTAGTATGAACATGTAGGTACAAGACAGTAAGTATTCAATATTACGACCCTGTACAATTTGTGTAAACTTATTATGTAGTATGATGCAATTTATTTTCTTCAAGACAAAGTTTATTGATAAGATGGTTGGTACTAGATGACATACTGAGTTTACAACTCTCAAGATCGATGATCTTGGGTCCATATAGATAACAGAATCAATTTTAGTTCCAGGACCATATTTTGTGTACAATTATCTCCCCAACATCTTTTCTGGCTCACATAATTATGTTTTTGTTGGCAAACAACATTGCATCTTGGAAAGTCCTGTCAGTGTTTACATATGCCTATTCACAACAATACTTTCCATTTACTCATCCTGCAATGCTACTATTATAACAGAACACAGTGGAAGCTTTTGTTGTGTTGGATAGATCACATGGTTGTGTTTACAGTTATGGGGAAATCCCAAAGTTGGTCCAGAGAAGTTTCCTCTCATCAAATTACAACATGAGGAAACTAGTCCAGGGAGTGTTGTAAATGTTAATGATTATAGATAAGGAAAGTCCTCCTCACTACATAACAAGATGTATTCGCTGACTAAACTAATGATGAAACCAGTCTATCCCAATTTAAAGAGGAAATTTCAGAATGAAATCACCAGCAACAATATTAGTAAGCAAGCCGATGTTTCCCTGAAATAGGATGAACCATACAAGGATGTTGAACAGTAACCAACTCCATTGGGAAACAAGTATTGTATATTCAGTTAGGATGCTGCTATTTTTATGTTTATTGGGAATTATACAATCACATTCAACAACAACATTCAAGTTTTTAACAAACATGTACATGTAGTGCTAATCACATCATGTTTACTTCTACCAAGGTCCAGAGTACTCGAGTACCGTACAAGTCGAGTACACTGGTGCAGAATACGCACTCCACACACACAGGAAACACAAATCAAACTGTGTATATTTCTAACTGTATAGAGTCCTTGTGAAAACAAATTGAACAATCGGCTAGAAAAGCACTGATTTGCAAACGAACCGACTGCATTATTGTTTTTAACTTGCTTGAAAGGTGTTGACAGCAAGCAGACCAAATATAGATTGGGTCAACGATCATACTGTAGCCTTGAGACTATTCAATACCTTCCCAGGGTGCAAGAGTAGGATTGAAACATAACTTGCATTCGGCCCCATTACCTTTCTGTACTAGCAATTTTGCTCCCATATAGTAAACATCACGTAGCCTTTCAACACATGTGTACAACACAACACAATTTATACTGTTTAATTTTAATACTTGTTAGCTATACAAATAGAATAGTTTTGATAATGGATGGATCGCACATCCTAACTTAATATCCTTCTTACTTAAATCTTTATCATTTCTACTTTATGAGTGGAGCCTCTGATGGAGGTAATAGAGCTTGGGACAGAAACTGTCTATATATATTCTCTTCTATGAAAATACCATATTTTGAGAATAACTATAAAACTTAGCATTAAGGTGTTTTTCTTATTGGAGGTCATTCACATCGGCACTAATACGTGGAAGAGTGAATTTCAAAGGGTTCAGATCAGGTGAAGCGCTTAACAACTTATGCTACTTGTAGCCTATAACATTGCCACATGGTCAATGTTACATAAACACGTTCATCTACAACCTAGCACAAATGAGTTTTTGCTATAATGCTACTAGATGTACTTGTCAATGTCACCACCCCAAGCAATTTATGTTCACGCGCTGCTTACTGAGGTGATTGATTGTAAGCTATTTACCTGCCTCTTAGAAAAGAGAAGCATTGGTTTATCGTTTTTCGATGCAAATGAATGTAGGGGCATCATCGATGATCAACTGTATGGAGCCAGGTAATGATAAAAATGCAAAGCATGAATTATTGCATGGTATTATTTCTAGTGCAATGCGATACAAGGTCATTGACATCTTCAACAAGGTGCTACCTGGAAGTCCCACAGATTTTACTATCTACCACGAAACAGGTTTATCACCTACTTTACTCAGAAACTGCTCAAATATTTGGATGAGCACCAAATTGCTATCTGCCTGCTGCAGTGTGCTGCTTCATAGCCCAATGGAGCCATAACTTGTATATACATTGTATATATACACACGTAGATTATATATATATAACAGTGCAGGTGGTACAAGGTACTTGTATTTGATTTGCTTGTGTATACTTTATAACTCAGTCAGATACAATATAGCCTGACGTAGATAGGCCAGCAGGTTGCTCTGAATACGCTACCATGTCATGATAGGTTCGGAAGGGTTTGAATGATTTGCAGGGCTACCCGAAATGTTTTTTGAGATTTGCAAGTAGCACAAGTAGTGAGCCTCTTGTGCCTGGGAGTTGAAAAGACGGAAAAATTCTCTTGATGTTTGTACAGCGTCTTATTACAATAGTATAATAGTGAATTGTCAATTCTTTGGAATGTGAAAAGTTCCTTCTAGTGAAATTGTCAGACAGTAAAATAATGGAGGGACTTTTTTCTCAGGAGGATTTGCAACTTCCCCATTCCAAAAACTACTTTAGCTTACTGTAGACCTAGTAACGAATATTACAGTCTTGGATAAAATATTTTCCTCAATAAAGTTTTCTCAAGGCCTCCCTCCAATCCCATCACCCCTTACAGAGGCTAGCCACTTCCTTGATCTGCTCAAAGTGTTTTAAATTTAACCTTGAGGAACTGCATGCTGCCTAATGGAGAGCTGCTAGTGACTAAGCCTAGTGAACCAGTGGTGATGTTGCAGTTAATTAGTGAGTGACAGCTACAGCACTCTCTGCCAACACCATCCTACTAGTTGGATGAAAAAAAGTGTAGAATGTGCACCAACCTTTAGTAGTGTCCTCCACATGACCCTCAACCAATCAGTAGCAATCCTTAGTGTGACATTCGCAGTCAAGGCTGATTCTCTGATCTACAATAAAACACGATTAAAACAGAAAGAAGGAAACAGGGAATAGAAATCCTCCCAACGTCAAAAGGAAGACAGAGTGGGTGTTAAGAACTAATACAGCAGACTGGACCACTTGAGCTTACTTATCCTATTCCATTAGAGTACAGAGCTCAATGCATGTAAGGTACTAGGGTTAAACATACAGGCTATTTCTAGCAACCAACTCCCCCATACTTGATCGAAGTCAAATCAACTCAGGAATTTAAAAAATTCAAAAATTACTTCCACTCATACCGTATTAATCAAGGAATGAAGGAAAGGAAGCAACCATACATGCTGTACTCCATCCTTCATCCATTACCATCCCTGCCATACCGTAGCCATTTTTCCCAGCCTTGTCTGTCTTCACAACCCCTTTCTATTCCTATTCCATCTGAACCCTTCTCAGTGTCTCAGAAGAGATACAGATACGGGTTCATGAATAAATCTAAAAATAACCACCAATAGCGTGTGTCACAAACATGTTTCATTCCAGCGATGGGCGGATAAAACATATTACCATCATTAGTCTTGGGGAATAATTAATAATGAAATGTGAAAGTCACATGAATAAATTAACTTGTAGCTGGGTTAGTTGGTTAAGTGGCAGGCAGACTCAACACAGAATGTCTGCTAGCGACTGTTGTAATGAAAGAGAGGCTGTCTAAGAGGAATGTAGTAATGTCCACACTATTGTATAGAAGAATGCAATTAATACATAAAATGGGTCACTTGGAAGGTATGTATGACAGTCACTCACAAGGTATGACAGTCATGCAGTCAGTAACCACAACAATCTAAGAATATAAACTATGTCAGCTCTTCATTCCTATGGTTACCAAGAAATGCATCACAATATTCAATGACTCAAAAACAGAATGCTTCTGTGAATAGATATGAGGATGGAATCACTAGCATAGCAACCTGACTGTGGCCAGGTGATAGTCCAGTACCTAAGTGACAGCATCAGTCACTCACTACTGAATGTGATAATGAGTGTATGGGTTCCGCCGTACCAGCTTAGCTCCCACCGGAAGGTATGATAAGCGTAAGTAACATGTTCTGTGAGATATCTCAGATGTGGAGATAAGGAAGGCAATGTTTCATTAGCTAGACTGCTTACAACCTAGGAGATACGAGTAGTAGCAACCATGGCAGTATATAGTACATCCACATGCAGTATAACAATCACCCAAGCTATATCACAGTAATACTGCCTTTACTTCTAACACAGGGAATACCCAGATCAAATCGTAGAGCACGCAACAGCAGCCAGAGGTTACATGAAATATCAGCTTACAGTTGCTACAGAGGGAGGGGGAGGTGTAGGTGTATATGCTATGTACATTGTACGTACATGTACGTCTACATGCTGTGTGAGATTGCAGGAGGATTCTGTTTATATTCACTATTCTATGCAGACTAACAGCGTAATGTAGTTATGACATTCTTTGAGGTGCACCTGCAATTTTCATAGAAACATAGTATAACTTTGTTTATATGATGAAATACTTCACAACTGTCTGCAATGCCTACTACAATTCCTACCAGCCTACATAGTGTACACATAATGGGCTTCCAAGCTGCCACTGAGGTATTTCATAGTAGCCATACTACATTATTATACTATCATTCAATTTAATGTACAGCTATGACTTGCGGAATGGAGTATTGCATCAAGTCAGACAGAACGACTTTCAGCAAGATCATACTACCTACTGACCATGATTCATCAGTATTTACTAAGCAGTTTACATTTATTTATACACATGGACATGCAGCACGGACATTGTATCATTATATCTAAAACAGGATCAATAATCCACTCATTATACCAAAGCATGTGTTTTCTTATTCATTTCTAATAGTATGATCGTGAATCGTTTGCTCACCATGACACAACGTAATCACTATTACTATCATCATTATTAGGCTTCTGTTTGTAATCACGAGATGATTAGTCAATGATGCAGAAGAGGGAACAACTCCAAAGTGTAATGTCTTGCTTGAATAATGCTGAGTAATGTTAGTAGTGTTATAACTATAAATAGTCGAGGAAGTACAATGTAGTATCAGTTACTAGCTAACACAGGTATTTATGTTAATATACCTTGTACAATCATACTTTCCTAGTTTATATGACACTGTATAAAGGAAGTCTAGCAGTAATATATAATTGGTTGAATCCACCCAGCCTTATTTCTGGTGAAAAACGTTAATTATCGTAATTTCACCATATTTCCTTCAATTACATTCTTGCACCATAATTAATATGATGTATTAATAATGAGAATTAATAGAGCAATGCCTCAGATAGGTTAGGCTAGACATGAATGTAAGTTGTACAGTTTAGTTAATAGTGATCTGTTTTGTATCTCTAAAGGATAATAGGAAGATGAAGGGAGAGAAAGCTGAGTTGATAATGAATGAGCAATTGGATAGATGTGTATTACCTAGAGATGACCGAGTTTTCTAGTACAAACACTTGGATTGAACGAATTTAATAATTAATGAGAATTCCAAATGAAAAGTAGGGCACAGTGCACAAGTTTACTAGGCCTATGTACCAGTCAAACAGACAAAATGGGAGTACATAGTTACATCAGTTTGTAGCAACACAGTAGGTTGTGAAAAGAGACCCAGGCTTGTGCTAAACAAACAATAAAGAGCTAGCTTTTCTATTCCAAGTAAGGTAATAACCCAAGGCTAAATCATTGACAGTTAGGACTTACATAATAATACAAATAGAGTAGTTCAAACATGAACAATAGAGTGCAGTAGTACCCAGTCCTCATATGAGAACTGATTAGGGAATAGTAATTAGCAAATCTACTACTCCTCACACCTGACTGTTAACATTGGCAAACAAAGAAAGCATTAAGTTGCTACAGTCCCTCATCTAGCATTACCAAACAAATAAAAAATAGGATAATTAATGAACATACTTCATACAAAACTTGGCAAGGTTGAGATTACGTAAACAAAACAATGACACATTGAGATGTGTAAACAACTGTACCTTTACTGTAAATTTGTCGTGAAATGGGTGTTTTCTATGTTCAGGCCCATTGATCCTTCCTCTCCAGCTTATTGCATCGCAGGAAACTGAAACACAGTTGGAAAGAGATATAACAGAATGACAGGTGTTAGTACATATTGTGTTACCTATTGTAACCAACCCTACCCTGATAGTTGGCAGTACTAGCACTACATCCATTGCTACTTGGTGTGTAGTAAAGGCAGTTTCATTACATTTTAGAACCTATGCCTAGAACAACACATAATATTAAGTAGATTTAAATGCCAGCTCAAACTTGACGTCATCCAGTAGCCACCTTACCTAGGTTGTGATTGACTTCTGACACCTGATTGGCTACACGCCTAGTATGGAACACCACTAGGTACAAGGTAGTTGGAGTGGAAGTACAGGTGGTGGATCCATCGTGTAATAGGTGGGTGTATAGTGGGCAGACAGCCAGACACTCATACAGCTAGTAGTTGTACTAGTAGATGGGTATATTGATCAACCCATGCTGTCAACACTGATTAGTATGGAATATCCTCAGAAGTATTCAAATAATTATCAAACTATTAAAATGATATACACATTTCACACATACCAAATATTATTTAGGTCATTGTCTCCAAAACATGAGCAATTAAAACTAAATTGGCTACAAGTACTTCAGTTACTGCATACTGGCATATGAACAAAGTATATAACCAAAATATGCCACCAGAAGGCGGTATCAGCGTTTGAAATTCCATGGAGGCAGCCAACTACTGCTACTACTACTGCTACTGCTACTACTACTACTACTACTACTACTACTACTACAAACTAGAGTATATAGATGGAATACCATATGTTTTAGGGTACCGATATAAAACCATAACAATAACGCAATGCCTAGTTGCGTGCAAAACCTGCTTCAAAATGATTCTAAGGATGGGAAGCTAGTGAAAGAGTTGGTCTAAAAATCACTGATATAGTGACTTAGCTTGACTTGACTTCTAAAAAGTCTCAATTCATAGGAGATATGGTTTAGGCGTACTGAATACATGGTGTTTCCAGAGGGATATACGTAAAACGAGGGAAACATGAGAAGCGTGTCTTAATTCTAACTAATATAAAATAATATGACAGAAATAGAATCAATATGAATCTCTATAATGAAACTACAACGTATATAGTGAGACTCTATAATTAGAGTATAGTGTATTTATTTTAGTCTAAATAGTGTTAATTCATATTCCCAGTGGTAACTAATTACTAACATGCACTTTAGTAGACTAGATAATCAATACTTCCTACAGAGCAACATACTCCGTAGTACCAGACAGACAGCAGACGAAACAGACAGACAAGTCACGTGTTGTACACTTGTCCACATGTTACACACATTCACTCTTGTAGGCCTACTATGTATATAAAACTAAATATACCTCAATCCACTGCATGCATATAACATATGCCCAAAACATAGGTTGACTAGACTCCATACAGTAGCAAGTCTCCCTGAGCTACAGGTACATGCGTACCAGTGTTCAGTTTTTACTACAGGAATAGGTTTGAGGTGGTAGAGACCATGTGCAAATAGTGGTTGGAAAATATATGTTTTGTACCTGACTTTGCATTTGGAGCACGTGTATTGAGAGTCCTATGGTCTTTCTCAACTGTACCTTTACCAACCACAGGCCCTACTACTGTCGTTTTCAAATGGTCGCACCTTGTCAATTATTCAATGTTTGGTGTTTGCTAAAAGTATCATCGTCATAATTAATGGACATGTATGTTTATACAAAAGGCGAAAATTCATAACATAACATATGAGATGACTATGAGTACATGTATATAGCTAACCTGTAGTCCCAAGATGTACCATATACGTAGTGTAGCCTCCCACTTGCTATGTCATGACAAGGTAGGTACAGAGCTATTGAGTATGGCTCTGGTTAGGTACTGTCCGTGCCCAGAACTACTGTGTTATAGTATTGCATTTGACTCCCTACTGAAATAAGATTTAGTGATTTAGTGACATCAGAAGAACATGCCAAATAAGTGACTGACTTTCAAACTGGTATTCGACCAAGACGGTGATGTTACATATGGTAACACTGTGCAACAGGGAGCCACTGGAATAGTACAATAAGTAACCGACAGTGAGACCCATATAATAACCTTCCTGTACATCAGGCCACGTACTAAAGAAATGCGCGGGTTGTAAATCATGTCTACAGGTAGAAGAAGAATGCTTTTAAAAGTTCATAGATATGTAAATAGTTGATATTTCATAATGATAATGTAAACAGTAGTATAAACAGTGTACATGGGAGAACACTCCACGCTATATTCTAACCTGGAGTATACAAGTACAGCAGCACTGCAGTACGGCTAGCAGATTTGGGTATGGAGCAACAGTAGCCATCATGTACCGATACATCTAGCAGAGAGCTGGAAAGGAATAAACCATCTAACACACACCACACAACATTGGCCTACAACGTCGAGTAAAAGATTGCAATTAATAAAACAAACTGAATTATATAACATACATGTATATACATGTACAATGTAGAGTAGTAAAATTTAGAGAAAAGAAATTAACATGGAAGGACCGTGAACTGTAGAAATCGGAGGAAAAACAGGTTGACAGGAAATAGCTACATATGATGTGGCAGTAGAGAACTTTGATTTTTACTGATCGATCACCTGCAATAGATGTCACATAAGGTTCATGTTACATAATCATAACAAAGTGTCAACTATAAGTCTACCTATACTCCTCGTGATTGAACAGTGAACAGTACCAATGGGTCATCACCTTAGCACTATTGGGTCATCACTCTTCCTTTACAAAACCACTGCATGTAATCTTTGACCTGGCCAGCTGAAGGTAAAGTAGAGAATAATAAGAGTTCATCCTGCCTTGATGCACCTTTACCTCTGTGTTCAGTGCCAACCTAAAGTAAATAATATTCTTTCTGCTGTGGGAACGTTTCTAACGAAATATAGAAGAATGTCATAAATAATATAATAACATTATAGTTCCATATCAAATGGAATTAGGTAGCCAACTTACTACTCCTATAATAATATTGTAATGTTACATAATATGACAATTATAATACATTTAATGTAATTTATCCGTGTGTTGTACTCATTTACATAGGAGGCCCTGGTAATTGCTGTGTGGAGGCTATGGTATGATGTTAAAGGAAGCTAGCTGCCACTGTGTATCTACTACATGTACACACCGATAACATGGCATGATATTCGCTGAAAGAATGTCTGGTATGGTGACATGCTCGTCTTACTATGCCGATATAAATAATCTACTAAATAGACAAAATATTTTGTCTAATTTAATAAAAACATGTCATGTTCTACATAACTAGAACAATATATTTTATGGAAGCACTGAAAGATAAGCTATTTTTATAATGTTTCTCCCGTGATTACAGAGATATGATAACATTGATTACTATAATCAGATGGGAAATAGCTAAAATTACACTGTAGGTAGTGTAGTACTATAAACTCTGGTTGTAGCCTATTGGTTAGTGCGTGTGAACAGCCAGGAAAAGGGTCAACCAGGAGATTTGGAAAACAGCAACACTTTCATCCAGATCTGAAGATTGTCAAAACATCTCACATATTTTTCAACGTAAGCAAAACTTTTATTTTCCAGGTATTCTCATACTCATGAGAAATATTTCACTCGCTTCAAATTTAGCTTACCGAGAATTGTGAGTGGGCAAAACCCACACCGACACCAAAGATTTGATAGAAGCAATTAGACTTTCAAGTGGCTAGTGGGTATGATAATCAGATCCTGTGTAGCTACTGCTAATGACCGCTAACAACCACTTGATTACCTGAATTTTTTGACTTGGGTCATCAAAATTGTAAATAAAATAAATTTATGTTATGTGGACATATAGGTCAGCATCTGCGCACTACATAAAACACTTCAAATTGTTAAAAAGCTGGCATCACGACTGTTTGCATTTGTAGTGCAGCCTTGTAAGGTACACAGCAGGTGATATCCATAACAAACCTGCAACACTTCAGATTAACCAGGAGTTGCAATGTCACACTATTTAGAAATCCAGGGAGTGGAGGAAATAATTTTGTACTTAAATTGTACCAGAAGCATTCTTTCAGATCATTAGGGAGTAGACTGGTATTGTGTTTGGGTAATTAAGAGAATGAAGGGCCTGGCGATAAAGAACACACAAGATGCTATTATATAACAGTGCAAGTAACGCTAGTTAGACCTTGGAAAGCAACAGTGGAGGGTAGAGCAGGGCAAACCTGGGACCTGCTCTGACCACCTGATAGCTACAATCATTGCATTACTACCTACTTCTCTAAGGCAGTAAAGTAGCGCCAAGAATTCTCCCATTGTTATTTCCATAAAACAGTTTTGTCTACTACCCCACTGCCATTACTAAGTGTACTACTACTACTGCTACTACCACTACTACTACTGCTACTACCACTATTACTGCTACGCCACCACTACTACTACTACTACCACTACCACTACTGCAACTACTACTGCAACTACTACTGCAACTGCTACTACTACTACTACTACTGCTGCAACTACTACTGCAACTACTACTGCAACTGCTACTACTACTACTACAACTGCTACTACTACTACACTACTACTACTACTACACTACTACTACTACTACTACTACTACTACTACTACACTACTACTACTACTACCACTACTACTACTACACTACTACTACTACTGCAACTGCTACTACTACTACTACACTACTACTACTACTGCAACTGCTACTACTACTACTACTACCACATGTACACCATCACATTTTACAACCACAACTCTCTTTGCCCTATTTTTTCAAGTCATTCATAAGAACTATACCATTGATATACCACTATATAATTATTGTAACAATTAAAATGCTTGGATTACTGGTACCAAGGATGATATATGGTCATTTAATGTGGCTGGCCAAGCAAACCACTGGTCAATAGACACCTGGTCAATTTGGTTTCTGAGTGAACTGCAGGAAGTGGATTACCTGTTGCCTCTCCCTTTCCCAACCAACTCCACCACACACTGAGACTCTCCATCTACTACAGCCAAATGGTCAGTTCCAGGAAGCCTATAAAAACAAGAAATACCTCAAAGATGGCAACCAGAGAAGTATCTGATCATTTCTCAGAAAGAGATCCACACACAATATTCAACATCTTAGTCACTTCCGATGTCCGTAGTTTGGTGCCTTAATTGATAAATTCATGGAGTTGGAAGATCATTAGCCTAGGTCAGAGATCGGGCAGCTTAGTATATTACTGTAACTGGCTAAGTAACTACAATCATAGAATGTAGATACCTAGCCACTGGTGTAGCCTCAAAGGAGCTGACGATTGACAGGGACTGGAGGTTTGAATGTGCGGCTGCTCATAAATGGCAGTTGGAGAAGCCATATTTGCCAAGAAAATATAATTGACAAATGAAATTTAAAAACCTTCAGGCCGAATTGTCCAAACAACAGTTTAGCAGTAAAAGATTTAACTATTTGTGAAGCACCAGTATATTGGCAGGTTTCCCCCATTGGTACTGCACAGCACATTGGATTGTTTGTTATTAGTAAAATTCAGTGATTTGAGAGGACCAATAATTATTATCTAACCATGAGCCAACACATTAAAAGACAGTGACAGATGGAGGGAAGAGGGGGATAGAGCAAACACATGATCAGATGAAGAGAAATAGATCTAGTGACAAGTAGATGAACTTTACCCATACAGCATGCAGTCCAGTCCAGTGTTGTTTTGTTATTTTATCAGACACATAATAGTGTTAGACTATCATCAACTGGTTATAACCAATTTTATGCCCAGCACATGAGGAAATATAATATTATTATAATATGACTAGTTATCTTTAGGATCATAGGTTTGATTGTTCAATGGAAGGCACCAAGCTGTTGGACGATTGCCAAACAACCTCAAGTTCAATCTTACATTCATAAAATTTGGCAACAAAACTGATTCGGGGAGTCAAAGGCCAGGTTTTCAACACTAGATAAGTTCAGCAGTCCAAAGGAGCGCTAGGAGAACCTGCTCATCAGCTGACCCTGCAGAAACATCTCAGCTACCAACACTGCCTTGTCCTATGATTTGGATGACTTAGATTCGAGATTAATTAATATCCTATTGCTTAGAATCCAGTACAAAGTAACAATCACAGTTGATCTTATACTCAGTGAAGCTAAAATAATTACTGTGAATGATGATAATCTCATTTCTTAGCAAAGAGCGCCAACTGGCTAAACCAATAGACAGCAAGATGTGATTCATTGTACTTGGAACTACCACGCTGAGATCACTCCCAGTCAAAACAATACTTGGCACTCAGCCAACAGTAGGATTATTAGTAGTAATAGTAAAACATTGAGGTTTGATGCTTGATTAAAACAAGGTGAATGATCTGCTGTCAGTACAGTTAGGCAGATTGTAGTAAATTAAAGTATAACATTAAAATAATTTACATATCTAATTTAAATTTTTCATATTATCATTGCGTGCAAGGTTTTTCCTTTAATTCTGCACCAAAATCTAGTCCAAACCTATTAGTGCCTGGGGTGAAAGTTTGAACTCTGCATTCTTACAGGAATTAATTTACAAAATAAATATTAATTAGCTGATATTCATTACAATATTAGTTGGTGCCAACGTGTACCAGCCGAGAGTAAAATAAAAGTAATGCCAATAAATTTAATCTGATTATTTCCGGAGGACGACCAGAGTCTTAAATTGAGGAATGGAAGATGTAAACCAACCAATTTGAAATATGACATGTCACGGCTGTTTTGAAACCAACAATATTATATTATATTGAGAATTTATAAAGATCTGGTGTCCCTCAAATGGCTTTGCTTAGGTTACACGTGTACAAATATTTCATACTGTCTTACAAAACATAAAAAACTGACACCTCTTTCACAAAGCAAGAGGCACTACAAAAAATATATTGAGTAATGGCATCCTCTCTGATAACACAATTATTTGACTTCTCTGAAAATTGACCAGGAACTAGAATCAGCAGTTTTTGCAGCGCATCCCATTTGGGACAAAACTTTTTTCAGCCTCTAGTATTTCCTAATCCTTTGTTATCAATGCTTTAAAGCATGACGACAAAATATTTGACAGCCGACAGGCATGAAACATTATTACAGTAATCTAGTACCTATCTACCTCGCTTTCAGTGCAGTATGTTGTCATCATAACTACACAAATTCCGTTATTATGGTTTGTATACTGAGGTTACTATTTGGGAATCTCACAGTAAATGGCAGAAATGGTTCCTTCGTAATGCGCACAAGAGAAACCTGATATTATGGGTACGGATATTGTGACATGACACCCTATTGGCAAAACAGGATTCTGGTTAGAGCAATGCTGGGAATATTATATAGGGGAGAAATGTTCTGTATTGTGCCTTATTACTATGTACACCAAGCTCTCATAGTAGGCCAACCTTCACTTTTCTACTATAGTTTTTTTTAAAAGCAACTTTCATACTGGTAAGCAATCTGTCTCGAAACTCCACCTTGAACTGAATGGTACATTTTACTAATAATGGTCCCAGATCCCATGAGTGATCATTGAAAGCTACAAAAAGTGATTCCTGTACTTGGCCATGCTACTTCAATGGAAGGCATTAATTGCAACCAGTTGTTAAGAAAGTAACTTCAAAGCACTGGTTATCTGAATGTGCAGTTTGAATAATATTGTAGCTATCAGTCAGCATGAAAGGGTAGGAGAAAGGTAAATAGTAAATACTAGACAGGATAATACAACTGTATTGCTACTATATCATTCCAGTTACAACAACAAAGCTGGCACATTGCCAATTCTTAGTTAAGTTATGAGAATGGCAGATGTTTGAATTAACATTTATGTAAAGATTGGATAAAAGATGAAACAGCATAGACTAATTGGCCACATGTCACTAACAGTAAAATGTAGTAATTACTGGTTTGAAAGATAAAGTACAATAACCCAAAGCATCTGCCAAGTCTAGGCTCATTTATTTTCAACAGTAATCATTGAATTCCAATTACATAACCAAATTAATCCACTTGAATAAACAGTAAACAATATTCATTTGTTCATTATTTGTGAGGTTGTGGAGCCACTTTAGTAGGGTTGACATTCATTACATGCAATTCTACACCAAGCATGACATTTTTGTAATCATGGAACAATTAAAGTACTGTTATGTAACAATTTAAATGTTGGCAATGAGTCAGATTAAGTACACAAACATCTCCGCCCCAAGCGATAAGGAAATAGCTTCGCCAGTAACATTAAGCGCCAGGTACACAGTCACTATTATATAATGTGATTTACAAAGAACTCAAAAGCTTCAAATTACTACTACTTTTTTAGAGGGAGCCTCTTCCCTAATCGATCAATGGGCATCTTTATACAGCTGTTAACAGAGAGTCTTGACATATGACTGCGAGGTACTCCAACGTACTTGCAGATACTTGTCGACAGTATTTGCTTGTTGAACGTGGCAACACATGTTTATTCTGTAATTGTAGGTAAAGTGGTTAGAAATTGTGCCAGCTTCTCTTCAGGAGCCTGTTACACACGTAGCAGTGTGCCAGACAGTTAGTAGACTACTGTGGCAGCTGGTAAAATGAAAGAGTGAGCATGATCTGGCAGAGGTATTTTGTTAGCAGATGTCCAGAACTAATCGGGCATTTGGGGCTATGCAACAATTATGCACCAAGTGAAATCCACTGGATCTGCAGCCAACAACCCTGTTGGTGGTGGAAGTGGCAGTAATAGTATTTGCAGTCACAGTGGTCAACTCTGTATGTAGTAAAAGTGGTAGTGGTAGGTAGTAGCCATAGTGAGGCAGGGACTGTGCTGCCAGTTGAATCACCATGGAGTGAGTCATACGCTGCCAGAGTGATCTAAGTGGATACTGCTGACCCAGTTGGACACCCACTCAGACAAGAATAGCAGGAGATTAGGATTAAAACACTCAGAGGTGATCTCATCGCTATTGATTCAGACCAGCATCCTATAAACAGCATGCCTTCAGACAAGGCTGATCTATTCTAAGAGTCAGCAAACAATTGGAAGAGCAGCACAAAACATATTGTAACCCCCCCAAGGGCCCACTAATTGCCATATAAGTTGTCTTTAGCCCCATTTACACTAAAATGCTTGCAAGCTGCAATAAAAGAAAATTCTGCAAATGCCAGACACTAATTAGTGCATTACTTCTAATTCCATAAGCCCATAAAACGCAAAAGATCAGTTAGGGACATTTTGAAGCCGGCCCCCTACCCAGGAACTGAAGAGAGCATGAAACTTGGGCAATGTGTTTTAATGTTTAGATACTATCACACTTGAAGGCTTTCAATTAGCATTAATCCTTAGTTAAGTATTGTCATAAATCTACTTGTAAAATTATCAGAACACAGCTTCCCTTTGCTACAACTACTCCAGTTGGCTTTGTCTGGCTCAGTATTAATGATAGACAGCTGTAAAGGTGAAGAAAAAGCCCGCCATTGGCACAGAGCCAAGTTTGAGCTTCTCGTTATATGAATCAGCCCTTATGTTGAGAGTAATTAGACAAGCTGTTAACGCTAATGTCTAGCCATGCCTGTGTGTATCACCTCAAACAATGGTGTACTATGCTACTACACTTTTCACACAATATGCATATACAAATGTTAGGCAAGCTTCAGTCATAATTGGGTGCAAAGTTATGTCTGAGAATGGAGCTGACAATGGAACTATTGAATGGTATACAACTGGAGTATTTACAACTCATTGTTGACAAGCAGCTATTGAGTGCTTCAGTCTGAGATTTCAAATTACTAAAGCATTGAATCAAGACCCATATCAACTTATCAATGTGAAATTAATTGTATGCATTGTTGCTTTTATTACTTCACCAAGCACTTTTAGTGGGAATATTAAAATTAAATTTTTCCCATACCAATGGTTTTATGGCTGCTAGCTCTACAAGGTACCCCACCACAGCACAGTGCTGTGGTGAGTCCATACTGTTTTTGGTTTATGCAATGCCAGCAGGTGCCTGTATACAAACAGCCTGCATAACATTTTATTGTATATTCACACTAGTCTGAGTGACATCAGAAAGCTGGTGCTGTCAGATGTCAACTCTACAGGGCTTCTATATCACAACACTGCTCACCAACTAGACACCTAGCAAGCACATGCTATCACCCCACAACTGTGGAGGACTACTCACACAGTGCCCACACACCATATCACTGACCATTGTTATCAGAGAAAGATAAATTCTTTGATTAGCTGAGATTAATCTGTTAATCTGTTATGATTGAATTAACATAGTGCCTAATTACTAACCCTAACGTCATAGACCAGTGGATAGCTAGCCAAGATATGGTATTAGTAGATAGTTCCTGCCACCAAGTGGTTGAGCTGTTAGATGAGTGGTCATATTATCTTAGAGTAGATGGCATACCATTCTACTATCCAAGTGAGTGATTAAAGCTAAAGTATGTGTAATTGTGAATTAATGAGAGAGTAAGAGAGATGGTTGATACTAGTAGAGATGGTGAGAAGAGAAAACACCAGACTACAGTACGTAAAGATACAGGAGAGAATATGGAAACCATCAGTATGATTGATAGCTTACTGTATCCTTTGGCTTACTTCCACCTTCTGTTTCCAGGTAGACAGCAGCACTACCACCTCCAGGTCTGGTAGCACCAGTCACCTACAGGTAGACAGCAAGTCTTCTTTAGGCCAATAAAGGAGAGAGGTTGCACCAGAAAAGACAGTGTGGCCACCACAGTCAGCATCTAGAACATAACATAGCATAGGCTAGTTGAAGTACCGAGTCTGCATTTCTTATAGAAGGTTCAGAGACAGGCCTATGGAAGTTATTCCATTGATTGTACCTGTCTGTACAGTACTGCGTTGTATATACATAACAACTTATTGCAGCTAAACAATCATAACAGAGATAACTACATGTATAATAATAATGAAGAGCTTATAACCATGCTGTGGAAGGAGACAGGTGGAAGCAACTTCAAAATGCGTTGCAAATATGCTCAACTGGAAGACTGCTAAACTTGGTAGTAACAGTAAATGATACTTAGCTCCCAGACAATCAAGTCACAGCTGTAAAACAGGCTAAACTGAAAACACAGATAGTATATCACAGGATCATTCCTCTCCTTGGATGCGATACAACTATTTACTAGTCAACTATGACTTGCTGATCTAATGCAGTGACTATAACATTATAGCACCACCTTGCCATTTCACCATTTACATAATCTCCTATTACAACTAAGTATTCAAAATATTTCCACTGGAACACTCCACAGCCATGAACTACATGAAAAATGGTGTTTCAGAATGTTTACATTAGAATCTGTTTGGCAAGCAGAAGAGGCAGATGTCCTCAAAATTTACTACGGGAGAAGGATGAGGGAAGAGAGACACCCACATACGTCATCTGATTATCCATGGCTAAAGCTGACACCTGACAAAGAGGGAGATAGAGAGGCTACCTTTATCAGCTTATAGACAGTATGTGATGCTTAAAGAGGGTAGTACAGGATATGGACGTTACACTGCTATAAGCCAGCCAGGCCAACCTGCCACTAGTCTGTAACACAAATCCCCAACAAGAATGCATTTACGTAAACCAACATAATAATATTACTGTTAATAATGCACCAGGATCTGTGCGTGTTCAATGAGAGGAAATAACATTGTGTTCTTAGTAGGATCTAGAGAGTGGACTGCACTGTAACCACCAATGGTAAGAGAGAGATGGAGACAGTTCAAGGCAGACCAGTGTCACAAGAGAACTACTACTGAAGATAGACAAGGGTGACACAGCACAAGGTGAAAGAACTTATTCAGCGCTAATCCTTCCACCACCGTCATAACACAACACATAACACACCCCTCACATCCTTGTAGTCAATGCTAGACCACCTGGTATACCCTGAGTCAATATATACCAGGAGATGAGAAGTGGAAAAGAACCGTAGTAATACATGTGTAAAAGGAAGGTATGAAACCTAAAATAGGAAAATGAATTACTATTATAGCTACCATGATGGTGACAGTTCCTTCACAGGTCCGTATGTGCCAGTGCCAACTTGCCGTCTTCCACACTCAAACAGGATAGTGGAAACTATTAGCTAGAGTAAGGGTCGGTGCTGGTGTGTTACTCTACCCTCCCCACCTACATCCTACAATCATTGTGTATCCATGTATTATTAGAATGAGCATGATAAGTTTATACCACACAGAGAAGAGGTAGGCTGTAAATACAGGCAAGTGGTTAAAAATATATGCATGTACTTGTGTTATGAAAATCATGTTACTCCTACAATTTTAAAAAAGCCAGTGAATCAAGCATGGCACTATTGCATACATCTAATTGGACACCAAACGTCCTTAACCAACCTTTCACCTAGCCTGTTGTTATGCGTGGGCATACTTGCATATTTGTGATGCATAATATCTAATGCTTCATAAAAAAGCTAAATAACCTGTATAACATTATCGTGACAATGAACATGATGGATTGTGACAATGATGAAGGAACGTCACCCAGCATTTAATTTATTCACACATAATTTGGATCAACAGGTACATAAGCCTACAGGCAGATTTTCTTATGACAACCGTGTTTATATGTAAATCTATGGATTTCAGTGGCATATTTACAGATACTTGGAAGTTGAACCTAGCTACGAAGGCCAGAGGAGGGAACTGAGACCCTTTGTCAAATTTGAAACTATTTTCATTACAGACACAAAGAGAAGATAACTTCAAAGTTATGTAACAGAGATGGATAAGCAGCTGCTGATAGCTATACAAATCTGATCATTATACTTCATCAGTTGAATGGGTTTTCAGATCACTCCCTTTAGTGGAGCAATTACTATTATTGAGTGTATGGTTGGTACAGGTTAGTGCAGGTGCATGGACATAGCACTGAGGGGTTAATGGCTGCATTAATCTTATACTTTGTCTGTATTATATAACAATCTAGTGTCAATGTATCCCTACTACTACAACTTTACAACTACTACCACCAGGTCAGTGACTAGATATGTATCATACAAACTCCATTAGTACCTGAGAATGGTAAATTTTCTCACACTTCTAACAGTAATTTCCTTCCGATTGAGGGCCATTGCACTCAAAATTCACTCCCAAAGCTACTGTTTGCACAGCATTAAAAATTTTACTAAGCAGTTTGTTCATACAATTTAGTTGAGACCAGTCGTTGCGTCACGAGGAGAGCAGCAGAAAGTCAGTTTGAATGTGGCCATAATTCAAGCTGTGTAAATAATATGTAAATATATTCGTAGCTCTGGGAGTCGGAGAAGTGAATACAGAGTGAGACACCACCTTGGTATGCAGAGTAATTGAGAGAGGAATAGAAGGCGTCATAATTAATCATCCAATAGATTGCTAGACGAATTTTAAACCAACTCAAAGTTTAACTTTTTTGCCTGACAACCAGTCAAAGGGTAGTTTTCGATCTCAATTTAGGGCAAGTGGAAGATTGCGCAGAGTTTAATGCACACGCCCAAGATTGTAATGTCTATCAACGTGTCTGACAGCTAATAACCAGGTTAGAAAGTTTAATTTAGAATATGTATTAATTATAGGTACCTTGGTTTACATAAAATATGAGTGTTGCGTAGCAAATGGGAGGGGGCTCCACCTTTCCTTGGACCAACAGCGGAACAAGACATCGCAGATCCTAGTCTATAAATATTATAAGACAGCAGTAGAAAGTACAGCCCTTCAAAACACTTGACCGATTTCTATCCACACCCTCACAGCAATGAATTCAAATATAAATTACAAAAATGGCCATATGCAAAATATCATACTACATGTAATTATTAATTAACTACGAATGGGACAAAACTGTACAACTACCGGAGCACCAGTTTTATGTCGCAATTTTCTGACCATAAGAATAGATTTATGCCCACTTTCATTACGTAAATCCGACCTTTGAAGTTATAGAGAATGAGAATTGATTGTAACAACTCCAACCACACATGAGATGGTAGACATGGTAGAGATGGTAAATGTACCAGACTTGGGGGGATTATATATAATTATATATCTCTACCACAAGGGAAATGATTCACAGATCTGATACATATTATGTAGTGGTTATGAAGATGGTACAGGAGATCCTGGTCAAATAATAATACCATGGTAAGCATTTGCTAAGTACCAACCACAGAATACCAGTCTGGAGTAGGATTAAAGAAGGAAATATGCAACCTTAATCAAGGCTATAAGATTGAAAAACAATTAACTGATCTCAGCTAAGCAGAATGCCAGAAGAGCTTATATAATAATCATGAATATAATATTGCAGTGTCAAAACAAAACTGTCCTTGGTTGGTACAAGCCTAGTTGGGAGAAAACAATATCAGGTACTGACCAAAAATAATGGCTTCATATGACAAGGGAAACTAATTTTCATAACATGTTAGCCTAGCTCTTGTATAGAATTTCAAGTATTACAAGAAAGTATGCTACAAAACATAGGGGACATACCAACTCACCAGAGAGTACCAGCAAGTACCAGTACAGCTGCAATCACCTGACCATACCAGCCCTAGTCTACCCATGGTATGACACCATCCCAAGTCCTGTGACCATGAATATCATGATTTTGGTTGTATAAAATTTATCTGGAACTAAAGAATATCTTAGGTTAATATATAGAATAGTAGGGGATAGAGCCAGCATGATGCTATCATGTTGTAATACCATAATGAACTAGCATATACAATACTTAGAAATGAAGAAATGCCCCATACCTTCATCTTCCGATCAACTAGAACACACCATGTCCCATTTAGAGACACCAATAATCTACACTGCAGATTCCTCTAGGATGTCATAGCAGGGCAATGCAAACTCAAAGTGGACACATCAATCATGAGGGCACAATTCCAAACTACAGCCCAATTCCTACAACTCTTGAAAAATCAACAAATCTACACATGGAATCCAATGCTGAACAGGATGTGGGAGAGACTTCTCCCCGCTTAGGTTACAGAACAGTCCACTAGCTCAGTGTGTTAGCATAACCACAACATGAACCAATATATTTCCCCACTTGATTGGTTAGACAGGTATTAGTAACACACTTTGGTTTAGTGCTGGTGTACTAAAACATTTTATACATAATTTTCTGAAAGTTCTAGTAATTAGTGATTACCTAAATTTAAGATAGAAACATGGTAAGTAATTCCTCCAGCTCGGGGAGCCATCAACCACTTGACCCAGTTTACATAGCGTAGGCATCTACTCAATCATATTAATCTGAGGATAAGCCATTTATAAAGTATAATATAACTAAATTAATCACAAGGTAATTATTGGACTCTCTGAGAGGCAAATACCACCCACCCAATATTACAGTTTTAATTAAAGTCAGTGAATTAATGGTCCGATCTTCCCCCACATCAATTGAATATGTAATACAGTAGTCTGGGGTGAATAAGAGCTACAGTCAGTGACTAGACACGTGGACGGACGGTAAAACGTCTGGGTGTGCTATGCACTACTGGGTGTGCTATGCACTACGTATGACCTTGTATTGTCCACATGGCAAATTGAGGATCAACCAGTACTGAGATAAAGTGATTTTTAGAGGTAATATTGATAGTGTAGTCAATCATTGTTACTTTATTATTCAGCTCTTCATGGCTTGGGCTCCCCTCGCCCAATATGTCAGCTACAGGTGATATAGAACTGTAGTATCAGCACTCTACAAAGAGAGAATACTATTTAGGTGCTACATGTACATGTGGGACAAAGTGTCCAGTAGAAGTCACACTGAATGATGTCAGCAATCTGTTTCTCCCTAAACATGTATTAGAGATTCTTTCCCACAAATTGCCAGCACCACTACATTCCAATTGCCAATTATAAATGTCTCTAGAATAATATGGAATAAGATAGTATGGCATCAATGTTGACCAATTACCAAGACTCATCTATGGACATCGTAACCCTAGCACGACAGACTATAGGGCCTACTGTACATGCATGTAACACACGTGTAACCCCTTGGTAGGTACCAATGCATATTTGCATGTACTGGACAATGTAATGTACAGGAATATTTGCAGTCATAAGATGATCACAAGACATGGGGTCACACGAGAATAACACGGAATAATAAGTCATGTGACAGTTATACTGAGACACCAGAGCCAGAGTTGTCTACATAACACTGTCTACATAACACTGTCTACATAACACTGTCTACATAACACTGTCTACATAACACGTGCATGTAGAGCAGTGTGCTAGCTGAATGACGTACACAGTCATGCTGAGTTGGCTAATGCTACATCGTCAATGACACAACTCCTTTTGTTATAAGTTGTGTAAATGACTTCCCAATAGTAATGTGATTGTTAACCAATAATTGTAGATGCTTTTAAAACGATCATACGATTTGTAAGCGTTCCTCCACATCGAACCAAATAGTAAATAGGTACATGTTAGAAATTTAGTGGCCTATTTGCTAGATCACACAACATAGCCCAAAACATGTATTCATTATTTCTACAACCTCTCAATATTCATGTGGTTGTCATTCCAATTGAACCACTTTTATAAAGCAACTAAACCAAACGGTATAGGCACCTAATTTCTTGAAAGCAAACATGAACAGTGCAACATACAAGTAGTAAAACATGTACTGAGTTTTAGTAGCTATCCACACTCTATTCTAGAGGGTACAAAGTATAATGATATGTATATATTGTGGTTTACTGTATATCACAGTGGGATACTCACCCTAATGTGGTTATGTTATCACCAACTGCCCTGTACCATCACACAGAACCAGACTGTATACTGTACCATGACATCTACAAGTAATAAAGCTGACAACTGTTATATAACTTGTATGCATAGATTCTGTCAACCTACTGTTAGGGTTGGTGATGGCACACTTTGATATTGTGCACGATGAGCCCCATCCCTACAATAAAACTGCTCAACCAACAAATTTGATGCTATCAATTTACATTTGATTGTGTGAACTGATTCTCCAGATGTACCGTTACCTAACTAAGCGCAACTATAGAACGAGAGAGGGCAAATCCTAAATAGAATGGACAAACTTCGGCATGTCATAGGACCTACACCAAGTACATTTAGAAAAGTTTGAACTTAAGGCACTAATCTAACCTGCCAGATATTTGCCCGTATTTATTATTGCACCATCACCATATGCTTGTAGAACTGAAACATCCGGGAATGACGACAGCTTTAATCCACAGAACGTCACTTCAGCCAGACCTGCTGAAACAATAACAAATTTCACATTAATATTCTTTATTTGTAACACAACTGTAATGATAGTCGATTGTGACAAATTACATATGGATAATAATGATTACTTGATGGTAGCAAGATGAAGGCGTATAAGGATTTAAATATTACACAAGCGTGAATGACACGGCACAATGTCACAGTTTGCTGTGTGTAATGGGGAGATTAGTATAGTATCAGTACAGACATAGGATACTACATACATTGTATAACTACTACATACATTGTATAACTACTACTACATACATTGTATAGTCACCAAATGTAGCCCCATGCACATAGACTTGCAAAAGTTCTAAATACTCATATGGCGATTCACCTAAATGATATCTTACATAGTTGGATTTTTCCCCCATTGACAAGTTTCTGTTGGGTATGGTACCAGGTTTAGAAGACTGAACATGCTGGCAAATGAATATTTATGATGACTGTAGAAGTAGGAGTAGAGAAGTATGCAGATAGCAGTCACAACTAATGTCCAATGAGATATACAACCCCATAAGCAGATGGAAGTGCTGCCATTCTACCAACAGCAACTGAGTTGACTGAACGACACTTGGAAACATAACCACATTGGAGTAATATACATGTACAAAGTAATCAGACAATTTCAAAGCCTTACCCACCGACCTACATAAGTGTACGACCAATACCCTCCGTATCATGCTGACATCCATGACGTCAAGTCTCCTCATTTTTAGAATGGAAACAAACAGGTTTTACTTCAACAACAACTTGCATCATCTCTATATTTATCCATTTTAAAGTTCATAACATACTGCAACTACAATAAAAGTACATTGAACTGTCAAGTGTGCCAGCAACGCTGTCAACATTTTTGTCCCGTTTTAAATAAATGATCAATATCTGTGAGATGCAAACTTGGGAAGGATGCAAACACTCATGGGATACATAGCATAGGATAGTGTTAGTCTATATTCATCTGCCAAACCCCAGATATTAATAGCTCTACCTTACTCCATCTACAGGTTAACAACCAGAGCTGACAGACAGTTCTAGCTGATGACCTCATATCCAAAGCTCAGTAGTGTGGTGTATAAAATATATTCCAAGGTAGAGGGTAGGCAGATGTATACAATATAAACAAATAAACACCTTGCACCAATGTTAATGCTGCCAATGTCAAAAGTACTTAATAGTTATCCACTACCTGTTCGTTTACTTACTTGGTGAATTAACCAAATACAGAAATTGTAACATTCAAACGAAGGGAAAAAGCATTGGGAAAGTGTAAAACAAGATTTTTCACTAATGGGTCTATATAACTAATCAAAGCACGTACATACATTGTAGACAGGTGTGTGATTTAGAAGCTGTAGAATTTGTGTTGATTATTATTGTTTAACCTGATAATGGAAGGTTAGAAAACTTCATTACTAAGTACATGTGTATTTTAAATAACAGTAATACGGAGTTGTCCTCTCCTTGTTCCGATAAGGTAGAACATTTTAGCAAAGAGCGTAAAAGGAAAGAGGGATCACTCAATGATAATATCATGTCTCACAAAATAAGCTCAATTTGGCGGTACCGACGTTCCGCGATCAGCTTTCCCGCCATTTGCTAACTGATATTTTGGATAGCCGTTCGACTGTAATCGAAGCTTGACGATTGTTATATTTAGGATCCTGTATTGACATTCCGTTAGTGGAAAGAGAGAGTTTATGCGAGTCCGTCGTAAAGAAGAGCTTCTTATTGGTCGGCGAAACACCAATCATCATAGAGTATTTGCACACAAGGTAGCATAACTCCTTACTTGGTCCGTTCCGCGTTTGGAGGCGGGAGGGAGACAGTTTTTGGCCGGAGTGAAACCTCTTTCCTTTTACGCTCTTTGCATTTAGTACTGCAGTAACAGTCATTACTTTCATTACCAAATTACTGTACTGGCAAAGTTTTGGATATTTAATAAGCAGGAAATTAATGCCAACTAAACAATGTAAACAACACTATACATGAGACAAGTGTGAATATATGCTCTGACGTCCGCCCATTCAACACCACCTAACTCAACATGACTCCCAACTAACAGGACGCCGTGCCTCAAGGCACAGCTTAGACACAGCTGTGAAACAAGTCGATGAATTAGAAAGGATTACACCAGAATACTTCATCCAGGTAATATCCAATACGATGACAGAATAGGCCTAGACTGTGCACTGAACAATCATACAGAAGCTGCTAAATAGGCCCATACTTGAAGGAAATTAATACCAGAGGGCAAACTACTAGTTGTGAAAAACTATTATGGAGGAAGGCCAAGTCCATAGAAAAGGATGGACAGAGGACAACACTAGCAAACGAACTTAGGAGTTGCCCTTTCTTGGCAAAACGACTTTGAGAGAGGATAAATCCAATGTGAATTGTTGGATTTCTATACGGTCATGTGGCATTGTTGGAAGTTATGCAAAACCAACAAAATTGCCAACTATCTACATTATGGTCAGATATTGCCAATATAAATTAACAAAATGTTAAGCATTTAACAAAAAGCTTAATTTCACTCAAGTTTTACACCAATGCAGTGTTTGTATTTGTCAGAGGCTAACAGAGAAACTGAGATTAGATTCAGCAGACTATCAGCATGGTGTCCGCCTCACCAGAGGTCATCTACGGCATATTTGCAAGTGTCGCCGTACTAATAGTCTTGGCCGTTGCTATATTCAAGTGCACTGATTGTGGTAAGTGGTAACCATCTTAATTTTATTCTTGTGTACCGATAGACGCTAAGCATCAAAATGGAGGTATTTTAATTGCTCCCAGCACTATCCGTTTGCAACAAACGGAATAATGGGTTAAAGTAACAACTGCAAGTATTGCTAGGGCAAGTAGAGAGGTCACTATCATTATACATACCTAAAATAACAAACAAATTATTTCAATGAAAACAGGGGGCAATGACTACTACTCGGCGGACGAGTTACCACCGAAGGTACTGGCAGAGCCCAAACGTCTACCTATACCACCAACACCACAGACACCGATGCCACCGCTAAGAGGCTCAATCCCACAAAGTATGTAAAACATGATTAGATATCTATTATACAAACTAAAAGTGTACTACTACTATCACCACCATCATGTATTGTTCATTCAATTGATAAACGAGCAAGTAGTCACCACAAATGACCAATTGAGCTGCTAGCTTTTGCTTCTTATAACCTAGAATAGCTTTCTGTTTGACAAAACTACGTAATTTATAATATTAGAATGAGTTAGGAATGGTTAGTAAAGTATATAAAAAAGTAATTCCATGGTAGCAACAACAGCTGAAGATAGTCTGCTATTTATTAACAGATGTGAATCGAATGAGCACAACCAGTGGTTTTGGGAACGACAATGGAGGAATGAGTAATAATATAGACATGCATCAGAGGAGACATAGCTTCTCAGGAAACCCACAGATGAGTATGATGGGCATGGGTATGCCGGTAGGGATGCCGGGATCTGTTCCATCAGCAGGTATGATGCCCTTTTCACCCTTAATGGGCGGTGGAACAAGTATGATGGGTGGAATGAACACTATGGGTATGGCGCCGTCTGTGCCCATGATGCCTATGATGATGCCTCAACCACAAATGCCGATGGACCAAAACCAAATGATGCAAACAGCTATGATGACGTCGATGATGAACCCAATGATGAACCCCATGATGAATCCAATGATGAACCCAATGATGGGTATGATGCCAATGATGCCAAATTCACAGAAGTAACTCTAATAACAGTCAAAGCAGAGCCCAACAGGTGCCAACAAGTGTGCAACTAGTCTCACAATCATCACTGGAATGCAGTACTATAGTTCCACCTATATAGTAGATACTCGAGTATCTTGGCCATTACTAGGACTATTGGAGGTCAAGCAGAAGAAATAGAGCTTCGTAAAATGAAATAACACTATTATACTCTATAGGTTATTACTATCAACTCTGGCGTGATGTGGGTGATTTTAGTATAAAAACTAAGCTTGCGTGTAAACCATGGCTAAATTTTTTCAGTAACACTGTAACACGCATTGATCAAATGAAATAAAAATCTACAAGGTAAAATCAACCAAGAATAACAAGCATAAAACCGTAGGGCAACAATAACAATATAGTCTGCGTAAATAGTTTAAATTTTGATCATTCTATACCATTCTAAAATTGGCATGCAGGCATGCCTCATTTATTCACTAATATTAGTGGCAAGAAAAGAGAGAAGGATGAGAAAAACGGCGGTGAAGCGGCCACATCTGGCTATACTGATGGAATGAAATATGTCCATGATAATTTGGTTGGTAGCCATGCTATGGTTCAGACTCCATTTGGAGATAAACGAATGACCTACACTGATTATACAGCATCTGGTAGAAGTTTATATATGATAGAAAATTATATATCAAAATATGTACTCGGTTACTATGGCAACACGCATACATCTACATCATTTGCATCCATGCAAACAAGCAAGTTTAGGGAAGACTCGAAGAACATCATAAGACGCTGTTGCAATGCCAGCGCAGATGATGCAGTCATATTTTGTGGTAGTGGCGCTACAGCTGCCATACATAAGCTGATAGGAGTACTAGGGCTGAATGAACCAACAACGGGCAGGTCAGCTGTAGTATTTCTAGGACCGTATGAACACCATTCTAATATACTACCATGGAAAGAAACGGGAGCAAAACTGGTGAGAATAGAGGAGGATCGAAAAGGCCAGCTGAATTTGGAACACTTAGAAAAGTCCTTGAAGGAACACTCCACAGGCCCATGGAAGATTAAGGTAAGTTTGATAGGTCCTCCAATAATAACGGTGTCCATGAGAATAATGCTCCAGTGGTGAAGTGAGGTGCTCCTGGCAGGTCAGGCTAGTAGTAAAGAAAGATTTATAGTCAATGACATTTTCCACCATTACTACTGTTAGTACCCCAGTCTTAGGTCCACAACTCTGTTTTAACAGTTTTGCTATGCAGTAAAAGAAATAACTGAACCATTTTATATCATTCCAGAGTAGTAGTAGTAGTAGTAGTAGTAGTAGTAGTAGTAGTAGTAGTAGTAGTAGTAGTAGTAGTAGTAGTAGTAGTAGTAGTAGTAGTAGTAGTAGTAGTAGTAGTAGTAGTACATCACATCACAGCTTTACCTGTAAAAAGTTTAAAAAGACATTTACTGGATATAATCACACTTGCACTCGGCAAAGGAACATTTCGAAAATGTCAGTAAGAAACAGGATGTTTCGAAAACGTTCGTTTGGAGTTCAAACGTTTTCGTAATGTCCTGTTTCTAACTGAACTTTTCCAACATATACAAATTCCTTGAATACAGAATCATACTCAAGCACTAGTATTCTCTGAAAGAAAATGCACATAGCGTATGTCTCAACTCCCACTAAAATGTATAACAGTAATGCTCTATGGCAGTGATAAAGGCTCTTTATGTTAGCACAGGGTTATGGCCATGTCCATGTTTGCGTGCCATTTGCTGCTTACACTATGCTATTTCAGGTGGGTACCTTTAGTGCGTGCAGTAACGTAACAGGTCTGCTAGTAGATACTATTAAAGTAACACAGCTGATGCACGTTTATGGAGGATTAGCATTCTGGGACTATGCCGCAGGAGCGCCATACCTAGAGGTGGATATGAATCCAACAACTGACTCCTCTACTGACATCAGTGCTTTCAAAGATGGACTGTTCTGCTCCCCCCATAAATTTGTGGGTGGGCCTGGCTCACCAGGTCTTTTGATTGCCAAAAAGAAGTTGTTCACAAATGAAGTACCACATGGCTCTGGAGGTGGAACAGTGCTGTTTGTCAGCAAAAAGAAGTACAGTTACACCAAGGAAATAGAGGCAAGAGAGGAAGGTGGAACTCCAGGGATCATAGAGGCCATCAGGGCAGGCTTGGTCTTTCAGCTAAAATCCTCCATAGGACTAAGCAATATAGAGAAGAGAGAAAACTACCTGGCAAGAAAGGGCATCAACCAACTACATGGCAATCCAAACATAATCTTACTTGGCAGTAAAATATCGCCGAGAGTGCCGATACTATCCTTTGCTGTTCGACATCCTGCTACAAAGAAACTTGTGCACCACAACTTCATTGCTCTGCTACTGAGTGACTTGTTCGGCATACAGGCAAGAGGAGGCTGTGCATGTGCTGGACCATATGCCCAAGATTTGCTTGGAATTGCAGATGAGGTAGCTGAAGGCAGGTTATATTCAATCATTAAACTCACCAAGTCCAGAAAAATTCCAGCATGTATACACACACACACGCATACATTCACATCATAGATGTAGTATATGAACACTGTAGTCTGAAAATATTATTTCAGCAATTTGTGATCCACCCACAAAGACAGCCAATACATCTGTTATATTCTTGCAATCACTATTGATAATGTGCTAGATGTTGGTTGGAATAACACAATTTAATAGGATCTTACTGTTTTACAGGTATTTTAGCTTTCATGGATGTCAGATATCGAAGAGGGACGGTCATAAGCACAGAAGATGGCCAAACCCAACGAATGGATGAAGCAATTAATATAGCCAACTCTCTAGGCATTATGAAACCAGGGTTCACAAGACTAAATCTTGCTTATTTTATGCCAGACGAAGAAGTGGAATTTATCTTGTCTGCAGTAAATATTGTTGCTAATGAAGGCTGGAAGTTGTTGCCACAATATGCCTATGATGTAGAACATGGGAGTTGGATGCATAGGAAAGACAAGAATGTCTACAAGTTAATGACCCTCAATGATATCACATATAGCTATGGTGAGACCTTCCACATGGTAGTCAAGGGTAACATAAATCCTCGAAGCGAACCAAAAAAGTTACAAAGTTATGCCCAACTAATGAGCAATGCAAAAGACATTCTAGACAGTGCTGAAAAGGTAGGCCGAGAACTGTATCCTTTTGATGAAGTAACTATGAAAGAGTATTTACCGAGCAAACTAATGCCGTATGTTTGGTGGCTCGAACCACAACACGCGATGCTGACCATCAACAGTCAAACAACCCAGTCCTTAGCTATGATGAAGGTTAACTCTATACCGATTCAGCCACGCATCCAAAGTGGACCGTTCAGCCCACGTCCACTAACAAATGACCGATTACCAAAGTTAGAGCTAGGTGATCCACTGCCACATATGGATGAGTCCGTCAGACTCATGTACCAGAGTCAGTCACCAATCGAGGAAGCTTCAGCAGAGCATGAGCATACAACTGATAATCAAAGTCCTGCCATCCCAGACCGGGTCAAGGATTGGGTCAACCAAACGAGTAACAAAAATATATGCAAGTATATAAAATCTCTAGTTCCAATACCTTCAGAGTTATAAAATTGGTAGCACATTGCTTGGGGAACACAAACCATGTCTCGTTATGCTCAATGCATATACATGTATTAAGTCGATATAATTTCCCTAAACCGAAACTAAACACTAGCACTTCTGAGCCCAATCATACCTAAATTTAAGCAATGACTTTTTTACAGAAAGAAATCTTTTGATACATACTTTATTCAACATTCTCATGCGTCAGGCCATCTTTAGAATTGCTACTGTTTCAGATTATGAGACGGCACCCAGCAACGAATCTATAAAAGAGCACAAGTCTGCTAAGCATGGGCATTCCAAGGAACACAGAAACCTGCATGGGTTTTTGTCGAGTGTTGGAAGCAAGCATAGTAGAAAAAGTGGCAAACGAAGACCAGGCAGTCCTCGTCCTAACAAGAGTTCAGGTAGACACAGCATTGGGTCAAAAGATAGCAGCTCTCATAGGCATGTTGGCAGCGCACATCATCATGATAAGGACGGTGGTCACAAATCTAAGCCTCACCATGAAGACGAGATCGGACATAAGCACAGCAAGCATAAACACAAAAAGAGCAAACACGACCATCATTCAAAAAAGAGGCATTCCTATTAGCGAATAAAATATGTTATGGCATTTAAGTGATTTTCTGATGGAAAACTTAGTAAAACCTTTTACACAATCGGTAGCCATTTTGGTTTATTCACACATCTACTCACCCGAATTGACTGGTAACAGCACTGCACCAAGTTCCAGCAGGGTTGACTCCACCTACATTACAAGCATAGCATTTCAAATGTTACCAAAGGCACAAATCACAACCAATACCATTGATGCCATAGAAAGTACAACTATTTGGTTTAGGAAATTTAACGGTGTATTTGACACAGGCCCATTCATGACACAATGTTCCAAAAGTGGAAATGTTTTGTAAAAATCACTCCAACTGTTTATGAAGTACAGAAAAGGCCTACTGGGCCAACACAGGAATTTGAATATATTGTAATGATAAAGATCAAAATGGCTAATCTATGTGGAATAAGTTGCTCACCTTATATTTCTAGTAAAGAAACTAATATCCTAGTATGCCACCTAATAACTGTCCTAGTCCTACACTATTGCTCTCTCATGGGACGCTGGCATTGGTCTAACTCTATGCTCTTACAGGCTACCACCATTTATATACCATCGTAGCAGGCAACTTAACACAGCCTAGCTTCAATCTCCTACCACTTACAACCTCTCTAGATAGAATTGACTGCCAGGCACAGGTTAAGTTAAAGAGTGTAACAGTATAATATAATGATACAGTTGGTCCGGGGTTTTCACGGAGATTCTCTTTATACGTCTCCAATTTTTATAAATGTTAATAAGTTGTGAATAAAACCTTTTATTTTATTCTATACATGGTTAAGTTGACTATCCAGTACAATATATAATAACATAGAATCATTATTATGTGAACATCAACCAAAGTGTGCTACAGCAAAAATACCAAGAATATTATTTACAAGATGATTAGATAAAAACAGAGTGCTGGGTTTATGATATATAATACAGGTGATGGATGGAGCAAGGGCATACAAGTAGAACATGTTCTTACAACTTATATGGATGTTTAAGATACCTACTAACTATCCTAGCCAGTCGGCGGCGAGTGTGTACAGTTATCAGTCAACCCCACTAACATATCTAGGAGTTGCTGGCTAGAAGTGTTGTGAATACAGTGTTTAATCTTCTATATGTCTATAGAATAGTGGGGTAGGTCTATCGCAGTAGTAAACTTAGTGGCCATATATGTCCTAACTGTAAAGCTGCCGTCCTACATGTGGCAGCTATAAATTCATTCATACTGCTATTCACGTGTATTCTACTGTGTATATCCTAACATTTATCCTAGGTCAGTTGAGAACGAGCTCTTAGGCATACCTATAATGACAACAAGTGCAACAAAATATGTACTACATGTATGCACATCATGTGCCATATCAATCCTACAGCACAATGATTATATTCATCGGTTAATTCTTCACTGAATAAATTCAAACATATTTCTTGGCATGTGCACCACATCTATGGGTCCTAACAATCTAATTAGTTCGTCTAAGTGGCAGCAATGGCCCCCAAGCCAAAGCTCAATTCAAAACGGGCCAAAGCTCAATTCTAAACGGGCCAAAGCTCAATTCTAAACGGGCCAAATTTGATGGTGAACATGCCCCAATGCCATCTTCGGGTATCAACAAATGATAGAATGTTCAAAATGGTTAACACTAACAGAGAATTTATGTTAAGTTAGGAAATTTACTAACCGTATAAAAACCTTGGTTGAAAAGTAGCAGATGAGATTAGTTTCTCCAATTACCTGTAAACAATACATGTCGAGTCGTTAGCTAATTCAAATTTTAACAACAGTCAAAAATTATCATCAATCAACGAACAACATTACGTGTGATGTCTGTATTATGAAACGAGTCACTGGCTTCAAAAAGGTTCTCAACTGTACACACCGCTATATAAGAATTAATCAGAGGCAAGTAACATTGGTGACTGGTCATAACAGAGACTTACCTCCGCCGCCGCCTCCATAGGGAGTGGGCCTGCCACCTCCCTTGTTGAAACCACCTCGCATTGGACCACCGCCCCCAGAGTTGTTGTAACCTCCGCCATAGCCATTGTTGCTGTTCTGGTAGCCACCGCCGCCACCACCCCAACCACCTTGCTGCTGCTGACCTCCCCAGCCACCACCTAGATAACAGAATGTGTGACATACTGAAGCTCATTCAACCAACACTATGAAGGTGGTAATCTATAAACTATTGTCATTCGAATGTTCAACAACTCCTGTTCACAAACTATCCAATCATCTGCTCTCAAGTAAAACACATTAGTAGATATTTAGGTAGTGAAGATCGATACATACCATTGTTATATCCACCACCATAGTCACCACCACCAGCTCCTCCCTGGTTATTGTAACCACCATACGACGACTGGTTGTTGTATCCACCTTGATATCCTGTGTAACAGTCATAACGTGTTACTTCATATGATATTAAAAGGTTTCAACATTTAGTGAGAGATAACCAGTTCACTTGAAGCCCTGATTGACCTTTAGTCAGTTTGTAGTATCGATACAGCAGCGCGACTCATGAAATGACCCAGCTCACGGTATTTATCACAGATGTTACTACTATAAGCTGCACCATTAGATAGATATAAACTTAGTGTAGTATTTAATGACTCACCTTGGTTGTATCCCTGGTTACCATAGTCTCCATATCCGCCACCACCTCCGCCACCACCTCTGTTGTAGCTAGAGAGGGAGAAAAGAACGTCAGAAACATACTAAACAGTACAGACAGTACTACACAACACAAGGCAGTGACAATGGATGCATATAGGTTTACATAATGACAATGAAGTAAATAACTAGAAAAGTAATGTAAACGTACAATCCGCCACCGCCGCCACCACGGCTCATACCACCACCACGACCTCCACCTCTCATCTCATCCTGGCTCTTGGCCTTCTTTACTTCTACCTTGATACCCTGCAAGTTCATCTTACCATCGGGTGATACCTGAGCTTGCACTACAGACGGGTTATAACAGTTTAACAATGTGCAGCAAAAGCATACAGTGCCAACAGAACAGAAACTTTCTTAACAGACAATAAAAATTTTCTTAGTATGTCAAATGCAAAGGTTGAGACACGCATCCCATGGCACTGACACATTGCAGTATAGTACAGGACAGTAAATCTTGTAAAATTCTTAAGAAATAGTATCATTGAAACTCCGTCCAATTAGAAGCTGCTGTTGTGAAGAATAGCAGGACTTTTGCTGTGAATGTAAAGCTGTTTGTACATATCCTACAGGGCAACATATCATTATGCAGTCTTTATAGAAACACTCACAGACACATTTATCCACAGAGTCAAAATCCTGGAATGTGACAAAGGCAAAGCCTTTCCTTTTGTTCCTCTCCTTATCCAAGAATGTCTCTACCTTCTCTACTACTCCAAACTGACCAAAGAATTGACGAATATCCTCATCAGTTATCTCATCTCTCAAGCCACCAAGAAATACCTTGTTTACCTTCTGCTCTCTATCGGACCTGGGCTGTGCACCACCACCTCCTCCACCTGTCTGTAAAATACACGAGGTAAACGTCTTTATTCTATAGAACTAATAACAAGCTTGCATCTGAGCAAACAGACATCCACAACATTACTTCTGATAAGAGTTTCTTGAATGAGAAAGCATCTTATGAAATCATAGGAGAATGTCTCTTACAGTTAGTTAGGTACAAATCCGTTGTCATGTATATTCGCGTGCAATCAAATTGCCATGCAAGTTTCAATAAAATAATTTCGTATTATGAAATACCGTGAACTATATAACATCTTTCAATGATTATTTTCATAATTGATAAGAGCACACGAAAAAAACTTAATATAAAAACTATTAAATATTAAACAAACCTTAGGGACAACTCTTTTGGTATCCACCTCCTTGCCATCTAAGACATGAGGTCTTTCATTTTGCAATGCATCAACACATGATGAATGATCAAATGCAACAAATCCAAATCCTCGGGACCTAAAACACAAAGATTCGTTGAAAAACAGGTAGCCTAGGCTTACCTACCGGCTGCTACATAAACAAGTCAATCACAACAAACAACTTGCACCATACTAATATTTGGACTCTACCTTCTCGTTTGACTATCTTTCATAACAATGCAGTCGACAATCTCGCCATATTTAGAGAAATACTCTCTCATTGAATCATCAGTAGTTGCAGGTGGGAGTCCACCGATAAAGACCTTTCGCAAATGTTCAGGCTCCAACTGCAATATACCAATTACATATTAGGCCAGTGCTATTACATTTACAGTGCAAGTAAAGAGCAGTTTTTGCGACATCCCAGCATATTTCATTAGCCAAGTGACAGCATTAGTCTTACTAATATCTACTATATATTATCATATTGTTTACTAATAATATTATCATCGGTAAAGGAAGAAATGGATCAAATGTCATGGTGAAACCAGTCAATCATATCATAGCTATTATTATCTTGATCTTCTTTCATGGATGGGATAGTTCACGGGCAGGTCATAACAACGCATTTATATTGATAGGATTTTATTAGGCGTACTGCTATTCAGTTTTAGTGATCCCTTCAATCTGAGTTTTGACTTATCAACGATAGTTGATAGCTTCCACTAACTTTAAATGACAATTAATTATTAATCAAATCACTCATAGTCATTGCCATTGATCTGGAAGCTGAAGTACCCCAAATGCATCAACCACGCGCCATCGGTGTTTTATTTCTTTATAGCATTGTCTTTTATTTTCAACTCAACCGATGACTGTTTGAGCCATATGCATATATAGGCTAATCTACATGCAACTATCTATATTTATAATATAACTATATATTATCGACCATGGATGGTTGATTATTGACTGATCAGTCCAACGGACACTCGGCAGTCGAGTCACACTACCTCAGCCAATCTTGTCTTGATGCGAGTTCCTAGACCCCAAGCTAACGAATAACTGAATTTTATTGAATCCAAGTGACAGTCCAAGCCAATACAACGAACAAATGATAATTCAACCAACCAACCACAGTGACTGAGAGTGAGTGTCTGAGTGAGAGTCACAGCTATCCAGTGGATAAAAGAACAAACAAAAGACAAGCAATACCGATAATAAACAGCTGTAAATGCTCATTATGAAAACACACGGATTTATATAGCCACTACAGCTACAATATTGTACTCATTATATAGTTTACCTCGGCCATGTTTAACTGTGTTGTTCAGCTTTTTTAGATGTTGAGAAAAAATGAAGTCCTTCTGAACTGTTTTTCGGCATGAAAGGCTCGGTCTTGGCCACTGTCAACGATGTTATTGGATGACATAAGTCACGTGATACCCAACTCGTTTGCCAACGGACAGATACGAGGTTTCGCGTTGGCCAAACACCAAAATCAGAAGTCGAGAGAAATTGGGAGTTGTTTCTTCTCTAAAGTCTTTCTTTAGAGCAGACAACTCTGAATTCGATACTCGACATTTCAATGATCAATAGACTCTACAGTCTACAATGCAGTTGGTATGGTGGTGGTAGTTGGTGTGGTGGTTGTATATGGTAGAGATGTATCTGGTACAGCAGTTGAGCTGGTTACCGGTAAGAGTTGATCACTACCAGTAAGTTGATCACTACCAGTAAGTTCATCACTACCAGTAAGAGTTGACCATTACCAGTAAGAGTTGACCACTACCAGTAAGTTGATCACTACCAGTAAGTTGATCACTACCAGTAAGTTGATCACTACCAGTAAGTTGATCACTACCAGTAAGAGTTGACCATTACCAGTAAGAGTTGACCACTACCAGCAAGAGTTGATCACTACCAGTAAGAGTTGATCATTACCAGTAAGAGTTGATTACTACCAGTAAGAGTTGATCACTACCAGTAAGAGTTGACCATTACCAGTAAGAGTTGACCACTACCAGCAAGAGTTGATCACTACCAGTAAGAGTTGATCACTACCAGTAAGAGTTGATTACTACCAGTAAGAGTTGATCACTACCAGTAAGAGTTGACCATTACCAGTAATGCATCTAGAGTTTCAGTGGATTCAATAGCTGATCTGATACCAATATATATAAGAGTCAGTAAAACCAAAATGCTTGATTAAGTTGGTTGTATTTTCCCAACTTAGAAAAAAATAAACAATAATAATTAATAAGACAGATATAATAATTTACATGTACATGTAACATGATAGACATAATACATCATGGGTGGAAAATTAGTGTGACTCTTAATTAAACAACTGACAAGCTACAGTATGTTCATAACAATACATGCACATTCACCAATGAACCGAACAGCAATACAAATCATCAATTTACACATTATTATTTAGATTAATTTTTTGCCAAAACATCATAATATTATATTAATTTATTAGTTTTACCTCATCGGCACTGCAATCAAGAATTCTCTCATAGCAAAGAAGTTTACAGATGTAGGAGAGATAACAAAAAAGACAACTAGTACTAGTAATAATTGTGAGCTTCAAAATACAAACCTTGTAATACTAGTTATAGTCATGTGTAACAGTGAGTACATGGAGTTGTCTACTCTCATTCACCAAGAGAGCACAACTTCAAATTGTAGATAAATGTCCTGAATAGCCAAAATAATGAACAAAACTGATACAATACAGATAGTAAAAAGAAGGATATATATACAAAACAAACTGTGTATCCTGCACATATATATAACACATTATAACTATGTATGATGCATATATTCTATGGGAGTACAAAATACAGCTCTATGTTTATGTTTTTAAGATGGGTGCACTCGGAGAACGACATAGTACAAATATTGTACATATGATATTGGTGAGCCAGTTAGGTCAGAAACTAAACATATTTGAATATCTTGACCTTTCCGAGTCCTTCGGTAATGATGAGTTGTCCCTTCATGTCGATACACAACGCTATTGGCTGCCATAGACCGTCTTTTCTTGTTAACAGATGCTGGTCAAACTTACCATTTGGCATCAAGACACTGATCTGGAAGAGAGAAAGGTACACAGTTCATACATCAATGTGTACCCTGACATAAGAGTTATGTCTACATACACTGTAATTACTTTGGTTTAATGATGAATGGAATACTACTTTTGTAAGATGGTACTCGGGAAATTAAATCAACATTTTGAGTTAATAACTCCATATGAAGGAGTCTTTCTTCTATTTTGTTAATATTACTGATATCACAATTATGTAGAATATATATTTAGAACTACTAGTATAACAGTAATATATGACACTAAGGTCTCATCTGTATTATGTTCAATTAGCAATTAATCTGTTGATACTCATCCATTAGTTCATAAAACACGATAACTACATTCTACTGGAGACCTGTTGATGTTCTGTGATACAATGCCGACACAGTGCATACTCTGCTATTACTTATATATAAACTAACCAGGTGTAACTTGTAATGTCTCACCTTGTCATTCCTGTTGTCAGCTATAAACGTAATACCATACATATCCTGACAGCAACCATAAGGCTGTAGGAGACCTTGTCGGGTGGTCACCCCGTACTCCCCGTATATCAGCTCAGGAACTTGAGCTCCATTAATATTCAGTATCTTAACATTTGGCTCAGCAAAATCTGTTACAATGACATCTCCGTGTCTAGATACAGACAGATAGTATGCGTCTATCATGTTAGTTGATGGAGAGGTACCTGTAAGATATATAGACCTATGCATGGTACTGGACTAAATGGGGGAAAGTATTATTTTAGTGTCTGCATACATGGTAGATAAAGATAAACTGTATATTGGAGCTATGCTTCACATCATAACTCACTCCAGAGTCTACTTAGCTAGAATAACTGAATCTGTCACAACATCACTTCTCACAGTCTGACATCATACCATGTTTGAGTGTCATACCATAATAGGCCAATACAAACTTCATTTTTTGTATGAAATGTGAATGCAAGTACTACTTGTACATGTATACTTGTGTAGTATACAATATACATTGTAATACGTGTTACGTCATGTAATACATGTAACTTATCAAAGACAAACTCTTTGATAAGTTAAACATTCACACAGAGCTGGACTATGGATATAAGGTGCTACGCTAAGGGGAAGGTCTCCTTGTTATATTAGTAGATACATAGCTCAGTGTACAACTTGTAATTAGTTGCAATTACATGTACATAGGTATGCAGGGGAGGGCAACTACAGAACAACCATAATATTAACTTTTACAAAGAGAAGACAACTTTGTCACCTTTAACAGTTTTGAGGAGTTTTCCGTCTATAGAGCTGTGTATTGTAACTCTGCCCAGTTCACTGTCTAGTACTAGTATGTGGTCATCCTTTGTAGTAGCCACCCCTCTTGGGTATTCAAACTCGCCATAGATTCTCAGTCTACCGATACCGGATGTATTGAAGACCTTGACACTTTCGGTACCGTAGTCTGAGACGACTAACTCTCCTGTACTCAGACTAGCCACGTCAAACGGCTTCCTGTGAAATAGAACATTCAGTAACGTACCATCAGATACAGTTACACCGTTCTAACACTGTACTATATTAACACTATTTACTATACTTGCACTTCTATACTTGAACTATGTACTATTACTTACACTATGTAGTATACTTACACTATGTACTATACTTACACTATGATATAACAATACCACATTACTTACACTAGAGTATACTCCAATTCTCCAACGAATGAAGACTTGTGCAATCCAGTAGAAGTAAATATCTTTATCATAGCGTTATCTCTATCACATATTACAATCTCCCCTAGTACTGTAGTACAGACTCCGGTTGGCCATGTGTTGTTACTATCCTGTAAATATCATATTATACATTATAATATGAATACAGTCTACAAGATTGGTGGAGATATGTGATGTACTCAGCAGAGTGCCTGGATGTAACCGATGATACACTAGTTCACTTTATTCAATATGCTCACTTCTTGATAGTTTCGTACCGAGATATTGCAATTGGAATACTCAATGAGTGGACATATCTTTTAAATACTACGTGATATTATAGAGTTGTCCTCTCTCTTCAAATGAAAATATAAGAGAGAACAACTTTACTGGCTTCCTCCACCAATAGTATGTGACCTACAACTACACCCATTACTGGGTAGATCTTACATTGTATAATAAATTGTTGCTACAAATACACTTACAGTAGAGAGGTCAGAGTTAAACTCCGTACAAAGAACTGGTTGAGCCAGTAGTCTGGGAACGAAGGCAGAAGATGAGAAGACAGATACTCTCGGACTACAGACGTATTCATCCTCATTCCCGAAAGTGGGGACAGTGAGCTCCTTATGTCTAGCTGAGCTGCTATGTGGAGAGAGTGTAGTAGGTCGGGTGTAGATGTGCACGTCCCCCATAAGCTGGTGTATAGCTAGTTCACAGTCTTCATCTGTTGGTGCATTAGTAAAGGAGATGTTCAGCTCGTCATCTAGCGATCGTCTCATCACGTCCTGCAATGCGTGTCGTACTCATCTTAAAGTGTATGCTAACACTGAAAGCTGTCCAGGCCCTTTCAGACATGGTTAAACATGTAGGAGAAATTTCGTAAGAAAATTCAGACCCCAGTTACATAACCTCAAATGATTATTCATTATTATTAACATATGAGAAAGTTTTATAGAGTCTAACTTCACCTAAATTCTGTTCCATCATCAGGAAACTGTTTTATTCTTTTGGAATGTGATATAGGGTTTGAACTCTGAACCCTACTCCCCGATGTAATGTCGGAGTGTTATTAATAGACTATTAAAAAGGGACACATACTAGAAAATAAATATCATAGCTAAAAGTTATTATCTCTTGCTTTTTTTCTGCAGAGATAAGACAACTTCAAAGTGCTGGTTAGTATACGAGTCATGCAGAGGGATTCTGTGGTTTAGATATAAGAAGTCCACACTAATATCAGTGCTGTGGTTAACAGTACAAGCTAAGCTATCCCATAAGCTATTAGTAAATCTAGTTATTAGTTGACTCAACCAAGTCAAAACGTACAGTTTTAGTTAGTGACACACATGTATAATAATCAGTAAAAGGGTTGTGATACATACACAGCTTACTTCCTCCAACCTCCGAGAGATGAATTTCTGCAGATCAATGATCTCTTCAGGCTTGCTGTGATGCAACAGTCCTTCTATGAACTGTAGGTTAGATGAGTAGCTGTTAGACATGTTCTCTACAACTGATAACTCTTTGTTTACATCGTCTGCAGCTTCAGACACACTGACCTCTATCTTCTCTAACACTGCGTCCTGTAGAGGTCAATTGACTATTATGACATCAAAAGATATTATAGTCCATAGCCAATTTAGACTAAGACAGAGCCATGTGGCTACTATCCTGAATGTCAAAAGCTTTACAATACATGTACATACATGGTAGTAATGCGAACATTAAAATTTGGAGTTATCATTTCTTGCTTATCACAACTTGCAAGAGAGAACAACTTTAAATCAAACTCTGTAATCAATAAAAATGATCCATACACTATAATTGTTGTAGTGCATTGGTCTAACCGAACAGGTAAAACTGACTCATGTGGAACATGGTGTGAATATGACCTTGGCCATCAGTTCAAACCTACATCGACCTTGACATATTATGTTTAAGTTCTGACTGGGGGAGATCACAAAAACGATAAGACTAAACGATGCTACCAGATAATAACATTATTAGGCTACAGCTTCTGTTGAAGTCCCTAATATAGCTGAATGACAACTTTTTCTTGCTAAAAATCAGTCTTATGATTTTCATCAACACATACTATCTGTGAATGTTTATTGTTCTCCTCCTAGAATACTTGATTATTTCATTATCCTATCATAAAACTGGAGTTTCTATTGCCTTCCAAGACTGTTTTTGACCTGTTGCTGACAATGGGCAAATGGCTTTGCAACAGGTACCAGCTCATTAAAATTTTAAGTTATAATAAACATAACTCTATCTTGGTTATATCCAATAGGAAACCTACCCTCTGTGTGTCTATCATCTTGTGCAATAAGTCTGCTCTGGCGTTGATCGTCCTGATGAGTTCATCTTGTTTGGTTGTGAGGCGATTAAAGTAGTCCTCGAGAAACTCATGGTACTTGATATACGCAGGTAACCTATCTTTTATAGTTGTAGTCAGTTCCTTTACCTGCTGCACCTCAGTCAACATTTTTCCTTTAATCGGTATTACATCATGTCGTTTATGGTCCCTACATTCATCACAGAAGAGCAGTTGGCAGGTCTGGCAATACTGGGTACAGGGTTGGATGGCATGTCTGTTACAGTTGACCTTCTGTACTTCTCTAATGTCAAGGTCATATTTACCCAGCTTTATCTGATCAAATGGTGCAAGGACATGAGTTCGTGTAATCTTAGTTTTCTTATGAGCAGCAGTACACGCCTGACACAGATTGTCTTGGCAGTCAATGCATCTGTAACACGTAACAGTACTTTTGTAACACGTAACAATACATTGGTAACACATAACGATACATCTGTAACATGCAACAATACACCTGTAACATATTATTAGTACAATAAGACATCATAGATATTACATGTGCGTTATTTTGCAGACGCCAGAAATGGGCCTACATGGTGTGGGGGTGGGTTAGTTTAGTGATACCAAAATCTGAGTTGAAAATCATGAAGACTTGATAGCCTATATGTAGAACTTTGGCTATGTAAAGTTTATGTGGGACGTCACATAGCAGAGTAAGATCGTACTAGTCAGGGCCGTCGATTGTGAGAGTAGCGCTGCTGAAAGTCAACAAGAGGCCATGTTGGGCCCATAACAAAGGGTTACATTGGTTAAACTTCTCTTTCGATCGTTTTGATCCATTTTTATAAGCCTAACATAGCGCACAGTGTTTTCCCATTGATGCAACTCTCACAACCAAGGGATTTGGTACTAGTAGTTAGTAGTACACTACATCGTATAGTCAATGACTCTCTCAGTACTATCCAGTTTTGATAAATTGGAGTTGTCTTACCTTCAACTTGGTGTGAGTCATGTGACGGACCACATATTATACAGTTAACACAGTTATAGCCTTAGAATATAAAATAATGCACAAGTGGAATTGTCTTGCCCCTCAAATAAGCAAAACCATTCCCAACAGCATAGAGAAGTAAAAAAATATACAAGTTTTATACAGGCAACACAACTCCAATTGTGTAACACCATTTGACCTGAGGGTGATGTCTAGGTGAAGTGGTTGGTGGGGACCTCACCTGGTAGAAGCTGGGCTCTCTTCGAACTCATACTGGCAATAGGTGCAGGGTATCTCCTCCTCTTGGTGGGCATCATATATCTCAACCAGGTTACACAGGAAGTGGTTACACGGGTAGCCATATTGGGGAACCGTATGTACTGTTTGGCATGTGGGGCATGTCACCACCACCTCAGGGTTACTGGTTTCACCTTAGATATAATGTGTACAGGATGTAAGTAGATGTACTATAATGTATAATATAGTAGTCTGCCTATGGATGGAGTTGTCACACCCCGTGCTAACTGTTGGTACATGCTACTCCATTCCCACTCCATATAACACAAACTATTCAATATTCCTTCATAGTAAGTAGAAACTTCACTACCTTTTTATAGAGACGACAGACACTACTAGACTAATATGCTTACTACATTATGTATAGTCATTAGCCTATTATGAGTTATTAAATGGATAAGGCCAACATGTAAGATATAATTAGACAGAATTATTAATTATTACATAATAGAGTAATATCCTACTATAAATGCTGTTCATAACTATTGGATTAATAACTTGTACATGTACAGCACATACACTTTTAGACTATTTAGCCTACTATCTGAATACTGTATATAGTGAACATGAAATATTCACTGACTTCTAAACTAATGCCCAGTCTGTCACTGGTTCACTACTAGGATATCCTAGCAGACTGCCTGTTGAAGTGGTAACACTGTGTCAATCAGCTCAACATCCACAAGGTAGGATAAATTGACCACTAACAGTCACACAGACAAACTTTTTAAGTATATCCTATTCCAGGTATTAGAAGCTGACCAATCACCAGATGGGTGGACGTTTGTGTGAACTGCAACTGGTGTTGGTTTCTTTTTACAACATTACAACAACTAGGCATGCTGGGTTTGGGGAGCCTGGGATATACACCAATTTGTATTCTTCAAGGTTATGGTTGTTGTTCCAGCCATTTGATGAAATGCCACAAACAGCCCTAGCGCAATATATGTACCTTTAGCTCCTATGTCGGCCTAAGTGCACATACATGCTGGTGCCAGTGATAGATTCTCCCTATTATTTCCTCACAAACTAATAATTATTATAAAGCACAGGCTACAGTAGTAATTTACCTACCCTGCTCTGTTGTTGGCTGGTGTAGTTTATCTATGCAGGCCCCACAGAAGCTATGCAGACAAGGTAGTATACATGGGTATGTGTATATCTCTGAGCAACAAGGGCACCTGATTAGGTCTGTCTGTACCAGCTCATATAGTGACATATCAGACTGTTGACATGTGGCTACATCTGCAGGTACTTGGTCAGTCCCAGTGGTTACACCTGCAGGTACTTGGTCAGTCTCAGTGGCTACATCTGCAGGTACTTGGTCAGTTTCAGTGGCTACATCTGCAGGTACTTGGTCAGTCTCAGTGGTAGCAGCTGCATAGGTGTTAGAGTTGTCAGTGGTGACATCAGGAGGCAAGTACTCTGTGTTGGTAGAAATAACTTGTTCAGCTGCGTCATCGTTTGAACTCATCCTAGTTAAAGATAATAAATGAACACAAATCTAAAGCAAAATGCAAACTTTGAATGAAAATCATAAGCCTACTGATAATGTTCTCTAATACAGGTAACCAGAGAATGATTAGATTTGAATTGTATCTGCTTATTTCCTGATTCTGATAGCATGCAGCACCAATCTAATAAATAATTATTAGGATGACGTTCAGAAATTTAGTTTTTGAATGAAGAAGCAAATGTGCGAATGGTAACTAGAGTACAAAATTGTACATATCTTCAATTTTATTGGCTGTTAATGTGCTACTAAAGCGATTACAGAATTAGCAAAGATTTATTACTAGATATTTTTAATCATTAAAAATCCAAATTCAATTAGTTTACTGCAATTTAAAACATTGTTGTACATGTATTTCTCAGTGAAAACTTCATCAAAAAGTTTATCAAAGGTTAAGAAGTTAGGAAGTTGCCCCACTATGCTAAACTTAGTCACTGTTATAAAGTAGTGATGGAGTTGCTAAACTGTGACAAAATACAAGAAATATACTGATACAATATAGGAGAGAAAAACTAATCAACCTACAAGTAGTATTCAGTAAAACAAAATAAAATTTTAATAACAAATTTTGAATCGCAGCCTTCATGTTATACAGCAAAAACTAGTTTGTTCGGAAGGTCCATTGCAGCAACCATACTTTACACAACTGTAACAGCCAATGGGTGGCCCACTAGGTATCAATGTGTGACTCTAAGCTCTTGCTAGGGTACCACATGTAAGTACTATAGGACATAAACATGGGAATAACATGGAATACCTTTAGCAGTGCATTGCAGAGAAATTAAGACACTAAATTGTACAAGATTAATATACATCACAGAAAGCAATCTATTAGGAAGATAAGACTGAATAGAATCTTACCTGAGAGGTGCATGTGATTGAAAAGGAGGTAGAGTCAATAAAGAGTTGCCGGCATAGTATAATATAGTAAAATCAGGGTATAATATTAGTACTATAATTAGCTATGCATTGTTGCACAATTAACTGCTATAATAACATCAGTATTTAAATTCATTTATGGAAGGTGTTGTTATATACCTGTATCAATGTGAATTATTCATTTACATTTTATACATTGCTGAATTGTAAGATCAATACAGACTTACTGTGGGTATATTTTCATATCAATAGACTGTGTGAATAACCTTCACAGGAACAGTTTACTAAAATATGTCCTATCATAACATTAATGCTATTGATCTATGATCCAGTGCACTAGTTCAGTTATTAAATCTACCTACATGTGTATTATAGTGTACAAAATAGTTCAGAACTGCTACCTCTAGTCTATACTATAAATAGCCTGTATCCTATAGTATAATAATTAAAGTCCTGACTGGAACTACAGAGCAGTGGAGCCAATCACCGATTAATAACTGGTGGCCTGATATGACCCGACTTAAGCAGCCTAAAGATATACTGTGTACCTGAGGCTATAATAGACCTACATTTAAATTTCCTCCTACACATACAAAAGAGGACATCCCTGAAATAAGGCAGGCACAGTCCTTATAGAGCAGACCCACATGTACCCTACCCCACACAACCTGTACACAACTGATGGTAAATATTGCATAAGAACTCCCCCTAAATAGTAACCAAACTCTAGGCTAAGCCCTGTGACAAAGTAAACAGACATGCTTACTAGTGGTGCTCTGTTATCTTGTTACTTGTTTTCTATTTTTTCAAATTTGGGTATTTTCTATCTAAATTTGGTAACACATCTACTTTAGCTTACGATAACATAGTTTAACTTTATTATTCTACCATTAAAATAGAAATATTATATAATAATATTGTAGTAGCATATTAATACGCAGAACTGCCTAACTAACTACACATATCCCTAATAAGTACAGATAGAGTATCAAATAATCATTTCCAGCTCTCTGGCATAGTTGATAGCCTGTTGAGCCAGATCTACTGAGTTGATTGGCTCCAGTATTGTGTGGTCTTTCTGTTTGAAGACAAAGTGGTTGTCTGGTGTCACCTCCCAACCTCTCTGTAAACAAGAAGTAGGAATTCTGGTTACAAAACTTATTCAATTTTTTTCTAACAATTAGAGGTTGAGTTGGGGGGCCCCCTATGACAGTAACATGGTGGCATGATGTCTAGTGGAGGGGAACACACAGCACTTAGCCTTAGTTCACAAGAGCACGAGGCTGCTATTAGCAAGACACCATAACCTAACTTTAACATTCACTGAATACGACTCACATCTTGCTAGAGGTAAACATTACTCATTCACTACAACAGAAAGTGTGGATAAACTACTGTAAATTACTGTAGATTATCTACACTTTCTGTTGTAGTGAATGAGTACATTATTATATTACTAAATGGAGTTGTGCCCTCTCACATAAATGCAGGAAGAAAGAAGACAACTCCAAGTTAAACAAATGAATAGCGATAATACTTTAGATATATACATGTCTGTAGGTGATTCACCCAGTTCATATCTAGTATTCTATTAGCAGACTTGAACAGATGGAAAGAGAGTACATTCCCTTCCAGAGACACAATAAACCTTTCTCATAGTAAAACTGATAAACACACCTCCAGTCCTTTCAATATAGATTACAACCTAAAACTGTTTTCACCAGTAAAATATACCTCACAACAGCCCGCCCCCATAGCATAAAACAATCTTTCCATAACTAAACATAACAGAAAATTTTAGATAAGACCATGTTATCTATTTTAAATCCATGACTTGGATCGAAAACTGAGTTATTAAGTATGACTTCACAGATACAACAGATGCAATGATAGACTAGATAAACATGTACCTGAGCAGCAAAGATCTTCATTGGTTTGTTTGACTCAAAGAACAACATCCTAGCGGCATCAGAGAACGCTATCTTCTGGTACGCCTTTTCAGCACACCCAGCTATTTCATCCCTGAAATGAGGAGTGAAGGTGTTGTGTGATATACATTACTACAGCTTACATTACTACACAGAAGTTGAACAGCATATGAACAGGTGAGTTGAATCCTTACAATGGAGATAATTGTTATTCTGGAGTTGTGCTCTCTTTGTCCCATATACTAATGGAAATAACTATTCAAGTATACGACACATATACATGTATATACATTCTAAAGGTATCACGTATGCTACATACATGTGTAGATGTATGTAACATACCATAAGGTATGTATGTATATGTGTATACATGTACATACCTTATGGCATCAAGTGTAAAATAGACAGACATATACATAGCTTATGGCATCATTATATAGGCCCGAGTTACACATAATATACGTACCTTATGGTATCACATATGTTACGTACATATACATACCTCATGATATCACATATGTTACATACATATACGTACCTCATGATATCACATATGTTACATACATATACGTACCTCATGATATCACATATGTTACATACATATACGTACCTCATGATATCACATATGTTACATACATATACATACCTTATGGTATGACATATGTTACATACATATACGTACCTCATGATATCACATATGTTACATACATATACATAGCTTATGGTATCACATATGTTACATACATATATGTACCTTATGGTATCACATATGTTACATACATATACGTACCTTATGGTATCACATATGTTACATACATATACATACCTTATGGTATCACATATGTTACATACATATATGTACCTTATGGTATCACATATGTTACATACATATACGTACCTTATGGTATCACATATGTTACATACATATACATACCTTATGGTATCACATATGTTACATACATATACATACCTTATGGTATCACATATGTTACATACATATACATACCTTATGGTATCACATATGTTACATACATATACATACCTTATGGTATCACATATGTTACATACATATATGTACCTTATGGTATCACATATGTTACATACATATACATACCTTATGGTATCACATATGTTACATACATATACATACCTTATGGTATCACATATGTTACATACATATACATACCTTATGGTATCACATATGTTACATACATATACATACCTTATGGTATCACATATGTTACATACATATACATACCTTATGGTATCACATATGTTACATACATATACGTACCTTATGGTATCACATATGTTACATACATATACATACCTTATGGTATCACATATGTTACATACATATACGTACCTTATGGTATCACATATGTTACATACATATATGTACCTTATGGTATCACATATGTTACATACATATACATACCTTATGGTATCACATATGTTACATACATATACGTACCTTATGGTATCACATATGTTACATACATATACATACCTTATGGTATCACATATGTTACATACATATACATACCTTATGGTATCACATATGTTACATACATATACATACCTTATGGTATCACATATGTTACATACATATACATACCTTATGGTATCACATATGTTACATACATATACATACCTTATGGTATCACATATGTTACATACATATACGTACCTTACGGTATCACATATGTTACATACATATACGTACCTTATGGTATCACATATGTTACATACATATACATACCTTATGGTATCACATATGTTACATACATATACGTACCTTATGGTATCACATATGTTACATACATATACATACCTTATGGTATCACATATGTTACATACATATACGTACCTTATGGTATCACATATGTTACATACATATATGTACCTTATGGTATCACATATGTTACATACATATACATACCTTATGGTATCACATATGTTACATACATATACGTACCTTATGGTATCACATATGTTACATACATATACATAGCTTATGGTATCACATATGTTACATACATATATGTACCTTATGGTATCACATATGTTACATACATATACATACCTTATGGTATCACATATGTTACATACATATACGTACCTTATGGTATCAAGTAGGATGTTCATGAAGAAGGTGTATGTCTCGGCGGGAACATTACCTCTGGCAACGAATACCTGAATAGAGCGAATAATATTACCTTATGGATAGTCTACATTCAACTAAATTGTATTTCACAATAAGGCAATAGTATCAGCTGATATTATGTTCTAATGAAATGTATTATACAGTCACCGTGATATGTAATAAACATATATAATATAGACACATGTACGAATACACAGAGCTGTACAGGATGCATTGATAACCAGAACTTGAACACCCAAAAGTACCTATAAAACAGTGTCTCTATCACTGAGTAGTCAAGTAGGCTTACTACAACGTCTAACAGATATGGTATCTAATACACAATGTATTACCTTGTTATAGCTGCCTTCCATCAGATACTGCTCTAGAGATACTGGGTGTTTAATGTATATATTATCTCTAATGTCCTTTGCATCTAAAAGTTCTAATTCCTGTGAATAAACCAGAATATGTGTCATACTCAAGTCCTACATGTACAATCTATATGTATCATATGTTAGTGGAATACATATATTGGCATACCATAGACATAGATAATATGCTCTATGGTCTATACAATGCATACCATAGACATAGATATGCTCTATAGTCTATACAATGCGTACCACAGACATAGATATGCTCTATAGTCTATACAATGCATACTATAGACATAGAGCATACACGCAACATAGACCTACATATTGGTAGAGTTATGTGCTAGTAGTTAGGAGGATCTTAACATATCGTATCGTACCATGCCATAATAGGCTACAGAGTAGGGATTTGGAATCGATTGCCATACAATGCACTGATAAGATTGTTATTAAGGGTTGTATTCTCTGTATTAATTCACTCAATCAAGGACAGACAACTCCACCCCAGTCAAGTTATTTTGCATAACATACCAATACAGTCGTACATAACCTTAGGTTTTAACAACTAACCGTGTGGAACTCTGCTAGCTTGTTCTGTGCTAACAATCTGAGCAGGTTTAGACCCAACAGCTGGAACTTATAAGTAGATTCTGGAAGATCCTCACTGGAACAGAAATGGTATGTCACAGTATAGTTACAGTATGTTCATATACTGCAGGGTACGTTACAGTATAGTTACAGTACGTTCATATACTGCAGAGTATGCTACAGTACATCTACTACAGTATGTTCATATACTGCAGGGTATATTACAGTACATCTACTACAGTATGTTCATATACTGCAGGGTATATTACAGTACATCTACTATAGTATGACAGTAAGGAATAGGCTTATAAAGGTAACAGCTTGAAGGCAATATCAATGGGAGTCGCGATAAAACAGCGGAATTGCAAAACGCTAAATTCCCAGCCAACTGTTGAAAGTACTGGGCCACCATGACCAATGCCCATACAAGACGGTAACCTGATAAATCAAGATTCTAGATGTATACAAAATGGGCTTATAGACTTACTTATAATCAAAGAAATAACACTTGAGCTGTGCCATATACCGTTCAAAGATGGGGATATCCTTCTTGGCAATAGCCCATTGTGCACCTATTTCTAGTACATCACCTGAAATAGATAACACTCCACTATAAATCAACCTGTGTAACACTGACTTGTTCATGTTGTGCACATCAGTAAACACACATCACACTACAACCGATCATTCATATAGTATATAACTTTTGAACTAAAGTGATTGATACTCACGGGCAAGTAGGAGTTCCTGCTTGGATACCGGTGTACCGGTCACGGGTAAATAACTTATCTCTGTGAGGGCAAGCTAAAATATAACCAATTATAGTTGAGCATAAATAGATTTTCATGCAAAGATATCACATATGAAGAGTATGGCTAAACCACATAACATTCCTTAGGCCTACGTAGTAGGCCTGTACACCAAGGTGGTCATAAAGGAGGGTCTCATGTACAGTCGGTTCAGCACACAGGTAGCCTACTGCTTGCTGGTGCAGCGGTTAATGTGTTCATCCACTGTGCTAGGCTATTAGGTGCCGTAGAGCCTTGGGTCCAAACCTCCTTCAGGTAAAGGTTACTTCCACAGATGTGGAGCCAAGTCTCTGCCTGCTAATAAACTTCCCTGTGTCGCAAGAAAAATAGCCTACTCTCAACTCTGTAGGGTACTCATAACCAATCATGCCAGGGCCTACATGTAGATGTAGGGCTTATGCATGTGTAACAAGCGTAACGGTTTTGCTATGTATCAAATAACGCTGTTGAAAATTAAAATTAAGAGTATTTAAATGAAATTGAAATTCATTCATTCAGAATCAATCAATTTCGATTAGTCATGAGATGATCGATGCATTTGAGTGAGACTAGTGTTTAATATTGCCAGTCACGTGCAATAAATTAAAATATTCACTATGTTGTACCTTCAATGAATCTAATATAGTGCCACATTTATCCAGATTTGTCGGTTTTTTACTCCATTCTTGTGTCAACTGTTTATAAGTATCAACAATTTTCTTCGTATCGGCCATGATTAATATTAGGCTTTGTTCCAACTCGGTATCTTACCTATTGTAGTACTTAATCAGGTGTACAAAGAAAACCTGCGATAGTTGAACGCAAGCAGTTTAATAACACAGGCTAGGTGTATAAACGCGTTAGCTACTGAAGTTACAACTTACTTGTAGCATTTCCGTTATGGTTTTGGTTTTTCTTCCCTGACCTACTCACAAAACATTCATTGTTGATGCTTCCATCTCTCATATGCCATTGATTAAGTAAACTGTTATGACATATTAGAAGACCCAATATTTGTTTTTTGGTAACTGATATGTTGATGGTAGCCGTTTGTTTATATTCTGCTGTACTCGACGAATAGCAAGATACAGTGACCATCGATCAATCAATCGACTAATCAACAATTAAAGTGAATAGTAGTTTAGTAATAATTTACTAATGATAAAAAATAAGTAGTAACTATCACTATGATATATAGTTACTACGATGAAATGTTTAGATTTATTTTTTAATAAAAATCATTGTTTTGATTTTAATTACTATAATTAAATGATCAATTACTAATGGTTGGGGGATTGTACCCGCTCTGAATCCAAATGCCCTACAGGTGGGCTGGTAAACTAGGAGAACGTGGCCCTACTGATAAACCATGTCTAGAAATTGGGGCATGCCCCTTATGCTCCTTAGGCGGCCTCGGGTGATGTCATCTGTGATGTAAGATTATATACTACTATAATATTATAGAAAATAAAATAATTTAAAATTAAGACTAATTTGGAATACTGGAAGGTGTTGGTGTGGGCTGTGGCTCAGTAATTTTGCGATAAATAGTAGTTCAAAACGCGTTATGAGATTTTATGATTTATTCCTAATATTCTGACACTAGTCCTAGTGTCATCATCAGGACTAGTGTTAAAATATTAGGAATAAATTTTAAAGTGTTATAATGCACCTTGTATTACTACTGACCTCCACAAGCATCTTCCAATATCTCAAATTGGTTCTAATTCCAAACTATTTTATTTTCTTCTGATGAGAACACTGGGACTAGTGTCGAAATGTTCGAAATAAGTAATAAAATCTTATAATGCGTCTCGCACTACTATTTATCATAATTTGGGATAATTGTCTTGTCTTGGATGAAGGAGGAGCTATTAGAGTTGCAGGTTCTTTTCTTAGTCTGCTATAATCTCACCAGTGCAAAACTTCTGAACAGTTCATACACAATAAAATTAAAGTGTACTAACAATAGTTAAGTGTATAATATTAGAATAATACATATTGGTCACCAATTATTTAGAAATTTAATTAAAATTGCAAAATAAAATAAAAAAGACAAGTTGCTTTCTTGATCAATTTAACTATTAATTTTTATTTTGTTACAAGTAGTCTGAGTCTTATGATAGCTATAATACATTTTATATAGTTTGCGATTTATTTTTAATCAAGTACAGGTTTTATCTTTCAATTTCATAATACAATTCCAATTGTTTTTATTGATCACTTTTTCTGAGGTGTGATAATAGTAAATAGACTGCAGAATTTCTGAGAAGCTCTGAGTGATTGAACAGGCCTAGACTTTACCAACATGCAGTAGAGCCTCCGTTGTTCAGACTAATAGAGCTCTTTTTGAACATGATTATTTTTAGTGAATATTCAAGCAACAACTGTAATGGCTATGCCCAGAGATTTCATTGCATTATGTTCAGCTTAATGTAATGCACATTATTAGGCATTTGAGGTTAATCAAGGTTTCACTGTACAATATGAACCAACGAGACTTGAAAGTAGAACTCCAGCAGAATGTTTCAAGTCTGCAAGTCTTATCTAAGATGACTGAAAACACCGTGTGCCAAATAGCAGACCGTAGACTCAGGATGTATTGGTGGTAAATCCGTGGCTCAACAGAAGAACATACTGATATTATAATATAAGCTGTACTTGGATCGGAGTCTGAGAAGACTCACTCTGTGCTTCCAGAATAGTCCAACATCATAGGTTATATAGTTCCACATCCCAGTACCACAGGCTACTTAATCACTATACCACATGCCACATCATCTGCTTTTCTATCCAGAACCGTGTCAATGGTTGCAGACAGTGACTCATTGTTTATAACAGCTGTCATGCATGGAATGACATAGCTGCCTATAATTATGTTTATATTTTAAGTTAGTAGAGATGATGGCGAATGATTCAGCAGTCCAGCTGACCAGTGGGGGAGCCAATCAGCTGGCCTGGAGGAATTTATACTTGAGTAAAGCAAAGCTAAAGGCTGTCAGCAGGACGTCTGCTCTACTATCAGGGTTTGCTATGGTTAGTTCTGTACTATCAGGGCTTGCTATGGTTAGTTATGTACTATCAGGGTTTGCTATGGTTAGTTATGTACTATCAGGGTTTGCTATGGTTAGTTATGTACTATCAGGGTTTGCTATGGTTAGTTATGTACTATCAGGGTTTGCTATGGTTAGTTATGTACTATCAGGGTTTGCTATGGTTAGTTATGTACTATCAGGGTTTGCTATGGTTAGTTATGTACTATCAGGGTTTGCTATGGTTAGTTCTGTACTATCAGGGTTTGCTATGGTTAGTTATGTACTATCAGGGTTTGCTATGGTTAGTTATGTACTATCAGGGTTTGCTATGGTTAGTTATGTACTATCAGGGTTTGCTATGGTTAGTTATGTACTATCAGGGTTTGCTATGGTTAGTTATGTGCTGTCAGGGTTTGCTATGGTTAGTTATGTACTATCAGGGTTTGCTATGGTTAGTTATGTACTATCAGGGTTTGCTATGGTTAGTTATGTGCTGTCAGGGTTTGCTATGGTTAGTTATGTACTATCAGGGTTTGCTATGGTTAGTTCTGTACTATCAGGGTTTACTATGGTTAGTTATGTACTATCAGGGTTTGCTATGGTTAGTTCTGTACTATCAGAGTTTGCTATGGTTAGTTATGTACTATCAGGGTTTGCTATGATTAGTTCTGTACTATCAGGGTTTACTATGGTTAGTTATGCGTAGTGTTTGTATTCAACCTTGTCATCCATTCAATCATCTGTTCGTCGTATTCTAGTCTATTTAGTATGGAAATGAACCGTAGTATAGACTACAAAATATACACTAATACTTCCCAAGTTGAATGTACAGTTCAGAAGGTACAGAGAACTAGCATATATGAATAATAACTAAATTATTCTATGATATGACAGTAGTCGATATTACACTGTATATAATTATTACACTGTATTTACAAGTATGTATAACGTTATATAATTGCATTGTTAGTAATTTTGTTGGCATATTTGGTGGATGTTGGAATATTGGCATAATTCAACTTTTGTAGAATGTTCCCTTTACTTTTATTATTTCTTTAAATAATTTTAAGAAATTGTCTTACTGTGTTTTTAAGATTTAAATTTCGTTCCATATATGTTCCCTACATTGTCTAATAATATGCTGTATTAAAGACATGTTGTGGTACGTATTTCTAGATAGGGATGGTGGAGATAACTCTAGAAGACAAAGTAGACCCATATCTACTCATATTGTATGCAGTGAATACGACGTTACTAGTAGCAGTTCACCTGCTCGCCCTCATGATTAGCACCTGTATTCTACCAAACATAGAGGCAGTTAGTTCAACCATGTCTTCCATTAAGGTAAGTCTACAGCATGTGCTTATGTTGAGGGGAGAGGGTGGGGGTGCCATTGGTAATGGTGTAGCCTTGGAATCCATAGAATAATACCAGCCTAGCCAGCCTTCTCTTAAAGATATTTATCCTGTAGTAATAGTGGAAGTTCCTTCGATTCATCCTATATCTAAAACAGCACAAATTGCCCCAAAAAATTAATTTAGACATTGTTTTTTATGCAGTAAATGGAATTGTTTTGGGTGCTGATAATGTTTCTTTGTATTGAGTCTATCTAAGATATACTCTATGCGTTGCGTCTTACGTAGAGGGTGGGAACTGTATTAAATTTGGGGTACTCTCCATGAGCAACCAAAAGTTGGCAAATCTCAAATGCACAATATATGCTGAAGTTAATGACCAACTAATATTATGCCAGTCTCAACTGATCGTCTCCGATTTTATTTTTGGAGTACATCAGGTCATTTGTGATGTATTATTGATATATTTTAGAATTTACCCTCAATACCTGTTAAGCAAGTACAATATTTTACAAGGTCGACAGTTGATACTGTAGATAGAGTTACCCCAAAATGTTACAAATGTTACAGGACTCTCCTCACAAGTCGATGAACTGTTACATACAAATGGCGTGGGTGTTCTCTACGGCTCTCGGTATTCTTCTCTTTCTCTCAGAGATTGCCATATTGTGTTGGGTCAAGTTCTGTCCCGTTATGACGGAGTGCGGTGACGGGAAGAAAGCCGCTGCCATTACGAGCACAGGTATCATAGTTCCAGCAGCTGTTGTATTTATAGCCTTTGCTTTCAACTTCTATCGTAAACTGGCGAACCACCAGTTTGACAGAACGCACAGAAACCTGGAGGAGCTGGAAACAATTCATAATAACATCCAGAGTAATATGATATAATCCACTATACAATATATACTAGTAGCGCTTGATATTTATGTATCCTTAACAATGATGGGGGTGTCTCTAAATCCCCCACTTGGATATTAGATGGTTGAATGGTTCTCAGATTACTTTGCAGTAAGGTTTATCTGCTATAACAATCTACATATGAACTATTACTCGTATAATAATATATTCTATTTATGGTAGCTATATAATACTATGCTATATCATACATGTACCTTGTTAGATACATGTTGGGTGTACGTATTCAATTGCTTCCAATTTGAGATTATAAATAGTGTCTACTGCATACTTATGTTTATTGGACTTGTGATTATATCACAAAACTATTCTTTTTCCTACTACACTTTATTATTAAAATTCTTGCTCTTCGAAGAATGGGGGGGGGGGGGGGGGGGAAGGATTCGATAAAATAACAACTAAATTTTCTAGAAAACCACCAGGCAGATCACCACTAAAGTTTTAGTGGGGATTAATGGACCTGTGGAATAATGTGAAAGGAGATTATAAACTGAGAGAAAACTTTTTAATTTTAACTTTTGTTGATAGAGTTCCTCATCATCATCGTGTCAAAGCTGTTTTAGCCTTCTGTTGATCATTTGTTGGCGTATAGGTGACTAGTTAGGGTAAAGATTGGTGTTTCTCTTGGAAATCTACCCGTTTCATACAACTTGCTTTGACGTCTGTGTCATGTGTGTAGTACTCTAGCAATAGTATAGTTCATTACAGAATAGAGTTTATTATAGATACTAAATATATTTTTGTAAAATACATATTTTCAATAACGTAGGAGACAACTTCCAATGGGAGAAGATTTCTGGAAAAAACAATCTCTTCTCTTAGGCTATTCAATGAATTTATGTGTCTCTGAAGAGGTCTTGGTTCATGTAGGGTTTGAAATTGTAGAGAATTTGCTCTGGCACTGGTGTTCACTTCATGCTATACCCTCAAACCGGCTTGGTGTTACTGTTGGCGCTACATTGCGTTGTAAATTATTCGATGGGTTAAATATGTGGTTTTCTAACAACTCGGCAGTGCAGAGGTGAGCACTAAATTGTTTCAACCAGGTGGAATGATTTTAATTGCTGGTAGTGCCAAATTTTGTTCAACTTTTACTATTTGCTGTTGATTCCACAAGCTCAGAAAAGTTTGGCCTGTTATATTCAAAGCGTATGAAAACTTGGGGAATTGGTTGTTATATTGATCACTTGCTAGTGATAGAACTGGTTCTCGTGCCTATTATTATTCTATTTGGGCTCTTGATAGATGTAGACACTTAACCACTTTTTAAAGGTGGGATTTGTAAAAGTAACTAGTACTTGATAAATAGTGGGCTTACCAATCTATACCTCTATGTCTGTCTATATTCATTTATTTTAAACTATTTCTGTTACTGCTTCAAACTTGGCAATTGTTATTTATTTATTTCAGTTGTACCTTCATATTATTTATGTATTTTTAATATAATTGTTTTGTTGATATTTATAATCTAAATAAATATATGTTTTGAAATGGATAAAATCAATATTTTTTGTTTGATAAGTTTAATCTTGGAATAATTTTTATGTAGATATTACATCATGTACATTGAATTTCTCTACGCATAACATAGTGTCTGTGATTGTTTGTCAGCTTGAATAGTTATGCAAGATTCAACTATTAGATAAAGCAAGTGTATTCACAAAATAATGTAGTTCCACTGGACACCAAGTAATAATGGAGAAGACAACTCCAAAGTCGATATCATAGTAATGTTTTTTCGACTTCCCAATCTATTTCGTTTTGCTTTACTGGTCAAAATATACTATGAGAAAATTTTCCTTGAATCTATCTTCATTGCTTGCCATGAGCTAGAAGGCATACATTGTACTTAAAGAGTATAGTTGTGACAATCCGGATTTCCTTTGACTTACATGTACCTGGCATTTGTGTATTTACTGTGCAGTACAAGCACATCTATCGCTTACATGATCTCTTGTCTTGATACATCGGACTAGGAGTCTACACAGAACTGGGGATTTAAAACACCCAGCTCTGTACGATAAATGGTTATACCCAGAGCAGGTGGGTCCTAGGTATGCACATACTGTAATGATAACATGTCAGGTCGATCCTGTAGTTGAGTCTGGTCATTCCTAGTGTGTGTAGTAGTGTGTGTAGTAGTATGTGTAGTAGTATGTGTAGTAGTATGTGTAGTAGTATGTGTAGTAGTGTGTGTAGTAGTGTGTGTAGTAGTATGTGTAGTAGTATGTGTAGTAGTGTGTGTGTGTGTAGTAGTATATGTAGTAGTGTGTGTGTGTGTAGGTGTGTGTGTAGTAGTGTGTGTACTGTGCCGACTGTGTGCTACCCATACTAGGAAAATTCAATGTTGTTGTCTTGAGAGTTGCCTATATTATTATATAGGTTACTGTGCTCTGTACACTCTTTATGTAGCCAGTATTACCAGGGCACAGAAGCGTTGTTTGTAGGTATTTTAGCTTCTAGGTGAATAAGATGCTACATAACATGTATATGTATATTTATCTATACCAGTGCCATGTAAAACTTCTTCAATGTCATTGCCCAGTGCAACATAGCAGTAAATGTATAACTGGAGTTATTCCCTCTCTTCTGCTAAACTGCTTTCATAAAATATTCCACAGTTCAAGCTGCACTCAGGTTATTTCACCTCAAACACCAGAAGTTTCAATTTAATTCTTGGACTTGTACAAAATTGTAGCTAACAGAAAAATACATGTAGCTGCACTAATATACGTGTAGTGTCTTTGCAACTCTTGGACGGACCTGGGTCGCAAATAAAGATCCAAATATGGCCGTTCAGCCTAGGCCCAAAAGACTATTGACCTGGGACTTTGCTTTGTCAGAGAAAGCCATCCCTAGCTCATCGACACACCTGAGTTTTTGCACGAAAATGAGGATATTGCTTTTGATCCAGGCTGGTGTGTTCGCGACACTGTGACGGAAATTGGCCGGAAAACTTTTTAGCAAATTAGCCTGTGCTTGAAGTTTAGGTTGCGAAGAGACTAATACATAAGCGTAGTTATGGACTCACTTAGGGTGCTCTTTTTCATTTAAACTGACGGGTCAAAGGCATCACCCTGACCGGGGCTAGTCAACAGCTCCCCCCTGAAAGGTGGCCTCGGGTGCAAACATTCGCTGAATCAGGATTGCAACCCAAACCCTGTACTGCCTCAGTAGAGTTCTGGAGAAAGTGAACAGACCAAGAATCTTTATTTGACCAGTAAGACATTTTTCCTGAACCAAATTTTATAGGCAGCAAAATATGTCCACCTTTCCCTCCTAGTTATTGCAGCTACTGCTAGCCATACACACAGACATATCAAATCTTTACAAGTAAGGGTGCTCCATAGAGATGGTCCAGCTCTCCTGGATACCCCATGATACCATATACAGTATAACATGTCCATTGTCATGAAGTTTGAATTTCATCACATGTCAATAGATAATACATTTCCTCATTAATTTTACTATTTTTGATAAAGTCAACTGTGTGTTTGTTCTACGAATTTATAATAATGGCATGAATATATCTATACATGCAAATATAATATACCTGTACTAGTACAGCTGTGAATGTCTACATGTACATACTTGTACACACTACGAACGTCTACATACTTGTACATGCTCATGCATATTCAATACCCACTATGATTCACAGTACTTACTGTAACACAAGAAAGATATGCCAGCTTTGCTGGAATAGTATTCTAAAGAAAAGTAGCAACTAACTCACACCAATGTACACATACACTGTATATACGCCAATGTACATGTACATGTACATCAATGCAAGGATTGAAGTTTTAATACTACCTACATCTACATGTACATGTACATACACTAATACTTGGAGCAGTACACTATAGCCAGTACTTATAGCTATATGGGGGAGGGGAGAGGAAGGGCAGTATTATTTGAACCATAGACTAGGCTGGAAGCCAAGAGAAGACAACTGTTTATACGAGTAGAACACTCTATGAGCAAACAATAATTTAGCAGTTTTCTACAAGCTATAATGTCATATTGTCATAAGCTAAGAATAGTAGAAGGAACGATCGGAAACTCAAAGTCGATACCCTGTCTTACCAAATACACTAAATTCGGCAGTCTTGACATTCCGTAATTTGTTTCCCACTATTAATCTGCTGAGTATTTAGATGGCTTTTAGACTGCATCACAGTTTAATGCTTGAATATTGCATGTCAAGTAATAAGATCTTATTTATATAAATATACTGTTTATACGGGCCGTTGCAAACATACATCTCTGATTGATCCATGGAATAGCAATAGTAATGGTGGATTTGTACACAAAGTAGCACAACTCCTTGCTTAATTCAGATCGCATTTAGGAGGCGGAGGATGAATAGTTTTTGTCCGGACTGTCAGATCTTTCCCTCCACTACCTTTGCTATTGTACCAAACGGTGTATGAGCTGTGCTAATTTTTGATGATTCACACAAGATGCCTGCTTCCTATTGCTCAGTGCCCAACCGCCACACTTCCTTTAAAACCTTTAAATCTTTAATTTTAGACAATAATTATAAATAGTCTAAAAGTTTAATCACACTGTTCAAAACCTATTCATGTAACCGTATTCACACTGAATCTACAAAATGTTGCAAAACATAGTATTTCTGCCTGATGGAAACAGAATATAATTGGGTACATCTCTATATCTAATGTATGAATAATACACTAATTAGTGCTTGTCAGTTGTCGACTCTATCAAAGTGTATAACCAGGTTTCTTTTAAAAATATAGGCACTAGAAGGTAAAATAAGACTACACCCAATTATATCGTACTCAATATAGTTTTAGGAACCCAGGTAATTATTGAATAGCCTGTGCATATATTATTTATTATGTCGATTTCCATGTCACCATGTGTGATCAGTACTGAACTATATCAAACTAATTACTTATACCTGGTAGCAACAGTTACTGCCAGCCCTTCCAGTATTACAGGAAGGAGTGTTCAGAAGGTGAATGGAAAATAATTAAATTGTATAATATTACTTAAAAGTTTAAATAAAAACGATGTGTTGCTTAAAAGTGACATTTCCTTTGGTAAAGTAGGATCCACCTACATGTAATGTGGTGGCATCATAAATTATACAGTGTACTATTAGTAACTATTACTAACTATATAAATTATATAGTTTTGTAGGCATCCGATACATCGTTTGTTATAATATGTGCTTGAGTATATGAGTCTGTATATCTGTCTATCCATAAACAACCGAATTAACTATGTTGGAGAGGATAGGAAGGAAGTAAAACACTAAAAGGGCAATTCGCACAACCCGAAGATCAACTGAAATTTGTAATGTTTGCAGATGTTTAAGAGGTTGGTATTTCTAGTGTACAACACAATGACTATACGGGAGTGTTTTATAGGCCATCTGTAATAGATGACTAGGCAATTTAGCCAATGTCTATAAATATTAGTGTGACTATATTAGGATAATTTATTATGGAATGGGAAAGAGAGTCAAGTGCCGCGTCTAACAGACCCATACTAATTCTCGGTACGTTATAGCCTCACTTCTGTAAGCAAAGACGGGACGGGCACCAAAACCTGGAAACAACTGACCAGAAGTTCAGATAGAATTAAAGCTAATGTACATAACCTTAGTCACCTAGGCCTACTTGCGGGTGGGGTACAAAACCTTAGTATAACAGAACCCCTTAGGTCCCAAAGCTAAGTGTACACATAATGACTCCGCACTTTTTCGAAAAAAAGCCGAATGGATGGAATGACTGGTTGGACTACCTGAATGACAGGACTGAATGACTGATTAATCAATAACAGGAGTAAACAAAACCCAATGGGTCAGTCTCACTTCATCAACAGACTATCATAATCTAGCCAACGGATAGAAATGAACGATTGTTTAATTAATATAGGCAAAACTTTGTAATTACATGAAATTGAGCAACACGCAAAAACCCTAATGTCCAAAATAATTTGGTAGAGCAACTACCATGGTTAGTACTTTTGCCAAAATTGTAAGATAATAGACAAAAACAGATACAACATAATTTAACTGCATGCTACTTTCTAGCTAGGATGTAATTAAGGATGACTGCAAAAAAGCAATACAAAAGGACAAGATTGGCAAATATTGTAGAATGTACATCATTTTATGTTCCCACGTGGTTTTTTTAGAGCAATTACAAGTAGGTACATGTAGGTACATGCAAGTACATGCAAGTACATGCAAGTACATGCAAGTACATGCAAGTACATGCAGGTACATGCAAGTACATGCAAGTATATGCAAGTATATGCAAGTACATGCAAGTACATGTAGGTACAGCGTTAATCTGCCTTTACATCCGGTGTCATTGGAGTTAACTGCATGGCAGGGTATTGCTCAGTAACAGACCAGTTTCCTGTTCGCTCAAAAAAAGTGTTAGCTCAAGTTCTGTCAGCATCTCAGTTCTATTATGGGAAAAAACATTTAGCGAAAATTATAGCAACACGAGTTTCCAGAAAGGGCACAGTGGCAGCGTTGTTCATTTACCTTCTGCTATTTGCCTATTTACCTGGTATTTCTACTTGCAACAGTAGAATGTGTCACCATCAACTAGAGAGTCAAGTCGTAATTAGGAAGTGACAAAATAGGCTATCGGATGACAATCAAATTACAGACATAAACATGAACATCGTCTAGTCTATTTGACACTTGCCAGTTTAAGAGGTGCTAACGCAGAACAGTATGCTGTGCATAGGTATGAAAGTGATAGCAGTGAATTATAGAACAAAAAATGATTGTTTGAAAGAAAATAAGTATGCATCTAGTTATAACTCTGAGGAAATAAATAGGAATGAGATATCGCCGCGCTGATTTTTGACATTGCTTTTCTTTCTTGAAAGTTTTGTCAAAGTTGTTTAATTCACAATGGTTATGACAAGTAAAATTCATACATGAAGAACTTGCTATGTTAAGTCACCTTAGAACAGTGTTGCCTTGTCATACATGTGACAACATTTCTCCACTGACAGTTTGGAACCAAATTTAGCTTAGATGTAACAAGTCAATGGATATACAAGCACCTGTCAGGTTTCACTGTTATAGTTATACATATGTATGTAGTTTCTTTCTATAAACTAGTGACTAGGTTGCTTTTGTACAATGTTACGGCTGGGTCTAGTAATACTGAACACCATAATTATATACAAAAACTAGCATATGCAACTTTGCTGTAGTCTACAGCACCCAGCCTCAAATACACAATCACATACAGATACATGTTTAACATCTACCTTTACCTTTGCCTTGGTCTAACTTACCTGGTAACTGGTACTGTATTTGCATTGTGCTCAATATGCATGGATATTTTTAAATGTTGTGTATTTATTTGTCTTTCACCCAAAGTTTCCATTAAGGGCAAACCTACTGTTCACACTATTTTATTATACAATAGCACAATGTTACTGATGGCTCAACTGTAACTTAATTGACTGTAACTGTAGGCCTCTGATGGAATATTCCATGGCTTTTATAGTAGGTAGATCCAGTGCACAAAGTGTGGTTATACAGGAGAGTACGGTGTGTACCCACCTCATTAATAACGGTTATATGACCAGCAGGTGTATACCCTCATTTTAATGAGTAGTTTTCGCCATAAAGTCATTGTTGGTCTGATAATGTAATGGGCTTGATTATCATTCATAGGGACATGGGTTGGAATCTCACCAAAGCATGATTTTTTTCATTTTGGTAATTCATTAGTTTGCTAGCTACTGTAAGATTAAATGGATTGCTATGCAATACTAATCTGTAAGACGGGGTCACTACATACATCTATGTAATTCTACATTCAACTATAGGGAATGCCCTAAGTGTACCCACCTCATCTGTTCCACTTTGAACACTGGGTAGATCCTATATTTCACTATACATACGAGTATATCCATACACTGGGTAGATCCTATATTTCACTATACATACGAGTATATCCATACACTGGGTAGGTCCTATATTTCACTATACATACGAGTATATCCATACACTGGGTAGATCCTATATTTCACTATACATACGAGTATATCCATACACTGGGTAGATCCTATATTTCACTATACATACGAGTATATCCATACACTGGGTAGATCCTATATTTCACTATACATGCAAGTATATCCATACACTCGGTAGATCCTATATTTCACTATACATGTACATACGAGTATATCCATACACTGGGTAGATCCTATATTTCACTATACATACGAGTATATCCATACACTGGGTAGATCCTATATTTCACTATACATACAAGTATATCCATACACTGGGTAGATCCTATATTTCACTATACATGTACATACGAGTATATCCATACACTGGGTAGATCCTATATTTCACTATACATACGAGTATATCCATACACTGGGTAGATCCTATATTTCACTATACATACGAGTATATCCATACACTGGGTAGATCCTATATTTCACTATACATACAAGTATATCTATGTATTTTCTGTGCAAATCAGTCTCATTAAAACAGGAAGCAATGTTGAACATGAAACACATATTTGTAATATCTCGTTCTAGTATAATACTACTTTCTCCAATGAATGAATGGCACCAAATACTTATATAAGTCAATCTATAGACATATCTCCCTCCTTTAGAGGTAATTACAGACAATGACTACTCTTACTGTCTGGTTGGTTTAACACTCGCCACTCAGGATGTACGTACATAAGACTACACCGATGTACATGTAGCTGTATACCACAAATTGTTTATTGTATTAAAAATGGGCCTATATAAGGAGATATTATATATTCTGTGGTGATTCAGTAGAACGAAACTTGTCCTGCATGAAACTATAAGAATAAACTGCAAAAATAAAAGAGTTGTAATTGTAACAAGTACTATAAACAGTAACAGTCTTCATGCATGCAGTACATGTATTTCCATCTTCGGTCTTCAATATTTCCTATATTACAAGCATAATATGCATGCATGTATCATAATAGTCAATAGTATAATGAATCATAGCTGCGATAGAAGATGGCATGACATGATGACATCAGAAGCTTGTTCAGTAGGCTGAGATCTTGACCGAGGGCCCTTGTTCTTGCAGCGGCTTTAAGGGGGGCTCATGATTTTCTTGCAATGGTTTCGTCACAATGAATTTATCAGAACGGCAAACTGAGACCATGAGTAAATAGACTAAGTAACTTATACAGGTCACGAAACAGAAGACGGTGGCGATCAGGCACTTCCTCGCAGACGATTGGTCGTATTTTATTGGAGAGCTGTTAGAATAGTAGGCGAAGAACCAGATGTTGAGAGTTATCCCCACAGATGTATGGATGGTGACAGTAGTATGTATTATTCTTAACGTACTATTGCTTATATGAGATATGATTATTCCAATAATTCCACAGATCAGCAGGTAAAATGGTGGCAGGAACCGAGAGACGAAGGAAACGGCAACATGTGCTATGGTTGTCTCCATGTGCTTGGTATCGCTGTAGTGTCTGGTGCAGAAGGCGATGGAACACAGAGATGTGATGACTTGGAGGAGTCCAACACAAAACAGTACCTTGTCGACGGCCATCTTGCTCAGGGTTATCAAGAGTGATTCAAAATGTTCTGTATAATATATTCAAAATACATAAAAAGGAATTGTTAGCCATAATTTCATACATATGTACATGTAATAAAAAGCGCGGGGGAGGGGGGGGGGGTAGAGACATTGGCCGGTCATGTTTCATATAAACCCGTATGTCACACCATAATATATGAATAGAGAACCTTGCTATTTCAATCTGTATTTTTCTGCATACTTGTTAGTGTATTCTTAATTATTGTAAATTATTTTAGTTACAATAGATTTTAAATTGTTATGTGTGCTTATCTGGTACAAATGCAATACTCTTCTGTTGCATATACAAGAATTGCCAACACTGTATATAAAACTTACAAGTGCGTTAGCTCTTAATCATGAAGCATTGTACCTTTGACAGAAGATAGTACACGCTAGGTTCATTTATATTTCAGCCTCCACTTTCTTTTTAGAGAACTTTCTATTATTTAATTGTAAAATTACACATGTAGTATGTCATAATATAAGATTGCATCAATGGGAAAAGTGCTCGATAAAACATATTTAGAGCTAAAATATCACAATGAAACCAAAGTGTCCAAAACCATTCTGTTACTAATGCAACACTATTAGTGATAAAATGGTTTTGTACACTTTGGTTTCATTGTGACATAGTATATCATACATTAATAGAACTATAATTTCTAGCTATATATATCATTTAGACCTGCATATCTGCTCTATATATGCTCCACTTTTAACCTGGTCTGTGTGAATTCACAGACTTTTACGTCGGAAAATGGTGGCATGAAAACAGCCGAATGAAGTACGACAATCTTAGTTACAAATTTATGAGTGGTGAAAATAATTAATACCGCAGTGTTGGCAATCCCAAGTGAATGTATTCCCAAGCAAAACTCCAGTCAAATCTGACCAAATGGTTCGCCACTATGTTCAGTCGCGATGAAAGCATTACGTTGCTTTCCTTTCCAAAAGATTACATTTTTTTAGTAACTGCAGTATGATATTCCTTGGAACTATGTCTGATAGAGTAACACACAGCTATTTCTTACCCGCTAGATCTCTCCCTGCTTGTAGTTGCTATCAGAAGGAAGTTGCTCATTTAAATAATCAAACTAAGAGGAGGTCTGTGTATCAAATAATATTCTCAGTTGAGCGGAGAGACCGGTCTTTATATTATATTATACCTCATCAATCAGGGTTAGTAATCACAGGTAGTAAGTGGTATGAATGTAATAACTAACAACTAATATTAAATTATTACTTTGCATTGATTGTGTGGAAGATGATTGTTACCAAAATTGTTTGATAAGAAAAAATAGGAAAAAAAAGTTACTCAGAGATGATAGAGGCAAAAAAGTCAGTAAAATTTATCACTCAAAAAGTCATAAATATGCAGTTTGTTTTGTTTCAATAAGATTGCGGATCAATCAAATAGAAATTTTTCTAGTGGTGAAATTTGCAGATTGTGAGGAAGAGAGGTGGAATTTTTTAATTCCACAGCGGTTGGCGGAAATATTCGTAAACCCTGTAAACAAAGTCAATCCATCGTTATGTTTGGAGGATGGATATGTCTTTTAGCAGATATAATCTGCGAATGGTGTGGTAGGAGTACCCCCCCCCCGCCTCTGCATGATAGTGAGAAAGAGAGAGATGCTCTACTAATGGGATGACAAGAATAATAATTTATACTGAGCATGTAGAACATTATGTGCACTTTCATCTTAAGATCTTAAGATAAGGGGTTTGGAAATAACAGTGTAAATTTTAATAATATGGTCTTCATAGGAGCCCAGAAAGGATATGAATGATACGGTATGTATATTTGCAGCTTTAATTCCATCAAATAATTTAAAGAACATTACAGGCCACCATGTACATGTACATATATCTATTAATATATATGTATACACACTGTAAGTATCAGTCTAAGAATTGCTTCCTCCTGATTATTAAGCAAGTGCAGACAACCCCACTTCATGTCTACTAAATTATAATGGTATAATGTGGAGTTCCAGCAGGAGGAAATAACTTCAGTCATCAGTTCTATCACTTTATAATATATAATAATATCCGTGGCGCCAAACACAATTCTTTAATGTGGCTGCCCAATAGCAGAGCTAGTCGAGGGGCCACCACGGCTCTTAGAGCTGGATATTATTATAGTTCGATATGGCACAGAGGGAAAACCTTCTTCGGGACGAAAATCTCCAGGTCATTGGTGGGACTCGAACCCATCTACTTGCAGATAACTTGCGTCATTGCTGCAAGACCAGAGTGATTAGCGCTAGACCACTCGGCCACCAACACCTAAGTACATGTATATGTAGCAAGTATAGCATCACGCTTGGTGGTGCTTGTTCATTCTGCTTTAAGATATTTATTATTGACGGTGCTCCATATATTATAATTCTTAAGACTGTTAATACTTTACGAAAAAAAAGGTTTTGGTAGTTTTGATCGATTTTCTATGCGTCTCCGTGAACTCAAGTTTGAGTTTGAGATAATTATTGATGACACCTTCCACGATAGTCACGTAATGAATTTAGATATAGGTTAGTGGTGACACAAACAGTTATTGACTTTGGACCAACCTCGACACCGGATCTAAATCAGACAGCCTTTTTAAGAGTTGTTCCCACAAAACTAAAATTTGAGTGTCAACGACGCAATAGTCACAACAGTACTTATAAACAATAGCAGTATTTGTACAGTGATGTCAGTAGTAAATTTGGATACATGATTTCCAGAGCTGATGGATTTCATATTCAATACTGGGTAAAAACTGTGCTTAACTTATTACTACAGTAGCAGGTTTAATTTTAACCTAGTAGTTGCGGATATACATGTACATGTGACAATAAATTCTTTCAGTTCTAACTTGGATCGTCCAACAGGATCCAGGATTTCACTTTCTCCTTTGCTCTATATACCGTGTCCTAGAATTTCACACTAAATATTGATGATAGATACATATTATACATACATGTGCATGTACATACACGTACACATACCAGTAAATGATGCCGGCATTAGGAAGCCAATCTATTATTTGCTGCTATGTTTAACACATGATTATGTCATCCTATGGCTTATTAATATGGTAATTTGACTTGCGTTGTTTGTTAATTATGACAAATATTGGCAGGTGCTTCAAGTGACACTCTTGTATGTAGCATAAATTAACATAATATGCTACAGTAGCACTGGTAGGGGGAGAGTCTATCTGTAAATCACAATGTTTATACCTGAGTTGGTCATAATGTAACAAAGTTCCATATAAAGTATAAAAATTATGCTGCAACAAATTTATTTTGAAGCTAAGTTGCTGTTAAAAGTGGCCAATGGGAAAGATATTTACACTTGCTTGTTCAAAGTCAATACAAGTATAACAGTGAGTTCATTTCCAGTTTTGGAAAATAATTACAATTTTAAAGTTCTCTCTCTGACTATGAAACAAAACCCTCACGCATATCATTGCTTGATTTTTACCAGACTACAACAAGTTTGATATTGACTAATACTTGTATGCTTGTTTTGTCCAAGTTCTGATTGGGTCATATTATACAATGTACATGTACATGTAGTTGTGTATGTATGCAACTGTGAGCAGCATGTTTATATTAAACGCTGATCACAGATGTATACTTATACATTACTTGGTGAAGGACAAGACAGAATACTGTCTCCAATACCAAAGACATGACACGCCTCGGAGCTAATAATAGGCTATAATGTTTTTTATCATAGCAAACAGTTGAGTAACGGCACATTTAAATTTTACTTGACAGTTTCTCATTCTATTAACCAATAATATTTCTAAACGTCTGCTTGAGATTCACTTGAGGCTCAAGTGTTGCCAACTCCGTATGTCCTTTAGAGTGAGGTTTCTTATTTTTCTACAGGGAAGAAGGGGTGGTTTGGGGAGCGCCGCAAATGTGTAAATTCCTCGGTTGAGGCAGAATTGATAAGTGTAGAAGGATGAAGGAAGAAAAATTGGCAGGCAAAAATAACTAGAGTTTATGAGCATCAATCACCTGTTATGATAGAGTACCATAAACTCTGGTTTCAGATTTGGCATTTCGTCAGGTCTTTAAATTCCTCAGCCTCTGACAAGAATCTAATCACTGTGTATATTGATCTTAGTTGTTAAATATCTTGTATTATATCAAAATCTGTTTCTATTTAAATATTTCCAACTGCAATTTAAATTTAGCGCTGCTACGCTCAGCATATAGTGACATTAATTATTAAGTAATCTCTTGTAAACTGTAGTATACCTTAATGTTTAGCAAAAAATCATAGCTTGTTGCTATCCAACTGCACTAACTCTGTGTACTAATAACACCATGATTTTCATTACGCGTAAGACGCTAAATTTTATTTTATCATCCTTTTAAAAACCCTCTTTACATTGCATACATTACTGATAATGACTCAATAATATTATGCGATTAATATGTTATTATTTTTGTGCAAAAAGTTGCATCTCTTAGTGGAGATAAATTGCTATGTCTATGTCACTAGTCTTGTTAATGTCACACTATTTGATGTTAATGACTTCCATATTTTATCCAATCAGATGCCAACAACTTTTAGCATCCTTCAATGGAGGGCATGGATTTTTGAAATCTCACAGCCTAGAATTTTAGCTTTAAGTTACCCAATACGGCAGTCGTTACTTGCTACATTTGTGCTTCTGTGGGGTAATATTCGTGACTTAAAGCTGGGTCAAACTAGCCAGAGTTTGACGCTTTGGTGTTTCGATTAGATGTAAACAAAACAACCGAGTAAGTTTCAATAACAACGCAGTATGCCTATACATAAATGTAAAAGTTTGACCGTATCAAACTTCTATATTTTACGCTGTTGCTATGCTGCAATGTGAACAGTTGCATAAAGGATAAAAATATACAATACAATACACATCTCGCTTTCATATACATTTAGTATATTATTAATTATGCATTGTGCAGATAATCACAGAGGTTTAAACAGTAGGAAGGGAATCAGAATGCATAAAAGACGAAAACAATCGAGGGAGGTAAATCCGGATTGTTAAAAATTTTATCATGGATATTAGGCTGACGTTAGGCTTCAGTTTGTGGATTTCAAAAAATGGAAGTTCAGTAGTGTTTAGTTAATGTAAATGCTTTATACCCAGTAGTAATGCAGAAGTAACCCAGTGGCCATATACATGTATATATGCACATGTAGTTATTACCCAGCTCAGTGTGGACCAGGCTTTATATTGTAATGGTTTCTGTGATTTGGTGCGGTCGTCCTTGGACGACTATCGACCCAGAAATGAAGTGCCTATGAGTGGTAATAGGACTTCGCATTACATGAAAGATCGAGCGGTCTCAGTAGCCCAAATACTACCAAAGACGACCCATCTGATCTCAAGTCCGACCTTCAGGCTATACAGTGAAAGAGAGTAGTTCAACCTAGTAGGCGGTTCGCAAAGCGAATGACCTAGTAAAAGGAAGAGAAAGTCCCTGTATCAAGTATAGATGTGTCTTTATTGAAAGCCAAGTGTAGACTGAGACAATGAACAGTAAAACAGTGCCCTTTATATAGTATAAGGACTTGCGGCCGACGTGACGTCGGGAAAAGACGACGTGTGGTCGTCCGGAAGTTGCGCAACAAGATGGCCGCCGGAAGCCCGACGGCCGACCCAAAATAGGTCGGGTTCTACAAAAGTTGCTTATAATGGTCCAATTCATGTACAAAATGAATATCAATGGATTCTGAGAGGTCGGGCCTCTGTACATGGGTATAAAAGGCATAAAAAGGACTTAGTGACATTCATGTGACTATGTACAACAACATATAGTAAGATACATGAACAAGGAATGAGCATAAACACATGGAGACATGTATATAGACGGTAATTAAGTACTTTGAACATGCAATGCAGTTAAAGGTAAGTATACGAGCACTAATTGTGAGAATGTTAGTGTCAGGTGAGTAGCGCTGTAACAACTACTAGGCACTTAGGGTGCGGTGGAGCTTCGTCCGGGAGTTGGGGTCGTATACAAATGTCCTGTACCATCACAATATTTACAGTATGTGTTTTTCTGTGACGAGTTTAGTCAGCGAGAACCTATTTTAATTTTGGAAATTTGATTTATGCTTTGTAAATATTGGTGCAAATAGCAAAAAAACACAAATACACAAATACATTGTCCTGATGATTATAAAACGCATCTGCAAATATTATAGGGAGCTGCCGTGGCCTAGTGGTAAGGACTTTGGACTTTCATCTGGGAGTCCCAGGTTCAATGCCCATAAGGGTCATTGGTGGTGTTAGGAAGGGCATCCAACCTTTAAATGCTCCTGTGCTACTTCGGTAACTTTGCCATTGGTGAAGTGCCTTCTCCACCCCAAATTAGAAAAAATGCAGATCTCTTTAGATCTTAGCTTTCTCACCTGGAATTAATAGTGGGAAGTAAAATCGGTAAGTTTTATCTGCAAGTATTATAATATGGTATGGCTGTTGTAATAGCTACAATAATTGTTATTTGAAATCAATCTTCGCAGTGTAATGTTGTGCCAATTTAGTGACAACTTTATCGTTGCTCCACCTATAGTTACAATACCATGAAGTATGTCACCAGTATGCCTTGGTTAAAGTTATGTTAGTGAAAAAGATGTATTCTAACTTTATACCAGATTTATTTACTACATTCCTGTCAATATGCTTTAATAATCTTCTAATATTTATATTGTGTTTGCTTAATTCAATATGATAGAAAGACTAACAATGTCTCCATTAGTATTGGTAATTACAGTGCACCGGAGATTCCCATGACTTCTATGCGCTATCACATGCCGCCATTACATAACGACACCCAAATAGCAATCTTAGCCGATGGATGAAAATTAGTCCATGAATGAAATAATGCTTTATCAAAAAATGTTGAAGCTATATTACATGCACTTTGGATATCTTGTCCACTTGGTCTATTCTAAAACAATGATTGCCAAGCATAGCTAAATAACAAGTCATGATAATATATAGTGATGCTAGAAAATACAATTATAGCACAGTTACATTCTATGTACATGTATTAATAAAAGAGAAAAAATATATTACATTTATTTATTTAAATTATTTTGCCAATGGAGTTAAAAATTTAGCTGGGGTTTTGATTTAATATTTTATCGGAAAATTAGCGTGTATAGACGTGTGATCTCGTGTAGTAGTTGGAACAGAGTAAATGTTAGCCTCTGTGTCTAATTTCTCAGGAGTGTTGACTGTAGACCTCTGTCTGTGCTCTAACCAACACATCATGAAAAAATAGGCTAAGTACCCAACACAAGTAAGTAAACAAAAGATGGTGGCTATAGCACATCTAAATGCCGATTCCCGCTCATATTTCAATGGAGATGTATAAGATAGGTAGGCGAAGAACCAAATGTTGACAGCAATTTCTATAGCTGTCTGTGTGGTCACTGTAGCGTGTAGGACTCGAAGTGTTTTGTTATTAAAATGTGAAACAATTGCTCCTATGATGCCACAAGCGAGCAGAGAGAATACTGATAGAGAATGGACAGCATACGTGACGACAGCACTGCTGGTAGATATGTCTAGCTCTCGGGTGTTACTATAGTGTCTCGTACAGAAAGCTATAGAAGCTAGAGCTGTGATGATTTGGAGTAGTCCCACTCCGAATATGACTTTATCCACAGCCATTTAAAGTCTGGAAGAATGAAAGTATAGAAATAGAGATGAGGAAGTCAATATATGTTTTATGAGTAGTTAAATTCCCAACCCCACATCATGTTTTGTGGAAACATCATAAAGAGTCATAAATTTATCAACAATATTTTGGAAGCTTGTAACTCAAGCGACTTTGTGAAAATATTTCTTCAATACAATCACACTCTAATGTAATTTTAGTGTTATAAAAGCCATAATAATTTTTTGTTATTGCAAAAGTATTTCAATAGGTATTTATTAGCTTCAGCTAATTCACAAAATTGCTAAGACAGAGCTCAAATCTTAGTGCTTTAGAATGATGCAAACTTTAATCATATTGAACTATGAGTTTACTATTCTCAACTATAGAAACATAATTCATACATACTTGTGAGTTGTCCACTCTGTGTAGATACAGTATAGATGATACAAGTTGCCTCTTGTTTCTCCACCAACGAGCAATAAGGGAATGTTGGTGTACTGGACCCTACACACATTTTTATACCAATGTGACAGATATTGGTGCTACCTTGCCAAGCTAATAATATATACCACGACTACTAATAAGGAAAAATGACAAATGTAAATAATGATGATTTTAGCATTTAGCTATATCTGCAGGTTTGGCAGATGTTGCTTGCATGACCAAATATGCATAAGCAAAAATACTGGAGGAAACTGTTGCCAAAAATAGACTTGTTAACAGAATTTATAGATTTAGAGAAGTAATAAATAATAAATTAAATGTTAAGATCACTGAAAATTATTTTAAGAATAAACTTCATTCCTGAATGTGAACAGACTTTGTGGTTAAGTTCAGTGTGGTTTGGCACCAAGACAGGTTAATTGATAAAGTGCCATAACATCAATGAATCCAAGATGTTCACATTGTGTCAGTCCTGCATACATTATAACTGTGCAGAACTCATCAGAAATGATACATATATATGGCTTCCATGATTAGATGCCGTTAATCCATAGAAGGCCAATAACTATATTTTAGTGATAGGTGACAAGCTTGATCTCTCCTAGGAAGTAAAGATGGTAATAAAGTTTACATAGATAAACCTGCCTAAGGACTATTGCTGGTAAACATGGCCAGCTTTTGCATACATTTGCTTTCTCTGGTTTCTGGTGACCGTTGCAGTAAATCCTAGTGAATAGGGCAATGGTAACTGTTGTGGTAACTGCTGCACACCCAAACCTCACGACACCCCTGAGTAACCACGCATAGTTTCCACCAAGAGAAAAGCCTAGTGTCAGTTGCTACAGGAAGACATATACATCTAGCTGGTACATTGAGGCATATATTTTACCAGCCGATGTCCCCAGTGGCGTGTTAGGCCTATCATGGTTTTCCTGGACTTCTTGGCACTGGCACGGCTGGTACCTTGACTACTCTACAGAGAAAGGCAGAGGTGGATGTTTTAAGTGCTCAGTGCTCAGTGTTCAAGTCCTGATGAGAGTAGCTCTCCCTGACAGATTTGGTGAAGAGCTCACTGAAGAGTTCTGCTCAGTTTGGATTCAATGAATGTGCGATTGTTCGAAAAAGACAGTTCGAAATGCCTAACCCCAAACCCCAACCACCAGATTTCAAATAGTTTTTATTTTTAATATTATTTTTTGTTCAAGTAATCAAATTAGTTAATTAAAATTAATTATCTGCAAGTTGTGTTCTTCTAAATGTAATCTACACAGTTTCGAACTGTCCTGTTTCAAACTGTCCAGATGTGAAATGTCTTTTTCGAGATGTCCCTTTACCGGATTCAATTTCTTGGCCTCCAGAATAAGAGCAGCATACCCGACCAACTGAGCTCTTACTATGGTACCATATTTATGAAGGAAATGGACCCATTGTAATGAAATTTTGCAAACCATGTTCAGTACTTTTAGAGTAGAAGCTATAACTCATACAATGCACCTCAGGTGTGATGGTGATGATATGCAAGATGTTTAATTAAGGAAAAGTGACATAAAAGAGAAATATGTCAAGGAAATCATGTATTGGAACAAATTTAACATTCACCTTCTGTAACTGTCATGCTGATAAAGAGATTTGTGACACTTGATGAACTTACTATAATATACAACTAGATTTGGCAGGCAAGGCAGGTGTGTGAAGAATTATACTAAATGTCTGATAACGATGGTTCAGCAGATTTGGACAAGGAAAGGAGAACCTGTTCCTGGTGTTCATTGAGTAAATATGCAGAGAATAGCAACACATGTGCTAATCAGATGTGGTGTTGGTGGTCAACCCACTACGGCTAACACTGGAATGTTGTAGGAGCAGCGTTTGTTTTCTTGCAAGGAGAGAACAAGGTTTTCTGTGCTACAAGTAATACTTGCTTCAATTTTGGTGTTCGGTTGATTAAATAGGTGGAAAGGGGGAAGGGGGGGGGGGGGGGGGGGGAGGAGGAGTGAGAAGAAAGGAGAGAGAGAGAGGTTTCCTTTTAATCCCGAAGTCAGACAGATATGCCTATCTTTCTATTCAGCATAGGAATTTAATTTAGTTTTATTGAACGCTGTACGAGTAATTTTATTGAAGCCTCATTTGCTCAAGCATCTTGATTTAGAATGCCAGAAAGTATAAACGCTATAATACCACCATAACCCTGGTAGTAATTAAATATATACACTGAATGACAAGGTATTACATACATGTAAGTGCAGTAGTACATTGAACCAATAGGAAGTTGTGCTCTCTCAATAAGGTTATAAAAGTCTGTAATATGACAAATTAGTTGCTGGAATCTCTATAAACCTAGACTATAACTACTGGCTGGAACTTTGATGGTTTTATATAGATAGTAAATGCTTTACTGAATAGGTACATGACTGTATCCACGTACATTCTGTACAGACTATTAGAAGAGTGGAATGAGTCATTGGGAGTTGTCTCATTATGGACAAACACCGACTCCTAATAACTGTGAGATACATTGTAACAATGTTATTGTACTCGTATGTACCACATAAATGTTTCAAGTGCTCCTATTTAGGGGGGGGGGGGGGGGGGGGGTTTAAAATATTTAGATAGTTGAGGTTGGAATATCATAATCTGGATTAAGCAACATGGACTCTATTGTAGAACAAGATCTGTTTTGACAGATATGTGACACCTATAAGCACAATACCACTCCTTGCCACACATGAACAAAACTAAGCGCACCGAGAAGGAGTTGTGCTCTCATGCACCATTATTCAACCTCATGCTAATTACACTGTTTGTAACAGCATTTACTAGTCTACTAGTATCACTATGTTCTGTATTTTATCACTGTTTCTCACCCTAGCCGTTTTTACCTTTGCAGGAAATGGCACTACTATGTGCTGTATTGTCATGTTCGTAATTGTTTACTAAATTAGTTATGGATGTCTTTAGATATTACTTTTAAAGAATGTTATGCTGTCCAGTAGTTGTATTTAAATTGGAATTGTATTTATCTATTTATTTCTAGCAAAGAATACAAAAATATTTTATCAAAAATTATTTTGTTTTTGTGAGATTCAGAGGAAAGAGATAATGGGTATAATTATAGTACAGTACTAGTGCTACATGATAATGAAATAAAGCTAAGTAAGTAGTAGACTGCTGTAGAATGTTGTACCAAATAAAGGATCGAAAATTGATAGTTTTTGATGAAACAGTCAATTGCAAATAAATAACGTATACATTTCTATATACAGCACAGAAAAAGAAACAAAATAAATAAAAAGGGAAAATGGAAAATAAAGCCTGTGCCAGAACAAGCATTTGCTATATTGATTGATTGTTCGCACCGAAAATATATAAAATAACTTCACTTTAATAAATAGATATTAAAATAAAATAGCTTTTAAAACTTGGATGGCATATGCACCGCGACGGGTTGAGATCCAGAAAGAGTCTGTGGCACTGAGGAAGAGACAGATTCTATGTCTCCCTTACCAGATTTCTCTTCCGTAGAACTTTGTCTATTTCTCCACCAGACAATGGATAAATAGCCTATGTACCCAACACAGGTTATCAAACAAATGATGGAGGATATGAGACATTTGGTTGAAGATTTCTGTTCATATTCGAGTGATGACGTGGAAGTGTTGTAGGCGAAGAACCAGACGTTGACGATGAAACCAAAGGTCGTCTGCACTGTGATGGTATTGTGTACAATTCTAAGGGTTTTGTTGTGTACATAAGAGGCTATGAGTCCGATGATGCCGCAGACGAGTAAGCATCCAGAGGTCAAGAAGCGGACAGCAAACTTGACGGCCATACCGGCAGCAGTCATCTTCATTTCTGCGACATTAGAGTAGTGTGTTGTGCATAGAGCTATAGAACACAGTGACGTGATGATCTGAACTAACCCAACGCTGAATAGTACTTTGTTTACTGCCATTTTTAGCTTTTCTTAGAAATTTCTAAAATAGAAATTACATTAATATAAACAATGATTAGGATGTACAATAACATATGCATTAACATAGGCTTCATGTAAGTGATTGTGAGTGCCAAAACTCATAGTTTTAGGAAGTTTGCCAAAATTTCTTAATATGGTTGTTTGAATTTTCCTGGTAAATTGAATCTATTGGTATTAGCTTAATAACATGATATAATCAGATAGTTGCCAACATGAAAGTCAAATTTCAGTTTTGAGTAAAGTAGCTACTGGATGTTTTTTATACTTGTTAGAATAGACATTCAAATTACAGTTACTTTATCAGTGCACACACTATATTAATGTACCATCTACATTGCGTTGAAAAAACTCATATCATAATACATTATAAAGTGAGTATAAATAAATACATACCTAGAAGTTGTCTACACCTGATAAATATATAAATTTATATGCCAGTGTATCTTATTCAACTAACAGCTGTTGAGTGTTTGTAGGCTAGCATGTCTCAGCTTTTATACTGCTAGCTATTTCCACTATATTAGTATTTAAATTTAGCCTAATCACCAACGAGGAACTGGTGATAGTGATAGTAAAGGAACCTGTTGGAAGGTAGCCTGTGGACCATGTTGCACCACATGGACTTGATATGCTTGTATAATTAGCTCAAGGATATACATTAGGTGTATTATACAGTGCATTACCATACCTTATGACTATTTAATACAATTATTGACATAATTTTAATAGAAATCAATTCACTGCTGCAAAATTATAAATGTTATAATGTTATAATAAAATCAAATTTGTAGAATTTTATTAATTGAAGCATGATTTAGCAAGTATACGAGTGTAACTTTGAATTTGTTATGTTAAAAGCTGTGCAGTATATTATACTAATGTGCCTGCATGGTACAGGCTCTGGGCTTCAACCAGGAGATTGAGCTAAAAATAACTGATTTGATCAGATCCTGCTTTTCTCCAGGATTTCCAAAAACTTAAGTCCTGCGTAAACACAAACTTTGTCAAAACAACATACTTTTCTATTACAGACCAAATAGTGCTTTAAAAGTTAAAATAGATGTCTCCAAATAACACATTCATGAAGTAGTAACACTAAATAATCAGTTTATAGTGTTGCTGCCTTGAAGGATTTGTTTAATTTCTGCTACAAATATAATGTAAACATGTTTAATACATTTGTACCCAATAGGGCATCTCATTGAAACAAATACTGGACCTACATACATGTATAATTACAGTGAAACTGGCTTAATTCAAACTCCAAAGGACCGCCATAATTTGTTTGGAATAGGCCTGAGTTTGAACTTTGAGATCACTTCACCTAATTGAAGTCATTATATAGTGCTCAGCATGGACCAAGGCTAATAGTTTGAATTAACCAAGTTTTTGAATTATCCGAGGCTTAGTTAAGCAAGTTTCACTGTATTTCAAACTGAGTTCTGAGTCCCTTAGGACTAAAATATGACTACAGGTAAAGCTCACAGTATATGCAATTTTATGAAAAAAATGTCATAAATAATAATATATGGGCAATTAACCTAACAATATACCGATTGTAGCCTAGACTATTAAAAAAAGAAGCGCAAATAATGTGTAGGCTGCATTATACATTGTATATTATGATAGAAGAGAAGATGAGATAGAGGCTGCAATGTGGATCACGATCAAAGAGGAGGTGAGATTAGGGAAAATCAATATTTTAAATAATATCTTATTACAAATCAGCGAAGTATTGTTGAAGACTCGTAGAACTACATGTAGATGAGATTTCAACAGATGATGACAAGCTAATGCCGACGTATTCATGTAGGTAATATTTAGAGCCATGTTAATACATATTCGTACAGGTTTTGATATTTGGAGAAAATTAGGTAAAGTATTACATGTAACAAAATTGAAGCACATATTGAGAATAGTATTGTGATGTATTGTGTAACGCATAAGATTTTGTTAATTTATATTAATCTCAGTGTTCTCCCAATGAAAAAGATTTTATGAAGAATAATTTTTGAAGACTGCTATTTTTAAAGGACCATCGGCTGTGGCAACAAACATGGCGGCCATTGGGCACGAGGGAGTTAAAATGCGATAGATTTCAAGTCTATATCTCAACAAGGAAGAACTATTTCTGGTATGATTAGTTCAAGTTGTTTACTCATCCGAAATTTACCAGGAATTCCCATCAGGCACCTGTGTAACTGTGTTGCTATAAAGATGACAAGTATTGGCAAGTGCCCTAGTTTGACAAAAGTGTCATATCATCTCATCATACATGTATTTTTTAACCTGAATTGAGAGACCAGGTGGAACCCGGTGGATTAAGCCCTCAGTAACTTGAGTTCTATATATAGCTCCCCCTCCATATTTAGTATGTAGCAGTTACAATGCACTTAGTCTTTTAGAACATGCCTACAAATTCAACCCTTTAAATGATATGCAGAAAGTCGATTTCCTTCATAGGTAATCTCAGTGCAAAAGGTGATAATCAAGCACAAAGTTGCGTTTAGTTCCCTATTGGCATTAAAATTTAAAATATAAAATATAACAAGAGGAAAGGTGAAACAGTGTTTTTATCAGCTAAAAGATAACGTTATATACCAACAAATATTGCAGATTCATGAGCAATAGCTTAGTTCTAGGGAAAATATAAACCACCTCACAAACATATTTTGCTAGCCCAAAAACAATTTAACCTCTTTCTAATCAAATTTGTAAATATTATATTATTTCAAATGAAGAATATGAGGCATAGCAATTCTACAACAAATAAAATCCTTTAGAAGGCAACAACTGCTAATAGTAGCATCATCAGTCTGATATCGATATGTTTAGAAATTTAGAGAAACTACATGTACAAGTGTAAGAGTCTGTATTCCTAGATTTTATAATTAATGGGCCGAGTTTAATTCAACTAACAATGCTGTAAAGGAAGACGGTACAAGTAGAATATGCATAAAAATATATGTTTGTAATCCATTTCCTGTTTGCACATGCAATCCAATAGACTCTGTTTGAACTAAAGTAGTCTATGCCCTTTTTACAATATTATTACACTGTTTATTTTGAAGACAATTCTTTATTAGTAATATTCGATGGAATGTGTCTTAGATGCAATAACTGGGACAAACAGTTTTAATGCAACAGGAAATATGTTGTACTGATATTAAATTACTGATAAAGGGTTATAATGTAAGCACAAGTAGATAGGCTACACATTATATGCGTATCTATATTATTGTGATATCTACAAAATACTTTACATGTACAAACACAGTTACTCTCTCATCAAGTACGTACAAGCGTGTAACGTAACTCGACTAATGCCCTGTGCTAATTGGTCTAATTGGTCAACATGTTGTTAAATAGGCATAACTAACTTCCCCATTGCCGAATAATGTTTGTAAAGGGGGCCGACTCATTTTTTAAGGAGTTGTTGAGAAAGTTGTAACTTTCTACTGTATCACAGTTTAAGTGAATTTTGAAACAGTTTAGTATTTAGTCTGCATTAGGCTACATAATTTCCCTGGTTAGGAAATCAAAGTGGCGACCTCACAAACCCCTGTCATTTGTTATTTATTTGGTCTTTGCGTTTTTACTTGACATCTACACTGATTGTGAGGAAAAATCAGTAAGTGGATCGCAAACACTTTTCGACCACTAAGGTATCAAGATATAAATCTCTCAGAGCTTTTGCCTTTTGGTACTAAATGTACATGTGTGTTTGGTAATTTAAATAAACATGCTCGTCAAATCTGCACTTCCTGTTGTGTACCTATAAGATATAACATGCGCTTTCATAAATATTGTCATACAATGTAAATTAGATACACGTAGGATATGCAAATTATTGTATCATGCAATACATACAAGCACATGTAATGTTCCTAATGTAATTTCGAAGCTGCATAGTAGCAAAAAGTTATATATGCATACATGTAGTTTACTTGTACCATGCAGTTGAAGGAACACCTAGCTTACTCATTCCTGCATTGCATGGTTTCAGATAAAACACTTCCTGCCTGCCTCGCTGTGATTAAATTTCAAATATAGATAAATATTAGAATGCGGAAGTTTCAAAAAGTCCAGCTGGATTCTTTCTAGTGGCCACGATTGTTGTGGATTTTGGGCTATAGAATATCTTGAACTGAACTACAGCAAGTATTAGTTCAGCATTGAGTCCCAGCAAAAGGTTGGCCTAGAATTTCCATCTCATCTCTAGCAGTATTGATTTTTGCGTTGATGTAAATTCATATGCCAAAAGTTGACCTACATTCAATTTCAAGTTTAATAGTGATCGAGCATACAGGATTTGTGCTACAGGATGCCTTCTACATGTATAAAAGATATCCACAGTTAATTTGAGGACCAACATCAGATGTGGCGCCTCTTCTGTCTGGCGCAGTTCAATCTGTTGGCAATAAGTTCACTTTTGTCAGATTTTCTAATATTAACCTGCTAAATAAGGAAAATCTCGCCTGTGCCGGCTGTATACGATCTATTAGTAGCACTCTATTTGGAGAATGACCGGATTAATTTCTATATTACAGATTAGCCATATAAATACTCACTGAGGGCTTATATTATAATGTCAATCATTGTTTATTATTTCTTCCTGGCTCAGATTTTATTACTCTATTCTAAGGAAGCAGTCAGAAATATCCCATTGTGATCAATCTATGGAAGTGGAACAACATAAATGATTTTTGCTGTGTTGACTGACCTAACAATTGAATATGAATTGTTAAAAGCTATCAGCTGGCACATGCCAAACTAGCTTCAGTTCTAGATGTTCAAAACAATAGAAGGCATTTACGTCATTGACAGCAAAAACTTAGTCTTAACCAAAATTCTGATCGGTGTTTCAACCCCATCTACTGTCGAGGACTTGGAGCTCAGGCTAGCAGTGGTTCATGTACATTGTATGGACATGTACTGTAGTACACATACATTGTAGATACTCCCATGTGCCATATTTGTCTTGCCTAAAAGATAATTATACTGTTTGTTTGTTTGTTTTTGATGACAAAAATACTTTGAAAATTTCAACAAACATTGTAGAACATCTTTCTCAGCTTGTCATAGGTGTAAATTACCTCAATAGCTATGGCTATCTGTTAGTAGTCCAATTTCTGTTCTGAAAAAAAACTTATACTTCGCTTCAGTGGAAGAACTTTAACTGTAAAACACATTGTGGGATCCCTACACATACTTTGTTAAAAATAATTACAATTTAGTGTACAGTTTGGATTGTCGACATGTGATCTATGATGATGTCTTCTAATCACTGCTAATACTAAACTTTTATATTATTCCAAATTTCTTTAATATCAGATATATAAATGTGCATGTAATATAAAGGTACGCTTGTTTACTAATCACTCACTCAGTTCTCACTACCAACCCATGTCTCTGTGCTACACCAGTCAAGCTGCCTTTTATAACGTGGTTGCGATTTTTGAAGCTAAGTAAATGAATACATGTAGAGAAAAGTTCTGACTGTATTTCGGCTTAGCTACTGCAAGACGAGATCTTAGAGCAGTTTAAAATATTCAATTATTTAGAAGCAAAATAGATGACAGCTTATAAAAATAAAAATAAGGTAAAAGAATAGAACAGATACATGGTACCGGCATTTGAGAAAACAGGGGACACAAAAATACCGGTATTGAACTTTGTGCAGGAGGCATTTGTGACAGATCACCTGCAAACACCTATTGTGTTGCTGTCATTTTACATCTGAGTTGACATATATGACAATAATTAATTGTCGAACCCTTTATATAATTATATGTAATAGTTATATTATTAGGATAAAAGACCTCCTTTCATTCATGGATAATAATAAATGAACACAAGAGGAAGACATTTTAAACAAATATCGTTTAGACACGGCCTGTAGGAAGTAAATGCCAATTAGTTTATTAGCACATTATTGCTTCAGAAACTTCAAAGTCATGTTATCTTGTTTCAATAAGCTGTTATTAAGTCATAATGAAATTGAGATGAATACAATATTGTAGTTATGCATCTACTAAGTAGCCATGAAATAGAGGAAATTGTCTAAGAACATTATTTTATCATCAGAAGCGAATTCTGTACTTTATCTTATTTTCAACTTTGAGCGTAATATTTAAATTAGATTTCTACCACAATTCACAGAGAATTTAATTTGCATGTTTGTATTTAATGTACTGCCAGTTGCCATTTGCATCGCATGGAGCAAATAATGTATAAAAATATAATTGTGTATATTACTTGATGCTGCTTCTAATTTCTAAACTCTGTGGAACCAACTAGCAAGTCACATATCTGTAGACACCTACTAACCACAGTGGAAATTCCCAGCTTTGCTGCAAATGCTCTAGAAACTTGAATGTTTGGCAGATCTTATAAAAGTATTAAACAATTGACAATTTTTATTTTGACAGTTCCAGTAGCCACTATCTCATGAAATACTAAATTTAGCATGCAAGCAATTTATTTACAAAACAACTACTGTTGCAGAGTATACAAGATTATTATTGGTTCTTCACTTTTGATAGCAGAGACCATGATCTAAACGACGGACTCTAGATTTGGTCTGAGCATTCTATAGTCATCAAACTAATAATTGACTAGCAGAACTTTGCAATACACAATGAACCCAGGCTATGGTACTGACACTGCATATACACACGATGAACCTAGGCTATGGTACTGACACCGCACATATTATACCAATGGCATCACAGCTTGCCGTAGGATGGATAATGCCGATTCTTCAAGGACGCTGTATCCACACTATTCCACATGTAGCATACAAACTTTGACAAATTGTATTATATTCTTTTTTATATTTTAAAATTCAAACTTCAGCTATTTCTTTTTTTCTCTACTTTTCTCTTTTTTTTTCTTCTCGTACTGCAATCTTGTTTTCTGGACAAAAGTCCATTGGACTTATTCTCTGCCAGAATAAAAATGAAAAATATATATATACATGTATATACAGTGTTTCCCTTAGTCACTGGACTCCGGATATTTGCTACATGGAAGTTTTATTATTAAGGGTTTGAATAACACTAAATTGTACAATTAGTTGTTTGATGAATAGATAAATCATTCACTGGAAGTATCTACAGTGCACACGCCTATTGTTCCTTTGACAGGTCTGTAGCAGTGGGAAGGTCTCCTTTTGGATCACATCCATCATGGCTGCACATGCACACAAGTAGATTGATAAGAATATATTTATTGATGTTGGGCCAAAGGCTAGATAAGAAAGAATGGACACACTCAGGTGGACAGCCCTCTCTGTTGTATACAGTAAATACTGTTCCTCAAGAACAGCAGCACTATACAAGGAAAAATAGTGTAATGTAAGAATAAGACTCCATGAAAATAAAATTACATGTATAAAATTATTGGAATTTGCAGCGTTGATTTTAGCTAGATAGAAATTCAATTTGAATGTTTAATAAAGTGTCCAATAAAGATGTTTTCTATATTGAACTAAGGTACATTGTTGCTATTCTGGGTTAGTGCAAAGGTTTTAAAAGTGCATGCCGAACATTAGGTGACACGATTAAATGGAGGCTCTCTGCCAGAAACAGATTTCTTGGTAAAGGTACATGAATAGACAGAGTACAGTATGTACTAGCATAATGAAATGCAACAAAGTGTATTGTCAGGTACAGGACAGTTGTAGTCATTTCTGGACTGTTGCGTTTATCACTAAGGACTTGTTATTCTATTTATAAGTATTGTAGAGTACATAAGTCCCGGTGTTATAGTATGTTGGTTTCAAGCTTCACAGAGGTGCTTGTTTTACACAAAAATTAGTCATATTATTGTATAGCCTGTGGTAATACATCTCCAGAACATAAGACCACCCCCCTGATGCACTTAGATCTCTAACCCATATTTCACAGGCTTTCTGATCTATGAAGTTGGTACCTACAGTAGCTATTGAGAACAATACTATTATATTACACTGAGTACTCTATACCTATTATAGACCTTCACACGCATTGTCGTAGATGCCTAATACATCATGGTAGTCTTTTACCTTGCCTAGCATCTTCACGATGCATAGACACCAATGACAGATTTATGAAATAAAGACGTAGAAGTAATGTTTATTTATAGCTGGTAGATAATGTTATAGCTAAGATGGTGGGACCATAACAATACGTACAATATCTATCTTAACCTGTATTTCACAAAAATTACAAAATTCTACTTCCTCTAAGCAAGGATACGAATACTGTCTACATTGTTGTTAACTCATTTCCACATCTTAAGTATTTATAATTGTTCTGGAAAAGGATACATTATGTAATATGTGGAAATGGTTTCATTAAAGAGCTTGGCTTCAGGTCATGATAATAATAGGTGTCCGCTTTTGACTGTGAGTAGGATTAGTGTTTCATTGCCACAAACAACCTAATGGCTAGTGGCATCTCCACCTTACTCTCATATGGGTATTAAAACACAATGCTATGCGAATTTGATACTGTTATGTTAATATTCATGTAGCCTATGCCTATGTGCTTGTTTGTCTAGCTAATCATTATCAATAAAATATAATTATTATATAATTTTTATAAACTATAACTTTATAAACTACTCGTATTAAATGAGTGGTTCACTGCTAGTTGATGACGACGAGATACATGTAGATATAAATATGTATGAAGTAAGAAATGCCATGCAAAATCTTGCCGAAATATGTTCAATAACATAAAATGGAGCCCGATGCTGTATACTGAGAATACCTCAAATGGACAGACTATTTTGGCGATAAAAATGGTTTGGCCAACGCTATACATTTCATGCATGTATGGGAGTTGCATTGTATGTAGGCCTACTAAAGTAGTTACTAGCCCTACTTACCATAGTACTTAGAGAAAATAAGTTTTAGTTGTATCATAGATTATTCTAGAAGAAGAATTTAATCCCCATGGAAATTACATGTAGCGGCTAGTTTACCACTCGCTAAATTCATGAAAGTTAAAGCTGACAAAAAAAGTTTTCTTTTGTCTTAGAAGTTGGATAAAACAAAATTAAAAATTGCTCTTTAGGCTACTAACAACCTTTACCTTGCTGAGAACATAAACTTTCAATATTGTAAGCTGATCGTGGAGGAAGACAAGGATTTGGTGATGACACATAAACTCCAGGAAAAAACAGTCTTAAATGTCTGCGGGCGTCACAGCGTAGACCGCTAATCTAAATACATATAATGGCGGACAATGATAATCGCAAAGTCATGTTACATCAACAATATTATTATAGTCATAAGATCAATTCGAGACACAAGCACGATTATAAGACATGGACACACGACTGCCATTTTGGATCAGCTGTGACCCTATTGCAATGAATAATCAAATGGGATATTCAGGCTTCCAATTGTATAGAATTAAGAGAACACGACTCCTAATATTGTATGGCCACCAATTATTATGAATATTATAATGTTGTGTGAGCGATAGAAACAGACAACTATGGATTGGTGTTAGAAATCCTAAATTATCTATTACACTGTATGTTAAGCTTAAACATGTAAGGTACAGTTCTATAACTGATTTGATGTTACCTTCAGCTGTTTACACTCGCACTTCCTGTCTACATAGCAATTGTACATGAGGGAAATTCAACATAGAAAATGTTTGAGTCAGAAAAGGATATTAATATTATTTTGGTTAAAGCAAGGAAATAGTGTCAATTCAATGATGTCAATTCCTGTTCAGCTCTAACTACACTGTCTAGTGTAAGGACATTGTGAAAGATGCAATTTATATGATTCATTATAAATGTACCATTCATTCTGTTCATAAACTCTATTTATAAAATAACTGTACAACCCTCAGTAACTCATTGCTAGCATTTATGTAGTGACTATGCAGTATTTAGTTAGGTTATACACGTGGGCTAAGGGAGATTTGTAATAAATATTAATTGATTAATTGATATTAATTGATATAATACAATTGTGTAGGCATACACTGAATAGTACCATGTTATTACAAATTAATACTAAAATAATTCGTCTGACTGGATAACAGCTACTTTATTCTTGGATGAGTGTACTAAAGTGAATTAAATCTAATCCTGTATTTGATGGAGATACATAATCAGATTAACTCCTATGGAATAGAATTAAAGAGGAAGGAATATTCGGATATTGCACATATACAAATATGTATATTCTATATCTTATTATGATCGTATCAATTGTTATTTATTGCGTTTAAATACTTATTAATTTGTTTTCTGCTTATATGAAAATGCTAACATCACTGAAAAGTGAGCGCCAAAGACTAAACGCTGTAAAATATTTCACAAATCACACATTTATATTAGAAGATTCACAACGTGCTGTTGTACAGAACGTTGTGCTTGTTATGTTGAGAAAACAACTCCAATAATGCAAACAGATGTGTTTGTATAGTGATGTGTCACCGTTTTCCTACTACATGCATAATATTGCAGTGTAGAAGTCATTTACCTTATTTATCTAGTCTAAAAACATCTAAACTATACTTTTATTGATTTATGGGGCCTCTTCTTCCCTTAATATTGTTGTTATTTTTATTCATTAAAATAATGTTATGCACAGAGTTAAACTGTACAGAATTATATTATACATAGTCACTTCTGTATTTATTTAATGTGTCCTATTTCAGTTACTAGACCATAATATTTGTTTAGAAGCAAATCATACAACTATTATTAATTCAGTCTGTGGATTTAGCGTTTTTGGTGCACATGAACTAATATACATTGCATTTCCGTGTTTATTTAAACATGCTACGTACAGAAAAGGAAGCTAGACATAATATTATTATTATGATTGTCTAAATGTGCAAAAGTTTATGATTGCTAGTAAGTGTGCCCTGTACTTGAATCTTAACACTAAAGTTTGGACCAATCGACTCAGAGATACTAGAAAAATATCTAACTTTGTTCAATTACACAAAGAGGAGACAAATCTAAATTTAAATACATGATCGTGTCTGTGTATCATCATTGTGTATGGAACATTCAAGGTGGGTAACTCAGTGCCACTCTATTGAAGTTAGTATAATAGCCTTAGGACTTATAGTTCTGTGTTTAGGCATTGGAGGTTGCGGATTTAGGGAATTTTCTAGAAAAGACAACTTCTTATACTGTTTGGGCAAAAAACATGGGCTATCTTAGCTGTTGGATACGGCATTGTGATATTCTGCTAACACTTGTATGAAGTGTTAGTGATTGTATATAATCAGTGGTTTTTTATTTACATGTTTATCAACATTTGATCAGGTACTTATAACATAGAATAGAAGACAAAGCTTATGTAACAAAATTTAGATGGAAGCATGCCCATGTCTTTGAATAACTCAGCCACAAAATGTAGTAACTAATCTATCAAAGACAATAAGGAAAAATGTATTATGTACAAAAACCTGGAGGATATGTTATAGTGTCAGAACCTGGGTAAGTGAAAGACAATAGTTGTCCACTACAGTAGCACAATATAATTAAATATAGTTTACCATCTAAAGTTTTTCCTGGTTTGATGTGGAATTGTAATCTCTGCTGTGAGTCAGATTCAGACAAGTCGTGGTGTCGTTGTTTTACTTGAGAGATTTACTGTGTTGAAAGACGATCATACCCACCTTGCATCAGTAAATTATACTTACTCATGCCTTTAGTAGCCGTCTTGCATAAGGTTTATTTTTACTTTAAAGTTCCTATTCACCATGCCTGCCTTGAAGCCTTTTCTAATGTCGGTGAATATGAACAGTCATGTACATACAATATGCAATATGCACATGTATGCATATAATACGTATACAGGTGTGAATGACTCCTAGGTATTGCACAAGAGAAAAGCTCACCTGGAAGCTAGTTACACAGTTTATTACTCAGAGGACAAAGTCCATCAGCACTGTACACCTCTCTGACAGACACCAGGGTACAGCCTGGCTAACCAGAGCTTTAGCAATACACTCATACCTATACGGGACGTAATCTGACCAACCCTAAACTAGTAGCTAGGTCTCCCTCAGACACATGAGCAGATGACTTTGCAGAAACAGCTTTGCTGAACGTTCATTACAAAACAGTAAATCGTAACTCTGCAGATACTAAAATGATCAGTGCACATGCGGTTGTCAGCTGTCCTTTACAAACTATCCCTGGTCTAACACACTGAGCATAATTATATTTTTTCCTGAACGTTTGGTAGTTCCAGTAGCCTGTGTTCTTAACACAAAATAAACACAAGAAAAACTTAGTCGAAATGCCATAATTGCTGCATATGCTCAGACAATGAGTTAAAGTGACATTTTCAACTCGAAGGAACCATAAATCAACAAAACTATGAATAATTTTGGTGGAGAGTACAGCCTAGTATACTTCCACCGGTTAATTTATTTGAACTAATTGCAGGAAAGTTATGATTTCATCGTTTACCATTTCCTAAATTAAATTATGTAAAATGTGTTCTCCTCTCGCTGCTGGTACCACTTCCATTTTACCAGCTCATATAATTTTATTGCATAATAATTATTTTGATGTTAATAGCTTTTACATAAATAATACATTGTTATATTATATTGCCTTCAGCCTTAGATGTGCTAGCTGCCGAATTAGAGGCATCATTTGGAGTTAGTACTACAGTAACTGCAGTCATTGTGTATTGTTAGTAAGAAAAGTAAAACATGAATGATGACACAGCCTCTACTTGTCTAGACTTTCTTGTAGCTAATAGTATGCTATTAGATTGCAATGTAAATCATAAACAGCAACAATTTTTGGTGACACAGTTGGTTAGCGCTTATGACAGGAACACAGGCTATCTGCAAGGACCTCAGTTTAAGCTCTGCCAATGATTAACAGAGTTCTAGTGTTGAAGAAGGTTCCTCTATACCAAACAACTGGACCTTAACTAAAGCGCTGTGGCATATTATAGAAAAAATGCTAACATGTATGATATACATGTGTGTAGTTACCATGTGAATTTTTGAATGAAAACATGATTACACAAAGAAAATAATCTGCAGAATGACATACAGCATGACTACAGGCATGCACATGAGTTAAAATTGAGGAAGTGATGTAATGATATGGTATCAGGGTGAATAAGTCGGGGAACGGAGAGTGAGACTGAGGAAGAGCAATATTTGCCTGGCCATGGTGAAATATAAACATGTACAATATATCCCTAATATTATGTTAAATCATACAATAATACTTATTTCCTTATAACCGAGTCACATGATCGTTAGGTTCATGAGTAGACCTCATTGGTCAATATGCAGGTTGTTTATTACCGTCCCTATTAATCTATCTTTAAACTACAATTCAACGTTTCCTGATTGTTGCGTTGACAGGAGATCATTTATTAGCCACATCATTATTCCTTATGAGTTAAATTATGCCGATAATTTTGGCAATACAAATGTGTCACGGTTATATTCCAACAGACAGTTGATTGATCACTAAATAAGTTAGATATAAAAGCGGTAACGCATTCACAACACCTCATTGGTTCTGTTGTAGAGCATCTAACCAGTTGATAGCTACACTGTTGGTGTACGGGACTCAAAAAATTCCACAAGATATCAAAGACAACATTCACAAATAAGGTGAGTTGTGATTTAGTAGTAAAAGTATTGCATCCTCATACCATATCAGGACATTAACACAGTCTAGATACTTTGCATGAAATATGATTTTAGAAATTACAATAAACAAAAAAGTGGTATGGTATATGTGGATAATCTTAATGATGATCAGCTCTATATATTATGTTGGCTTGTTCATAACTTTGTTAGAATGTGATGTACTCGTACATGTATATTTATTTCCTAAGGCCAATGCTCTGTTACCAGATAAAACTATACCTTCTGAAAGGGGTTTATTGGCAAAACATGAAACTCAACAATGGTTGTACATAGTTTTTATGGCAACCGTGTGCTTCATGCATTATAGAAGGTAGATACAAGCTGTATGACTGTACAATGTATACATGTATATAGTATGCATAACGCCGTGTTGATGATCTGCACTTGACGTTAGCTCTACAATATCTGTGTGTTTGCAGAACTCTCATCATCAACTAAATATGGCCGTCGACAAGGTACTGTTCGGTGTTGGACTCCTTCAAGTCATCACATCTCTAATCTCCATTGGCTTCTGTACCAGACACTACAGCGATACCAAGCATATGGAAACAACCATTCAACACATTGCCGTTCTCTTCGTTTCTCGGTTCCTGCCTACAATGTCACTTCTGGTGTGTGGAATTCTGGGAATGATAGCGTCACACATAAACAAGAAAAGTGCTAAAGTTGTACACATTACGGTTACTGTACAGACAACTGTTGGAATTCTTGTGAATGTCTGGTTCTTTGCCTACCATTCCAACAAATCTCCATTGAAGTATGACCAAAGCTCTGCTCTGCGTTGTCTTATCGCCACCATCTTCTGTTTGCTAGTCTGTGCAGGTTACTTAGTCTACATGTTCATCTCGTGGTGCAGAAGTAGAAGTGATAAGGAGAAGACAGTGAGCAATGATTTCGAAACCGGATTGAATTCTGCAGAAAATCTTCAGAGCTCCGATTCTAAAAACTATTTGACAGTGCAGACGATTAAGCTGCCGTCAGAGAACATATAACTCTACACAAGCTACGCATAGCAGCAACCTCTACCTCTACACATCATCTGAACCAATACTACTCACCGACAGATGATATCTTCACCATAACTAACAGTATACACGCACATTCTCACTTTACCAAGGACGAGCCGGTTTAGGCGTAAAAATAGACTGTGTCACATAGTTGGACTTGCAGCCTGAGCAAACTTCCACAAAACTGAGGTATGTGTGCCTACACTTCCGAGCCTGAAAATACTGAAAATATTTATTTTTATTATTTAAGTTTTTTTGCAATGCTCTTTGTGAAGCACTTGAGCTTCCTATCCTTAATTATAATACTTTACATATTAATTAATTAGATGCAATTTTGATTACAGGTTACATTGAAAGCACACAAAGACAAACTTCACCCGAATCCTGGGGCTATGCCAACTCCATTTCCTTTACCAGTGCTAGGATAGACCCATCATTCTGTGAGCCAAGTACACACGAGAAAAGCATTTCCAAAAAAATAACGGCAACATATTGCACAATAAGAGAATGTATTTTATTAGTGATTTACTTGATATTTTACTGATTTACTTGATATTTATCTTTTGCTGAATTTCAACCAACAAGGTTATTCGAGGTTTGAGCTTGGCAGTCCTATAATCAAAACAACTCAAATGCACCAACAAAAAACTTGTATTTTATGTGTTCATATTTTTAACTGTATAATTATGTAATATCAGCGTTTCCCATCTGTGATAAATTCAGACATCAAAGCAAATTGTTATATTTTTTTATTTGTTCATTGTTACCACATTATATTATTATCATGAATTATTGTGCGATTGTTTCGTTAACTTTGTTCTATTTTTATGTTTTACCACCTTTCAACTTTGCTTTCTTCTCTCTTGTTTGTTCAAGTTTGTTATGATAAGTATATTGTTGTTAAGTTTCCTATTTTAACAAAAATAAAGAAAAAGCAATAAATATAATATATACTGGTATATTATTGCTGAATATACTGATTGCCTAACATACTATGCTAGAACTACTTTGCAAATGGACAGTTTTTGTTCTTAGATTAGCTTAGCCACTGGATGGCCACTGTAGCATTCTTGTTAATCATCAATCACAACAAACGCTTCAGTTCCGTTAATTTGTTTGTTTACACATCGCTGTCAGTCTATTCAAGGCATTGCACAGTGACCACAGGACAATTCATCTTCATTTAATCACAATCTAATATGCCAGTTACACACTATGTCAGCCCAGAAACGGAACATATGATATCACCACTGCCTTTGTGCTCCCTATTGCAAATACTGGATGATTCCTTTAATTACAATATTTACACAACTTTCATTCTTATCCTAGTCTCCGCTGGAGAACACTGCACATTTATACACTACAGTACATAAATTGTGTCATTTTTGTATCAATTTGTATTATTACAAACAATATCTATCTTTACAACATCTATCTTTAACTCTCTCCTGGAAAGGTGATAGAGGTATGTTAATCTTTCATATTTTTATGCTTATTATTCATTCATGCTTGCTAATAATGGCTACATTCATATTTGATTATGCTTACTTGCTTGAATATTCTTTTATTATGTATTACCAGCAACATTGTCATGTGTTATTATCGAATTTCATGCAAACTATTTACAAAATCGTGTGTTATTCCAATACTCTAACCATTTTATACAAAATTGTAGTTTCACGTTGGTGGTAGAATGCTAAAATAAAATTGCACAAAACCACATCAGTGCAACCTTTCACTAATTCACTGGGGGAGAAGTTACAGCCACTGCAGGTTAGAGTAATGCAGGCTTTGGCACAGTTGGTAGGGATAAGGTACAGTTGTGTGGCACCTTCTTTAAGGCTGGATCTCTCTAGTCATTGGAGAGACTTGAACCGGGACCTCATAGATACCATGTGTCATTATTGCAAGAGCTAACCAACTGTGCCACCAAATCCTTGTACGAGTAGATGCATCTTCAACTTCCTTAAAATGAAACATATTTAGGAAGCATCAATCTGTTTTACAAAGATTAAACAGTATGATTGGGTCAGGCGTAGAATGCCATTAACAGAATTGAAGTTTCTCTCGACTTTTGTAGTCATGTGCTATCCTGGTGGTGAGATACAGATCATGTAGCTCAGAGCTAATTATAAACCAATTTATCTTTAATTAGCTAATATCGACTTCCACATTAATTTAGGTTATGTCCTAATATATTATAGTGAGTCATGTTTACTAGCTGTCATGTGAACATCACACCACATCACATAACGTAACGATATCACCTGTGGATGGTCTGAAGACTGTATCAGGTTTTGACACATGTAAGCAGGTACCCACTAGGAAATAAAAGTTGTAGCTAATTGCTTTGTAATTGTAAATTTAACAAATTGCCGTATCTGGATACATCAAGTACAGACTTGTGCGAGGACCTCTTGTACGGAGAGACAAAAGCTAGATATATTGTACAGAGATACCTGAATTTTGTAAAGACTGACAATTTGATAACATTTAGATTAATGCTCCTACTGAAAGGAATTTACATTAATAATACACACTCAGTGAGCCTAAGTTAATATTCCTTTGGGAGTTGTCAGTTCTTTCAAAACTAAATGATTAGCCAAATTTCAATAATTGAAGCTGTTAATAGCTTATAGATGCCCACTGAGACTATAAGCTGTCCAGGTAACTTAGTACAGCAGATTGTCTCACCAAGAGTTTTACATAGGCTCCAGAGGTTAGACAAGCAACTAAAGACAGAAATAATTGTGTATAGATTATAAGTTTATCTGAAAATATAACTAGATCTTGCAGCCATTCACCTGGTGTACATGTGTAAGCTCAGAGGTAGCAGCTCATACATGTGTTTCAGTTGTATTTCCACATGCAGTGGCTAATCTAATATATCTATATGGAAAGTGTTACATAATTGAAGAGAAAATGAAATAATAATATTGTATTATATCACAATTACTATAGTGATAGTTTTTCAATGCATATTATCTAATCATTAGCCATTGTCCTAGAACCAACGTAAGTTCTTACGAAACCTGCACTGGTAAGGAAACTACTTCACTGCTTCAATTATTCTGTTGGAGTTGTCATTTCATGCTTTGTTGGCAGGCGGACTACTATTCCCTGTTTAGGGCTAAATCAGACTATATCGACTCAGTTAATAAGGTTATCTCTATAATATAGTATTAATAATATGCATTTACTAATCAAGGGTGTCACTGGACATAATATATTATAATATGTATTATAATGATGTGCCTTGCTTTGACCCTTACTGGCGGTCCTTATAAAAAGTTCTTTAGGTCACCTTGACCTGCATCATTTCAAATGTGCATTTGTATTCTATTAGTTCACATGCATGCACTTTATATTAAACTGTGGATTACCCTGCTACAATGCATATCGATTACAGTAGTTAAAGAAAATATCCATATATTTAATATACAAGCCCATCTATTGACAAACTAGAACGTATAGCAGGCCTATAATGCTATTACGCAATGTTATACCTTAAACCGATCACTCTCCGTGTGCGTGGTTGGTCTGAGTTTATCTTGTTTGTCTGAAGTTCAAAGTATACAGGGCGTATTATATAACTTACTGACTATATTAAGTGCTAAGCAAACACATATATCTCCATTAATAAACATATTATGATGATCTAAATAATTTATGTAGCTTTCAGTCTGGCTACCGTTATGTAATGGAGCGCAAGGAATGCCGAATTGAGTCTAATCTCCGTGTTTAATGGATGTTATCTTGGAAGATAAAATGTAACTGCTGTGTTGACATGCTGGCAAGCAGTCACATTATAGCGAATGGACACAGCTAATACAAGCTTGGTTGGGTGTATTGTGTCTATAGATGTGTATAACCAGGCTTAATGTTCGGATGAGCGAAGTATAAACGATTGGTGACGCACCTATAATGTTTGGCGATGACGTATTTGAATGAACTCAACTTGATAAATTGGCGTACTATCGATGTTAACACAAGTTGCAACATTCTGTATAGCAATATTAAATGGCGTCTTACGATTTGATGGCCAACGTGAATGAGAGGCTATAATAGCCTACACTGTTTAGGTACCTAGTCCTCAACCCCATAAGAGATTAGAGGACAATGCTGGGAGCATTGGCTACATGGTAGGCTTCTTTTTTAAACACTTTGAAACCCAGGCTAGGTACTGTAAAGGTACATGTTACTTAACCTTCATCTTGTTAGAGATCATGGATGACCTTTATCTTGTTAGAGGTTATGGTGAACCGGCCAATCCCACATGGTGATACTCCATTTTTAATATCACTTTTTATGTGTGGGTTGCAAATTCATACACAGATTTCTTTCTTTAATTATGTACATAAACAATACAGCAGCTAGGTATTTTCAACAGTTAGTTCCTAAACTGTCTAAATGTATAATTATGTAGAAAACAATATCAATAACAAAAATGTAAATTTAAGAAAATAAACTATGCAGTTATTGTAATATTTATTATAATAGCCTAATAATTTATAATAAACACATTTATATGTATATAAAATGTACATTGTATATGCATGCAGTTATTATGCTAGCCACATGTATAATAGAATATACTAATTAATGGTGTTAAATATGCATTATGTTATACAGACATCATAATTATACAAAATCATAAACATGCATATGCATAATTATGTTTCTCCTTTCCTACAAATAACACAAATATTTGAGTCCCCAGTCATACACTTCTATCCAGGTATATACCTCTAAGTTATCCTGTCTGGCATGTAGTATGGGTTCCTAAGCCAACAGATGATGAGGAGTAACGGTACGGGTAGCACCCGTTCCACCAAATCAATGGCCCGTTATTTAGTCATCTGTGGGCCACTGATTGGGTGGAGCACATATTATGCATTACTGTCCAATGACTACTTGGTTCTACATTTACCTCCATCAAATGCATTTTAGTTGCCAGAATTTTGAAAATCATAATCTCCTAGTAGATGTTGAGAGGGCGACACTATATAATGTAGAAATTAGAATTATAAATTATTGTCTATCTCCTGCTGCATAAACGAGTGTGTCATTTATGAATTTATTACCGTTATGCACATTTTGTCTGCACGCTTTCTATAATACCTAGGCTAGTGTTGTACATCTTTTGGTGACAAACACCCCATTGTATTGTTCAAACCAACAAGGGATATAGTTACAAAACGTACATTTTTCAGTTGAAAACTTTGAGTTCCTTCACTATTCCCGTGTACATTATTAGGCTACCGTGTGTCGAGGTTATTTACATAAACTAATAACTGATAACCTCAGAGATTAGCATGTAATCTGAGGTAGTATAGGTGAAACATTTCCCAAACCCCAAACCTGTTGTTTGTGGTTTGATTTATCAGTCATGCCTTGACCAAACTCAATATATCTGTACAAGTAGATTGCATAAGAGAGTTATACAAATGGAAAAGAGCAAATAAAAATATGCTAATTTGATAATTAGGCAGATTTCATGAGATTATTTGAACTTCAGTAGACTAGCTTAATGAATTGTTTTTATATATGCCGGGGCATTTCCTGATTCATTGGTTTTTAGAAATATCCACTTTTAGTTGGGCTAAACTGGCTGCAACCTAATGTGTTAAAAGTTGGCATGGAAACAGATAAACAAATAGTTTGGCACTAGGAGAAATTGGATGAACTGGGCATTATATCTGCCATTGAACTTCGAATTTAGTTTATACTTTGCCCTGTCCTGCTATCTGCTTAGAGAGCACAGGTTCCTTTTTCTGTCTACGGAAGACAGGTGCCCTCTTCTGTCTACCAGAGAATACAGGTGCTCTGTTCAAAAAAGTTCAAGGTAACATTTCCATGACAGACAGTTCTGGCAGAAAACTCATTTTAGCAGAGGTTTTGTTATAAATAACTTCAAGTACATATGAACCTGCTTGAAATAATTGCAACATTTGATATTTACGGTTCACACCTAAGGAAGTGCACATTGCTAAGTTTAAAAATTTTAAATGGTTAGGTTGTGCATTACCTGCTATGTTATACCAGAGGTGAATACTGCTGGTACCAGAAATAGCTGAGCAGGCACCACAACATTTTGCTTCTTTTATTTTTTGAATTTATTAGTGGTAAAAATTTAGTTGAATTTGTAATGACTCATTTAATATATTTCTACCTCAGAATGAGTAGAATAAATCCATCGATTGGAAGATGATGGATCAACTCTCCTTTTACAAAGAGTACCATTCATTGAGGTCTGTTATTCAGAGCAGATATTCTCATGTTTAGTGTGCTAATACACAGAGTAACTAGTAGTAAGGTGATACAAGATACAGGTAAGTGGGTCGGTAGAGAGCAACAGTAGGTGCAGACAACTCCTAGTTTTGACTGTCACATTAATTCATTACATAATCTGGCACTGGGATTAATGCAGGAAAAATCCAAGGTTCTGATTCCTACATTGGTGCCAGTAGAAGTCACAGACAGGACAATGACATAGCACCTGTTACCCACTAGAAACTGTCATCTGTCCAACTGCCAGATGAACAGGAACACTTTTAGAGAACCAAAGGTCACATGTCAGAGTTTCCAGATGCTGTGTGCACCGCTTGTATTACTCCAAAAGTTGCAAGCCAGGACAGCTATGGAATCAAGTTGGAAATATTAGTATGAAACCAAACAATTTCCAAATGTTTGCTCTGCACTTTACATGTATGGTACATTACACTAATGGGCATATTGATGACGAATGTGTTAGTAAATATTCAAACATGATGTATATATACATGTGTGCCTAACAACTTGAAAAGCTTATATCTGACAGTGAACTATTTGATTGGCTGGAATTTGCGACAGACTGGCTGCCATGACAGTGCAGCATCTATGCTGTGCCAACAGTTGGCACTCTATTTTGTATTTTGTAGACATTTTAAATGGAGATCTGGGGCTTAGCCGAGTTATGTTGGCTATATAACATATTGCAAAATAGTATTACGCACATAGACTACCATTAGACTAATTACTGGCCATTAAATATAGATAATCCTATTTCTATGCCACCAGTGTCTGTTTCTATTCAAGAGAATGTAGATTACACAATGTGCTGGACCTTGTGATATGACACACATGTAAATCTATATGTTATTTAGCTAATGGTAAGCCACCTAATTTACCACAATTATTGATTTGAACAGCTACATAATATATACATGTTTGTAAAGGAAGATTATCATTGACATCTAGAGGCCAGCATAGATCACCCTTACTTCTGTCGAGTCACAAGAACTCAAACAGTTGTCTAAACATGCAATTTTTTAGTGCATCAACTGCAAGGGAGTCACTAAGAGTGCACTGGACTCCCATATATACTTGTATATTGTAAGCTGTATATTATGGGTATATATATATATTATATGTTAGGTGACTATGATCATTTTTGTATTGAAGTTGCAAAATTAAATCTAACTTCGAAAGCAAGGGAGCAATTTGGGGTAAAACACAAGTTAATTGTTGCGCACAATAACAAAATGATATACAACATGTAATTTACAGTAACTATGCACTACACTAATAATAATATATCTAGTGAACTACATGATGTATAATATAAAATAAAATTTCAACATATGTAACTATTTGAACTATATGTAAATGGACCAAATGGCCTTCCTACAGCATAGGTCTCCTACTACATGACTGTATATAAGTCTACCTACTATATAGGCCTACCTACCAGATACTGTAGTGGTCTACCTACTATATAGTCCTATATGATGCTACTACCAAATTCTAAGGTAATATTGATAATATTGAACATTATTTAAACAATAACTCTACTGCACTAAAACAATATCAACATTCACAACATGCATGATTTTGGGATTCCAATTTCTGAGCTAGACAGTCATCAATTAGTGTTAATCATCGGTTTCCTCATAACAATATTATAATTTCGTCTATTTTTACTCCAAGACAGAATTTCAAAACACTTCTCTGATGTAAACTCTACTTTTGCAAGAAGATAGAATGATTAGGCACATTGATACTGGTGGAGGAAATTATTCCTTTCTGAATGCGAATGCATCTTTTTGTCTGGAATTTCCAGCTTATCCCTGAAACATAATAATTTGCAGGAAGTAAGGAAGCGTGAATAAATATTATGTATAATTACAAAATACTGTAAATCTACATGAGTGTATTCATGGCACTAGAATGCACGCTACGTTAATGCAATACACTAGTGGCAGTTATATCAATTACAGATGTAATTGTACTTTGCAATGCGAATGAACTTTTGCAATTATAAATGACCCAGGCGCTCATTTTCGGACATCGTGCGCAAATAATCCTCAGATTAGAACGACTCAAAAGAGTGGAAGATGGAGAAGGAGCAAAACAGCAATTTTTTGATTGGTTGGTTTAATCTGTCTAATCAAAAAATTGCTGTTTTGCTCCTTCTCCGTCTTCCATTCTTTTGAGTCGTTCTAATCTGAGGACTATTTGCACACGATGTCCGAAAATGAGCGCCTGGGTCTGTTAAAAGCAGGGACTATTTTCCACATAAATATAATACAAATTTCTTGTAAGAAATATCATATAGATATAATATTGCATGCAGAATATATAGGCATACTACGTGCTGTTTTATAAATCCTGAGACATAGTTTGCTGGTTAACCCAACGTTACGAAGGAAATCATGCTGTTGAAGTGAACAGATTATCAGGAACTATCTAGTTATGGTCATGTTGACTTCTTATGATCTCATACTATTCCTTCAGCCAATAGAAGCTCAGTATTGCTTGAAATTGGTGGTAAAGGTAAATGGGGGTAAATCCCCTTGATGACCTCATGCAATGGTCGTCATTCACTGATTGCCTTATTTGGTCAACATAGCATGGCAAGCATTTGCAGGTCTATACTTTAAACATAACTATAATTACATAACACAGTTACTGGCCTCTCCAACAGGCCATACATCAAATCACTAATCCATTGACTCTAAATAACTCTCAATGACTCTAAATGACTGCTATCCCAGTCTCGATGGCGTAGTTGGTTTTCCAATGACCAATGACTACAGAGCGGGCTTACATGTATTCCCAAAGAAGTGTGTAGCATAATTAAAGCCCTAAGGCAAATATTCGTGTTGATGTACATGCTCGGCAGCATGCTGCTAGGCTGTATGGTTGTGAATACCACATTAAATGTTGGTTACAAAAATTAACTTTAGTCTGAAGGAAATTGGAATTCAAAGGTTCCAAAGATGTCTACTCCAAACAATCTGTCAAGATGATGGTAGATGTACTTATACTTGCTTTGTGAAAATTCCTGCCATTTTCAGCAATCTATTCACAATATGCATCAGTCTTCGAATAAGTGAAAGAAATTTGTTTGATATTTTAAATACAATGTTTCCGGTGTTTTATTTGTTCTAATCCCAATTTAAGATTCACACCTTCATTATTATAACTTCAAAAGCACTTCGATATACATGAATAAATTGCATCAATGGAAATATGGTAATTTTACTTCTGTGTGAAGTGTGTATGATGTATTCCATCTATATTTGATAGAGAAGTGTATTTATTATTTGTTATAATATCTGAGATGGCAATTTGGTCCACACGTCAGCACATGCTAGTGCATGTCAACACATTATCCAAGATACCTTTCCTGAATTTTCAGTCAAGTCACGGCAAGCAATCTAGTCTGTGGATATCTAGTCTGTGGATATCTCGTCAAGCTCTATGTATGTCATTATCAAAGAGCTATCTTCCAGGTCAAATAAATTTGTAACTAATTGCTGATTTATATTTTTTCAATATTCGTTTTGTATGTTATCTAATATAAGCCAAAGCATACTTGTAATGATATCGGCATATTATTTATATAGGTCATTTCCTGCTCTGTGACTACTTTATGAAGGAAATAAAAAAACAGATTGAGTCGTGAGTCAAGTAATGATTAGCTAAAAATCAACAGCAGTAAAGGGCGACGGCATTAAAAATATTGTTTGAAAAATATTTCATCCGGAACCGATGATTTAAAAATCGCCCAAAATAATGTTTCATACTGTTTTGCTTTGCTATAGATGTGCTGATGGCTGGAAAATTTACTGCTGTCAGTGAGATGATATATTGCTATTATGAATCAAACTCTTTGAGACAAAAATATCATAATAATAATTCATTGAGGAAACACGTGCTATTCATATTTATGCATGTAAATGGATTTATGGAAAGGAAATGGTGCAAAAGTACCAGAGAAAAACAATAAGAATTGGCATAGAGAACAAATGTCTTGATTGTGCTAAACCAGTACTCTTGTTGATATGTGGAGAATCTTTGATCAAATTGTATGGATTTACATTTTTATTTCAGAATATATTATAAGCCATCCACTGTCATTTGACTTAGAATAATATGACTAAACTGTATGGTAGTAAGTAGAATAATAGTGAACCTAGGTTGGCTGTTTACAGAACATAGATGTAGTTCATTAGCCTACATTATCTATATTTTTGTCAAAAATATATTTCAAAGATTTCGGTATCAGATTCAAATATAAAATCAGTGTAGCTGGATGTCAAATTGGATGCATATTAAAATGGCGCTCGCTCGCTATTTATTGGTTGAAGCTCTATCTTAGAATAGTCAGACTAATGTGATGTCATTTGGAAGGGTGGAATATATTCATATGTTTTGCTCCTACACTGTCCTTGCTCAAAGGACAAGTATTTTTATTTAAACGTCTTAATTTAGCAGGATTCTATAAAATCATAAAAAATTCTGTGGTGATTTATTATTTATTATTCAGAGAAAACAGTTTGAAATAATGAAACAAACAAGTATTGTAATATATTGATTTAAAATATTGAACCACAAATAAAGTGTTTACAGCATGCTTTTCAAATGATGCATTCACTTTCAGGTATACTTGATTGTCTGCTAGAAACAGGATTTAAACCAATTTTGATTCCCAATTAAAATTTGAAAGTGACAACTGGGTTTCATAACAAAATTAAAATTCTGGAATCTGTACATTTTCTATATCGGAGTGATGTGATTATATTTAGAGTGAAAGTGGAAAGGTTACAATCCATCAGTTGGTGAGCCAAGATCATTCAGCATTACTGCCATACCTCGGTACCATTGGCACATGATAGTTACAGCTAGTGAATTGTCATTTGTAATTCCACAGCTGTGACCAAATTTTAAATATTGGAGGTATTTGTGCATTGCCAATAAAGCAGCCAAAACAAGCATCAACATCGACCAGCCACCTTTCTTTCAAATTTTATTTTAGGAATAAAATTAAAGTACAGATATGATCAATTACACCATCATGTGTTGTTCGGTGTCACAGTATAGCAGGTGAGCCATTTTTAGCTCCCTGTCAGTGACATTAATTATAAAGCTGACATAACTCAGACACCATCAGTTTCTGCCTGTTATATAATATAATTAGATCGTCTGTTGACGGGTTTTGTTTAAGGTGGCAGATAAACAAGTGGGAAAAGTACAACAAACTACTGGTGTTCTTTTCATGTAGTAAATATAGAAGATCAAGTGTAGCAATATTTGCTCACAAAAACTTGAAATAGTTGACAGCAAGTTTTAATTAGATCGTTGACAAAACAATACAACACCTAAAGTTTTCGAATTGAAGAAAAACACTATATACATGCAGTAGCAGACGGAAAAGCAAATAGCAAACAGCAAACATTAACGCCAGCAATAGACACAACCTTTCAAGATTCTCATGTTGTGAGTGATAACGTTCAATGAACAACTTTGTAGATCCTATAGTGTTTTCATCAATCAAAACCAAATTAGAACATGTGGCAAAGGTCATATTGTCATTTACTGGGAAATAACACTTCTATACAATGAAAATACTGAAATGTCATAACTACATACACAAAAACCTCAAAAAGCAGTTATATCAAGAAAAACAGAATAAAATTAACACCTACAATGTACCTCAACTGGGTGGTGTGAATGGCCTTACATTGTCTAACCATCCAATAGCTACTGTTCTACATTGAGTTCTACATTGAGCTCTACATTGAGTTCTACATTGAGCTCTACATTGAGTTCTACATTGAGCTCTTCATTGAGTTCTACATTGAGCTCTACATTGAGTTCTACATTGAGCTCTACATTGAGTTCTACATTGAGCTCTACATTGAGTTCTACATTGATATTACATCACTACTTGTTGTACTTCTACTGACACTGAATTAATGTCGAGGTCATTGACCTATTAAAATGTGCAAAATACTTTTTTGAGAAATATATGTAATATGTATGTAAATCTGAGTTTTAAATAGACCAGCGAAATCCAGGACACTGACTTTTAGGAAATGATTGTGTAATGCACAGTGGTGTAATTTCAAAAACCATAAAGTGCTATTTTTTTAAAAGTTAATTTGTAATATCTCTTCGTAGAGTATATTTGTGTCTGTTAGTGCTCACCCAGTACAAGCATGCTGTAACTCTGGGACAGGGTATCAGAAATAATCATCACATCTGTCTGTTCTCCAATCTCTAACTCCTACTTTGGCAACTCGTCACCACACCACATCTTGCACTCTCAGATAAGATGCTGAATCTCCTTCAATGCTTTCAGGAAAACCAAAATCTAATTTGAGAGCTGCATTAAGCTCCATGTCAACTGTTGGAGACACATGCAGTGGAAAACATTCATCGATTCTCAACTTCTGCTACACTGACAGCTCAAGATAATTATATGGATGATCAATATTTTCATCAAGGGAAAATAATAGATACCCATGTATAGAGCAAATGCTATGAGTTATCGTGTTAAGATAATTTATCTGTGTAACAGATAGATAATCTATGTTTTTTGATAGCTAAAAGAAAAATGCATGCCATAGCCAATGATGCTGTTAAATTATTTTGCGGCAAACAAAACAAGTTGTTTTTGCCAGTGGACTGATGCTACTTACTGAGGTAATGGATACAGGATGATGTACCGGGATTAGTAACATCAATAGATGATAATGGAAGATAATATACATTAAACCATAATGTGCTAATAGTGGATGCATATGCATAACACCAGAGCACCCAAATCTTTAGTAGCTAAGCAAGCAAGATGGTGTTTTAATCGGTCGAATAGAATATTTGGTCATTTGAAAGAATCTACTGATGATGATGTCATAGAACGCCATCAAGCGTCTGAAAAGTCTTCCTAATTATAATATGTGGAGCTTAATTATTTCAAGTTGCTCTTTTGGTGTCGACAGGATAAAACTATTTCAGTTTCATTCAGTCTCCATACGTGACTCATGACGTTAAGATGCAACTCATTAAACAATTTAATGCTTGAAGATGATGTATTCGGGAATTAAAGTTTTGTTGCGATTATGTTAAAAGTTGTTGGACATAACATATTAGTGCGAGAGATGTTAAAAATAAGTATTTTTTTTGTTAGAGACAAGCTTAGAACGTCACAAGTAGTCTTATGTATGTCAAGCTTATGACGGTCTCTTTTCATGCCTAAGTACCTCTATTATTGAACTTGACACTAATGATGATGTATTGGCTTGCTGAAATCCATTAAACATGAAATTTGTATTAAATATTTTCATATTAATACCTCATTGAATTAAGAAATTTGGCTAATCCCTCACACGCTTAACAAAACACTGAGGTACTATTTTTATCTTACAAATTTGAGCTATAGCAAATATGTTTCTATGTCATTGTACAGTCTATTGAGTAATATACTGTAGAAACTAAAGTAGCAATTTGCTACTAATGTTGCTGTACATAGTGAATGAAACGACATACATCACCGGCAAGGCTATGCAGACCCTTGGTGACCTGGTAACTTAATCCCGTGAGCTCTTAGTTGAAACTAATTGAGTATTCTACTGATAACTTTGTTTGAGTTCCAAATGAAATCCATTAGAGCAAGGGTTGAGGTATGATTGAGCTTTACTTAGCACCAGAGATGTAGAAAACAGACATATGACAATAATTATGACATTAGTAATTAAACAAGAGGTGTGATGACTCATTTTAAGGTAGAGTTTGTGAAGTAAGCTTTAGTTCCAGAGGTTTTAGGTGGCTTATTATCAGGTATAATGGCTTAAGTAAGTAATTAAAGGTGCTAAAGCTCAATGGAAATATTAACTTAAGATTAACGGATCAGCAGATTAGCTGATTTCTTATGTTCGAGGTGACTCATAGCATACGTGTTTGCTAATAGCTCAATACTGGTAAGGGTGGACTCTACCCCCTCCCACCTGAGTAGACATGGTGCTAGTAGCTAGCAGTCTGTGCAGACACCTATGTGTAGCCTGTGACTAATGCCTTGCAAAGGAGTTTGATGCCAGGTTTAATTGGCACATGACTCTAAAACATTCGGCTGCAGATTCACACTGCAAGTTTTAGGAGAGAGTGGAACACATGCTATGTGAAAATTGATTAAATGAGTTGTTGTAGACGTGCATGTACATGCATGTACGTGTAGGTTGGACATCGGACTGAACTGGCTGATATATAAATTGTTTAAATATTGATACAAGGTGATAGCGGTCCTGGAGACCTGGCAAAACCTAATTGAAAACTATTATATTATTATTTGGGATGGTTATTAGGGCAATTAGCCATGGGGAAATTTGAAAAACGTAAAACAACGTTAGACTTTGTAATTCTGCTCCATGCTATTTCAGCAATATTGTATGGCTAAGGGACCTATTCAATTGGAATCACGTTGATAACAGATGACTTAGCTCTTCTTCTTCCTTCTGTCAGGGGATTTGATTTAGTTTTTAATTCAAATCACTCGATTATGTGAGTAATTATTGTGATATCAAACATGGAGAGTTAAGGAAACAGTTACAGATAGAATTACTTGGAATATCCAAATGTTGAACACATTTATCCTCATTCCTGTATGTGTCCAGGAATAACGATATAGATAACACTGCTGTGTAACAACTGTGTACGTGCCTAGCTGTACAGTCGTGTACGTGAGTAGCTTCTAATGACACCAAGATCATGATTAAATAAATTTATATTACAACTCAAGTGCAATATTTGACAAAAAGTAAAAATTGAAGCACATGTATTTGAGCCAAACATAGCAAAGTCTACAAATCTAGATCTACATTCTACTACATGTATCTATTGGTATTAGCTTTAGACAGGTGATCATCCTCTCTTTGAACCTTGTATCACCTTAATTCTATAGGTCTAGATTTTGGCCTGATTGACATTTTTGCAACACAAGTCATTTTCTCAACATAAATGTAAATGTTATGCATGTAATCCCAGCAACATGTCAAATATTGACTTTCGACTATTTTTATCTCAACAATGTTACATAAATCACATACTTGGTGTTTAGCAGGGTGTGATGTATTTACCAGTTTCCTTATATGTTTGCCCATACGATATGATATTTTGGCTAGGGTGAGCTCAGCTGATACTGCTGATATAGAGCCCGATATATCATTGGTTGACACTTGATACTGTAATATGCAATGTATATATAAATGAAGGCCGAAGAAGGTTTGCATCAGTATTTGACATCCCTCTCTGCGTGGAAGCTGAAACTAGTGATATAACATAGTAACAAACATTCCTGAACTAATATTAAAAATCTGTGATACAGTGACCGGAGTGTGTAGAATATAATCAGGTATGTACATACTACTTTAACCCACCATATCCGTCGTGTCGTGTCGTACTACTGTGTGTCTATAATACTGGCTAATAATACATAATATCTCTAGCATGACGTCTGCAATTGCACCACGCTTATCTGCTAGCTTATCTGCTAGCGAGATACAAACATGTGCATGTAAATGTGCATGTGTACGCATGTACATTTACATGACATGTACACAGATGAATAACAGTTACCCTCAAATGTGGGAATACTTGCGTGCTTTGTAATTAGCCTGTACAATATTATGATATTTTGTTTGGAAGTAGCTAGCTAATTTCTAATCAGATATAGACATCATGTTGTAACCCCTTGGTCTATATCCTACTGTCACAGTCTCTGTTTGGGCCCTGCTTCCTGCAGTACGCTGCGATGTTTTGGTCTCAAGGTTACAATCGTATTGTTCTGAATTAGTCTCCTGACAAAGAGTTGTCTTCTCATGGAAAAGAAGCCGTCCTCCGGACGTTGTTATAATTAGCCCACATCTATGATTTGCTACCAAACCTGTGTGAAATTATTAACGCAATATATATAAAGAAGTAAATCATGATTGTCTTTACATTTGAAAGATAAACTGGTACTTAGGGACAATTATAATTTTTGTTGGACTGTCTCGCAACCATAATTAATACGCTTTTATATTTAGACAGCCAACATGCCAATTTGTCATGGCATTTCATAGCTAATAGGAGAATAATATAAGTTGAAGACTAGGTGACAGATATACGATGTAATTAATTATCAGCTGTAATAATGGAGTGATGTATGCAGTGTGTTATTAATATATTATGACATTGACCGCAGTATAAGGATGTGTATACAGATAGTACAGTACCCAGTTAGTCATTGGGAAGGGCGTATCCCACACTCCTTCACTTGTAGGTCTACTCAAAAGGAATATTTAAATATTGGTACACTAAACTATGACTAAATACATGTATATGCTTTGTGGAAAAGAATAGCCTAGTGTACCTAAGCCAAGACGTAGCCTCTGCACCATGTATGGAATCAAAAGAGGACACAGTTCTTTGTCGCCAGAGAATAAAGATAATTTATTATACTGTAGAACACTGTAGAACAAATTGATAGATACCTAATAAGCAGACTGCATTTATTATGTATTACAGGCTATAATGTTCAGTATGTGCCACAGGCTATGTTTATTATGTAGCCGTGGCTATAGTCATAATCTATCTTGAGCTAAATTTCATTATGTATTGTGTATTGTGTATGTATTATGTATCACAGGCTAAATAATTCAACATTAGTATTTAATATCTTCCTGATGGTTTGGATTAGAAAAAATCAAAAAGCTCAGTAGTGTCAGTAGATGAAAGCTAATAACAATACATGCACATGTGTACCTGACCAATCACAGCACAGTATAGGTAGGATTAATCAGCCTTGGTGATAATCAATTGCAATCGTATTCTACAAAACATTGTCATATCTTAGCACATTGGTTAGGGCTTTGAACAATCCTCCCGTGATACAGTCTAGTATTCTAAGGCTAAAAGATCTGTGGGAGAATATATTTAGCAGTAGTTATTAAGGCCTCGCCTATGAGTACCAATCTGTACAAGCCAGTCAGTAGTCTGATTACCATGGTACTGGTAACACGTCTACTCTGAATGCACAGATCTGTTCATTGGTGATTATTACTAGTAGATATATACTATAATGGTGTCAACCTACTAAACCTGGTAAGAATTCACTGTTCACTATCTCTTTTCCTTTATATCTTATACCTGTTACCGTGCTTATTACTGTTAAGTTGTTACTTGTGACTAAAATGTAGGATTAAGGTATTTTGTTTGTTTACTTTCAGAATCTACAGTAAACAAACAGACAAACCTCGAATATGGCAGTTCAAAGAATACTATTCGGAGTTGCTCTACTCCAGATCATCACATCTCTGTGTTCCATAGCCCTATGTACAAAACACTACAGTGATACTGAACATATGAAGACAACAATTGCACACGTCTCCGTAATGTTCACCGTACGTTGTCTCCCCTCGCTCTCACTGCTTGTCTGTGGAATTGTCGGAACAATTATCTCCTGCATCAACAACAAGACTCTAAGAATTGTACACACTACAGTCACAGTACAGACGACTATTGGAATCGCTATAAACGTCTGGTTCTTCGCCTACCAGTCTGCCACATCGCCAATGAAGTACGATAAAGGATCAGCTGCCAAATGCCTAATAGCCGCTGTATTTTGCCTTGTGACCTGTCTTGGATATCTAGTCTACCTACTAATTGAAATGTGCCGATCAAAGCCAGACTTAGTCGACGAAAAGCTAAGAATAGCCGACATTGAGTCACAAATGAAAGCTTCAGAGCCATATTCTACTCCTGAAGTCAAGAGTTACAAAACACTGGAATGTTCTCAGGTACCAGTCTCTAAATATTAATAAAGACTTACCGTCTTTTTTTTATAACGACAACGTGAGGATGATATCAGCAGTTTCTCGAAAGTAAATCTGTTTAGTCAGAGGACATTTAGACCCATCCAGATATCGTACAAAGATTCGTACTCGCTGGATTATCGAACAACGCTAAATCAGCTTAACTTGTGTTGGCTTATGGAAGCCATTAAAATAATCTTAATAATAAAAGATTATCTGTGGAGAGTAAGCGTCTTATGTTTGCTAAGGCATCCACATCTACTTATTCAAAACACACTTGATTTTGACATACAGACTGATTGCTGCTAGTAGTCTACATGGTACACTGACAGCACTACCAACTGTCAAAGTCGATCCTGTTTGTTTTAATTCTTCTTTTTTGTGACTGGTCTATTATCCTATATTTTCCCATTGTTATTTTTATCTTGTTTTTGTTGTTACACATTTGTTTGTTAAGTTTTGCATTTTTCATATTTTATATGTATAATTCACAAAAATGACAAATCATTTTGGGATTGAAATGCACCAATCCATGTATATAGCATATTATTGTTTTAATTTATGAAGACGTAATATTGTTGATATTGAAATTATAATAAAAAAGTCAAAATCTAGTATTCATTTGTATTTATGTAGTCAAATAATAGAATGGTGTGACAGCTTGCCTTCATAATCGTGATTTGATGGCTTTAAGATCAATAATATTACGATATGTGAGAGTTGTGCATATTTCCCAAGCACAACCATCTTGCTATTCACTTGTGGTGAATTCTAGATTAAATATTTCCGTATTTTGAACTTGGTAGAATCTGTCTGCATTGTTTGGTTGTAGTAGCCATCTATCTTTGTTCCTTGCCAACACACTTTTGTATGGACATCGATCCAACTTAGCTCGAGACTGGAAGTTATCAAATTGAAATACCACAGTTGCCACCATTTAAGTAGTTCAACGTAATTGATAGGTTACATCCTTTTACATATTTCTATTAAAATAGGAATTGAATAATAACGCTAATTATGGAAAAAGTAGAGTTTGGTAATTAAATAAATATTAACATGATTTCTGGCAGATGTAATACAGAAAAATAAATGAACCATTGAAAAATGTCTTGGGCATCCATGGCTAATTATTCACTAATAATAACACGCCGCATAGTAATCAGACCAGCAAGGAAGTTTGCTACAAATGTATATGCACACATCTTGAGTTTATTATCTTCTAGCGGGTTCTGTATAGGTTTCTATGATGGAAAGATGAGATTCCAGCATAGCATGATTCCAAGTGGTCTACTGTGTTAGTAGCATCGGCTAACCTCAGTTTGAGTTTCGTTTTAGCATACCGTAGTTACGTTGTGCTGATCAAATGACGGTAATATGGCTGTAGACTGAGAACTAGAAGAAATAAAGTACAACAAAATCATTTTCACACCATTACGGACATAGTTTTATCTACAGTCGTTGTACTTAAAACGGAAGTGTTTAGGCATGGCTTTAATTTGGACACCATCCAAGTTTTCTGTTAAACCAGCTCTGGAAAAAATTGACCCATCGGCACTGTTATATGTATTGGAAGCCGTAAATGAGATGATATCCGCAAACTTTTGGTAATCTAGTAATAGCGGCATTGTTCATTGTGCCTTGTGCCTGATTTCATGTTTTACCGAGAACTAAACACGGCAGCGAATGCTTGTAGTCTGATATATCACATTTCCACAATTGATATCAACATCAGTTATCTGCTGTATACTAGTGGAACTCTTCAGGTGCTAACCTGGATGTTAACTGCCTTACATCCAGTGGCATATTATATTCTATTAGTCAGCCTTGATCAGTGATCATATCATCCAAATGGTAGAATTCACAATTAGTTTGTATAGTGTTTGATGTGTTCTGTTGGAACCGCACTCTTCTAACATCGTTTCCATAACAACAACAACAACAAACTCTAGCAGCCATAATTAGAATCAAAACAGACAAAGCATATGCATGCTAAACCGCTTACCCAGAGGCCCCTTTAAATGGGTTGGACTTGAGAAATCAACAACCACTGGTTGGACGGTGTCAGTACACAGACAGCTGCCAATCTCTAGGCTAGAATACTAGCAGTCACTAGATGATGACTGATATACTATATTTGAACTAATTCCAGCTTCTTAGTTTATGAGTTGTGAGATTTTACTACACAACCTCAACTAAGACCTTAAGTTTCTACAGTGTAATTGCTTTGAAACAGCTCACTTCATGCCCAGCTAAAGACTTTGACTCTAACTGTACAATGTTTTTAGTTGTACTAGTCACAAGTAAGTACATGTAGATGTATTATAACTGCAGTGGTTTATGATGATAACAACTATATTCTAATCATGATATATTACTTTAGAGATCCCATTTTCTGTTGTCTACACCTTCTTCAACGCATTGTATCAATTAAGATGAAGAAATTACCTGTCAACCTCCATGATGGATATGTGGATGGAATGCTAAGTGGTGAAGAGAGAGAACAGGGTAGTATGCCATACTTGTAGAGTCATTTCTGGTGTTGGCCAGACAAGAAGTTTGCCTCTACTGGTGGTCTAGGATTGGGTGTCTAGTTATCACATGTCTAGATACTGATGTAGTGGAAGTGTTGAGAGGGATAACTCCAACTGGTGCTGTTGTAATCCTTGCACTTGCTTTGGCTGCATGCAAGGCACAGGTATAGTTAGTATTAGCACTAGCATGGCAGCAAATAGTGTATGCTTTGAGTGTCATGGGGAGATAACACCCACTGACAGTTTGACAGCATGACCATTAAACTTAGTAGCCAAAAGGAATTGAGTAGCTGTAGGCTACAACTACATGTACAATGTCTGACATCTCTGTGACATCCTATTCATCATTTGGAACAGGAATATTGAACAGGTAAAAACTGCAACATGTGCTCAATCGTTCTAATAGCACAGCTGCCAGATATGACACTGCAGCAAGGTGCTTTTAGAGTGTGATGTAGAGATACCATTCTCCTACACAGGGCAAACAACTGCAGTACCAAACCATTATTAGAACTCAAGAACCTATATGTACAGTACAACTTCTGTTGACACATTATGTACCTTTTTCTACTGGTTTAACACTTTGTGAATGAAAAAGTGCAGACGTTTAGAAACGGTGGGGTGACACACAAGTTCTACATGTACAGTGTGTTACAAATGGTGTTAGGCCTACAAATACAATATTATATATTATTTCTGGCATTTGGAAGGAACCTATTAATAAATAAGACACCACTGAGAGTAATTAATTCTCCTCAGCTTCCATTTTGTTACAATGTTAACAAAAACTCTACATTGGATGAGCCAGCTCAGCTGAGAAATGCATAATTTCTCACAGTTAACGAATTTTTCAATTAACCCTAACGACTAATTAGAATAATTAGACAATTAAGCAACTTGTCCTATGTTTCATTGGTTGATGTTGAAGCCAACACGCTTCTAAGTGCACAGATGTCAGTTTAACGACATTGAAGACTGAAGGAAAGGTGTGGCTCCGTTTTCTGGTGGCCAAATTGAATATCTGGTTGTATCTGGTGGTGGGTACAGATGGAATTCTAGTCATCTGTCACAGGTTGACTTTAGACCCAGAGATGTATTATAGTTGTTTAGTACATGTAGAACCTAGACTTTCAATAAAATGTAGATTTATTTAATAGGGTGGTAAATTGCACAGCAACATAACATAATGCGAATCAGATGAGGGTACAGAACACATTGAGTAGCAAATAGGTGTGCTTTGAGCATGAAATGTATGTGCATAATTTAGCTCATTTCAAATCTAGGCACCAAATACTCAATGGAGATGGTTGGGTTGATATTTTCTGATTCCTCTAACCCCACACCCGCCCCTACCAAGTACACTCTGCCTAAACAGACACAAAGGGATGTGACTGTATTCACTATATGAGTTAATTTGTTACTAGATATACATACATACATGTACATCCATGTAGATCTCAAAAGGTTTTGTGAGAATGGCAGTAGCTAGTAAGGAGGGTATACATGTACTTGCTAGAATCGCCACCTTGATGTTTTTCCAAACTTTGGAATTCTAGTCTTTCCTAGTGCCTGTGCATTGTTACAGTGACATGATGCAACTAGTTGTGATTAAAACTATAAATAGTTGGTATTCATAAGAACTTTTGAAATCTATTATAATAATACGATGTAGATTGCAAAGCTTCATTTTTTACTGTAGAATTGTCATACTATAAGGCGCACTAGAGTTTAATCTCATTACTTAACGAGAAGTGAACTTGTGCCATCTACCAGACAGAACGATGATGATCAAAGACTATTCAGAGATACATGATTACATCTGAGAAGTATTCTCATATTGTCTTAGTAATGAAAACCATGTGTCGGGCTAATAAAAAAGGATAATGCCAACGTCAATCATGAACCATTGTTGTCATTTCTGGCGGCTATGTGGACATATTATAATCAGCGGCTATGTGGACATATAATTAATTAATTTAGCAATACCATCGGAGGGATATGTTTAATTGGTCAGTGAAAATATTGTTATTTTCTTAGACTGTATTCTTTTGGCATGTGGTGTATAACCTTCACTTATCCAGGAAATACAGTTCATTCAGTTTATCCACTTTACATTACACATGTGAGCTTCATAGTCTCTGATACATAATATTTATCGGTTGTTGCTGTCAATTAATATTATCTATTGTACTTGTTTGTGTCTTTAAGCCCTCAGGGATGAATGTAAGTTGGTACTGAAAATTATAAAATGGTTGACATAGCTGCTGTCCTGCGACTGGCTGGGATGGTTCGAAGCTAAATTCTTCAAGTTGTTGAGACAGCATTGATGTTAATTGCACATAAGAACTTGTGAGGGGGACATGGGCCAATTTCTACACAGTCTGCTGTTGTTGTTGAGCCTGTCTCCATCTGACCAGTAGACCAGATTCAGGTTTGAAATGACTTGCTTATCACAACAAAGACATCATTTGTCAATATGATCTATAGGAATAGTTTAAACAAGGAAAGTTTTGGTTGTAACAAAAGCTTTATGGTGTGCCAACAGTTGATTTTAAGTACATGTCGATTGGAGAGAATATTTGGAAAGTTCCCTTTGGCTGCTACAAATAGGATGATTTTTTTACCATTGCTGTTTGTATCACTTGGGACTTTTGTGAAGGTGAGCTAATTTCATATTATTTTATCTCAATTAGTAATCACTTGTCTAACTGCAAAGAATAGCCTAACAACCTCCAAAACTTGTTGTTACAGGATGTTTTGTCTATTTATTAATTTGCATCTCTAAAATACAATCTCTGGATAGCTGATTTATATACATGTATGCATTTACAGTTTCTGTATCAATGGATAATCTACTCAGACCAGATTCAGACAGATTACAGACAGAAGTTGTACCTGTCTATCCCATAGAGAGCCACCGCCTCCAGCTACTCTCTTTTTGCCAATCTACATGTAAGTGTATCATTCGGTATTAGCAAGTCTAATAATATTATGACAAAACATCCTCAAGTACCAGAGGGTGCCAACATTGTTATGACTTAAGTGTATTATTGCAACAACCTAGTATAATTATAACTCTACTTATCCCATATTATACATGTATGCAGGGCCAATCATGTATATTTGTAGCTGGTGGTACACAAACCTGACACGGAAGGACAATGGCCGTGACCTTAAGCAGATATATATAATCTGTACAGGAAATGGCATATGCACAAGTGCTCCTACAATGTATGTATACAAAGTAACTCATAGTTCATGAGTAACTTTGAGGCTGAGAACCAATAATTATTAGAGGCACATCCTTAGATACTTGCAGAACCTGCTACAAGATGTCATTGTTATGATGTGATTTCAATAGCACCTGTCTTCAGTGCCAGTACTACACAGTAGCACTAATGTCAAGAGTTTTACCCATGAGTCATGCATTTCCGCGTTCCTCTTGCTCTTACCACCTTCTGGTATTTACCTCTATTACATAATCCTAATACCGGTGCTATTGCATGTACTGTAGGTTATGTCAAAATAGAAAAAGAGTAGATGTAGTAAGAAACACAATCTACCACAGTTGTGGTAAGTTACTGCAAAAACCCAAGACAGTGTGTCAACTAGTCTATTTCCTCAGCAAAAAGTCAACTTATTTTCTGTTTCATCTGTACACGTAATAACTTCGTCATCATTACTACTTTCCTATTGTATGTTATCTGTCACTCGTGCCGGTGCTAGAAATGTCTGGTGAAAAATTGCTAACACCAAACTCTGATTCACAGACGTCGTGACAAGAGAGATATTTACAGTTTTAACAGCCAAAGTGCTCGTAGCTGCCATGTGGAATATTACAATTGTACCATAAATTAACCGCCTGAAATTTTGAACAAGTATTACATGGTTCACATAGTCAGTCAGTAATTTATGGCAATGAAGTCTGAAGGACAGAGCACGCTCCTACTTGAACAAAACAGCATTAAGATGAGAATGTGTCAAAAGTCTAACAGGATGTCATAAGGAAATTATACGCAACATTGGGCTTAGAGTAACCATTCAGTAAGACTATATTTCCAGAGTTAAAAGACGAGAATTATATGCTGCAATATTACACAGACGTGTCAATGTAGGCAGGTCGATTCACTCACATGAAGGCAGCTTAGCACATTACTGACGCACTAGTTTAATATTATTATATAATCCTATTGAATATAATTATTGCGCACAATTGTTTCATCAGATTGAACGTCTGTGATAATCCTAACGATAAAGATTAACGATGCTGAAAATAGTTATTGTTGCAGTCAGAGGAAACTACCAGCACTATTGGGATAATGTATGCCACCCCCACTGCCACACCACTACCTCTCCTACACCACTACCTCTACCAATACCATTACTGCTACTGCTACTGCTACTGCTGCTGCTGCTGCTGCTGCTGCTGCTGCTGCTGCTGCTGCTGCTGCTGCTGCTGCTGCTGCTGCTGCTGCTGCTGCTGCTGCTGCTGCTGCTGCTGCTGCTGCTGCTGCTGCTGCTGCTGCTGCTGCTGCTGCTGCTGCTGCTGCTACTACTACTGCTACTACTACTGCTACTACTACTATTAATACTTCTATTGGTACTGGTACTGATACTGCTATTAGCCAACAACTATTCCTAACAGTTATCAGCTCCACCCATTTTATTGCTAGCACCACTGTATATGTGCCCATGCATCTCATTAGCATAATAGAATATATCTGTAGATTGAGTCAGATATCCAACTGGTATATACTGTACTTACTGCACTATAATATACAGTCTATTATATCCTTTCCCTTATGAGTTGTTCACCTGTACTTTGATCTTATACATGGGCCGAACAGTAGAGGTACATTGCAAATGGTCTATTCTCTCTAATCTATCATAACAGAATAAATATAACTGAGGTCTTTATAATGCATTAATCGGCTGTGTGCATTCCACACTGACCTCTAACCCATATTCTCAGTGACTGACTATGGGTAGACAAAGAAGTAAATAGGTATGTAAATTATAACCTCCTTGTCTGCTGCCAGTGCGCCCATAGACACATACTACCCTTTTGTTAAACACGTACATGTAGTCGACTGCAAATTTCAATTTGATTATTACCGATTTCTAAGCGAATGAATTAGAACAACACAAAACAAATCCAATTAATGCAATTCAAAATTTGATGCTCCATTTTTGCTTTTTAATGGAATGATTCCAAATTATATTCATATTTGACGCTTTGTTGTTTTTCATTCAGCTAATATTATAACTCTTTTTTATTTGGCACGTGTCAAAATATCTTTGACAACATATTCTAAATTTAGCAATATTTTTGAGGCAGATACAGCTATACTTGAATGTGAAAATAATAGATACACTTAAAAGGAATGGTTACCAGGGTATATGGGAAAAGACAGATTTATTACAAAACACTTATTGTTCAATTAAGCTCAATTATCAATTTAATATTTCCATGTGAGCCTACATGTAGCCTACTTAGCACTTCCTCTTGGTGCTGTTCCATGAAATACCATTGACTAGGTCACATGGTATGTGTTTATAGTGAGACTAATTTCAGCATGAACTGGTTCTTACTAAAATAGGGTTATCTCAAAGGATTTACATTTGGGTTATTGCTTTAACCTCCTTGGTCGCTTGTTACAAACAGTGTAGAACTGCGAGGACCACCCTTAGCTTCAAGTGGTTAACGATTTTATATGTTGATTTAGCTCCTGGTGGTGGAAGTGGGTAACAAAAACTAAACTATGAAACATTTCTCTAGACAACCTGTCAAAGACAGTTTCTTGCTTTGTTCTACAACAGCAGAAAAGCATAAATAACCATTTTATTGTTTAGCTTTCTGGCTTAGATCCAATGAGGGTATTTCATTTACAATTTAATTAAGCTCAAGATACAGTAAGAAGCGTAGTAACCAGTACATATGGGGAACTCATATAAATAGTCTATTGATATGATAGCAACAATTATATGTATTATATCAATATGTTATAATAATTACATATTAAGCATTTTAATAGAAAATTTTAATCAACTGTCAGCTCTATCATATAGTTTAATACTATAGACATCATCTGAGAAAATACAGCTTATTTTTAAATGAAATATTCAGATTGTCCATGGCATTCCAGCTCTAAGCCAATATGCTAGCCAAGGAATTCATTAGCTAAATTTATGTTTGCAAAGTAGGAAGATTTTTTACAAATTTTAACAAATTTAATACCGCAGAATTCTGCTATTTGAAGAATTTGTGAACAGAAGCAATAAACAAAATAGCTGGAAGTATAGGCGTGTCAGTTCGTTGAATGCTCTGTTTCTCAATTTTTGCCGAAATACTCAGAGCAGCCTGCAACTAGTACAGGAATTTATCTGATTGAAGAATTAAAATGGCAAGTGCGCAGATCCCATGAACAAGCAGATGAACCAGGATATAGTAAGCAGAGAAGTTTTGGTAGACTGCAGTCAGCGGCAATGTGCTGTTGGGGTTAAAGCAAGCACTTGCTAGTTAGAGCAAGCACCTATTCAAGTGCCTGCAGCAGGTTGACAAATGCGACCAGGTGTTTCTGGGGCATAAGAGGTTTAAGATGACCTCGCTTTTTCTTTTACATGTAAACTACAATGTAGCTCTTAAAGTTGCCGTTAATAGTGCTTACAAACTTTGAATTACGCGTCACTTCCTTAGGTTTTCAGCATACTCTGAAATCAACTTACTTACTCACTTACTCTTGAGCCAATACTACCCTTCTGAAATGTCATGTTTACACCACTACAAGTTGATCGCACAAGCATGACAGAGGATGTCGCATTCTACACAGCATCCTGTTTTGATTAGATATGTTTCTGTATATTATGTAGATAAAGTCAGATGTGTACTACAGAATGGTTGGTAAATATATACAACCATACCTTCTCACGTTACATCATTGATAGGCCACAACTATTCTATGCTAATACATCATGTACATTATGTTAAAAAAGGAAGACATAAAACACTTATTATAGCAGCTACTATTGTTAGGTGCTTTGTTGTTATAATGTGTCTGTTTTGATCCATAACATTGTTGAATGGATTTCAAAACAACCATCAGCATTTACATACAAATGTATATCAGAATATATTCACAACCTTTTGAAACACCCAAAACAATCTTTGTTATTGTTATAGTGTACTATTTTCTTCTTTAGTATAATAATTGAGGGTTATTTTTTTCTTTCGCAACATTAAGTAGCTGAGAGAGGCAGCCCAAGTTCATGATTATGGTTATTTACACTTGCATGTAGCTAGAATAAATGACCAATGTTAGTCGGGCATTGTGATACCAGATAACAAGTAACAGATTAGCTTTCATGACGTTATTACAATGAATGTGACATTGATTTCATATGGACACTATGATGCAGCATCAGCCTGTGATACCTACATTGTAAGTACACTATGCAGCCAGAATTGGGACACGACTAGGGGATAAACTTATGCTAAGCAATAACACAATCCTAGTTGATAATGTTTGGGTAAGACAGAAACTGCCGGTGAGACGGCGAAAAAAAATTTGTTTAGAAAATTGCCACTTGAGCTTTAGCTGTTTTGTTGATAATGATATGGATTGCTAGATTGGTGTGCCAATGTTGTAACACTTCTATGAAAATGCCTTGTTTTCCAATATTGCTATACTTTCACACAAATTTAAATAATATTTATGTTATTTCTATTGTTAGGAATGTTATTTAAAAGTGATGCAAAACATTGTAAGGCTATTTAACTACTAATCGTTGTAGCTTGGCATTGGTAGGATTAAGTGGATATCTCCTTAACTCTAATTCATTAATCTCCATTTCCCATGAACAGAGACTTACCATGGATGTGCTTACTAACTATATGTGTAAATGAATATACATGTACATGTATGCAGAAGCAGGTAGGTACTGGAGGCCAACCTATACCACAAGTACACAGGTAGTGTACTGTGACTCGATCAGCTGATTGCTGAAACAATGGAGTTGGATTGGTTGAGAAGCCCCTTGCATGCCACTGTAGGATAAACTGGTAGATGGTTATACATGTGTACCTCTAGTATAGCAGATACACGTACTTACAGAGTAACAGGAGTGTTATATGAGTAGGGTGGTATACTCTTGGTATAAGAGCTCACAGTCTTTGGCCATGCTATGCCCTGCCTTGCCTTGTCTAGTAGACACCGAGTTATCCGGGACAGTGATATGCGTAGCTCACCTGATCACTTGGATTAAGACTATACTAAATGTACACGTACAATATGTAGCTATTATTAGATATACATGCATACATATAAGTAAAGGATTAAATGTATATTCTTGACTGCATCAGTTATAACCATAATAACATCTAAAGAATGTCTTCTTATACAAGTAACTTGGGTAGGAGCACACCATGGTCTACTGGTAGCTAATTATAGCACATATCATGGTTCCCATGAGCTTATGAAGGATGATTTGTGGTATTAGTGTCAAATATTGTGCTCTTTCATTGCTAAAACCAAAAACTATAGGAAATTCTGTGTTTTTATTCTATCAATTTGAAGTTTGTGTCAGTAGCCAGTATACAGGCTGGGGTCTGACAATTTACAGAATATACTGTATTAGCCTGAAGGATTACCGTTTCACAAGAAGTTGTTAATTGCTGTAAGAAGTCTGGCTGCCATATTGGAAGTTATAGGAGTAGTATAGTCAGTGCACTTCTAGACAGACACGCACTCATTGACCCCTGTTTTCAACCAATCACAAGCCGGTATTTCCGATTTCAACCAATCACAGAAGAGCACAAAAATTTTGCACACGACCTTGCCAAGGTCACCCCAAAATCCCCCCTTCTGATTGGTCGAAAAAACATTTGCACACTTGACCCCGAACCCGGCCACGACCCCTTCCCTTCCTCCTTCCCACCCTCCTCCCCTCCCCCTCCCCCACCTCCCACTCCTCCCTCCTCCCCGCCACCGCCCTCGTCCCGTCCGCGCCACCGCCGTCGCCGCCGCCGCCACCGCCGCCCTCACCACCGCCGCCGCCGCCGCCACCACCACCGCCCTCACCACCGTCGCCGCCACCGCCGCCGCCGCCACCACCGCCACCACCACCACCGCCGCCACCACCACCACCGCCACCGCCGCCGCCGCCGCCACCACCACCACCACCGCCGCCGCCGCCGCCGCCGCCATCACCGTCATCACCGCCACCCCTCCTCCACCGCCGCCCACCCTCCCCACCCCGCAACCCCCACTCACCCGAACGACCAATCGTTTGAGGCGGTCAAGCCGCGTCCGCCCACGTTGCGTGCGGCGCCGACCGTACACGTGGAGGCGACGCCGGTGCCCCGTATCCACCGGGCCAAGCGACTAGGCAGCGGCCCGCCGCTTCTCCCGAGCCCTCCACTCGAAAAGCTTGTGATCTAAACGAGCGAATTCGGCTGCGCTTCTTCGCCTATAACTCTCATTAGCGATAAGAAGAAGTACTACGGAAGGGATGGTTTATGATGTGCATCGCATTGTTAATAAAGAAATGTGTAAAGTCTTGGCTATAAATACACTGATGGGAAGAAGGGTTGGTTCTATGATATACATTGTATTGACAATAAAGAAACGTGTGCATGTGTTAAGTCAGCATATATAATACATTAAATAAACTTTCCGCAATGGTGACAATAGAATGAATAAAAGATTGTGTACACGTGTTAAAACACAATTGAAAGAATAAAAGACACATATTTAAAAGAGTATGTCATATCTGTTATTAGCAAGAAAGTCTGTGTACATGTGTTAAGACAGTGTATATTATACATTAGATAAACTTTTCACAATGGTAGCAATAGAATAAATAAAAGGTTGTGTGCATGTGTTAAGTCAGCATTATGTAATATATTAAATAAACTTCACAATAGTAGCAATAGAATAAATAAAAGAGGGGTTTAGGTACTTATTACTCATCTTCATCAGAAGTCGTAGGAGCTATAATGTTTACGACTTCGGTCTCAGCATACTCTAATTGATATGCTCCAGCTCCAAACTCTTGACACAGTCTTACCTACAAGATGATTTTAGTTTTTTACTCAGACGAATATCACTCAAGGTGGACAAAGCAAGAAATCTATACTTCTTTATGTTGTTGGTCCCTTACCATATCTGCTGATTTGTAGAGGTGAGCTAGTTGTTGAGGAGTTTCACTTTTGTAGTTACGAACTTCAGAATCAGCTCCCAATCTTAGACATGTATGTAGACATTCGTAGTCTTCATTCTCTATGGCAATGTGAGATGGGGCATATCCATCTCCCATTCGCTATAATATCAAACAAGAGAATAGAATTAAACTCCCCATCTAACTTATCAATTCGATCTACTCTACTTTTATTCCACTGTAATGTATTCACTTACCCTCATATCTAAGTCAGCCCGAGTATTTTTTTTTAGTACTTTTAGTGCCTCTCTATGCTTGCTGCTATGCGCTGTTTCAACAATGAGGTGGACTACACTCCTTCCATCATGATTGTAGCTCTGTACATTGTCTTGGGGAAGTGATTTGTAAGGAACTCTGAAGTATGGATGCTTTACTTCTGCTCTGGTCAAACTTGTGGTTAGAGCATGAATAACCTTAGCTCTACCCAGACGTGCAGCAATGTGAAGGGGGGTGTCACCTTCCAAATAAACATTAGCAATATAGATAAGTATCGAATTGTTACAAGTTTTGCAATACTATATTTTTTAACAAGCAATGCATGCAAACATTGGTGCTATAAAACACTAACCCCAAGCATCGGCTATTGCTCCATCCGCTCCCCTTGTGATGATGAGACGAATTAGTGAATCCGAACAATAAGACTGTACAGTTAGGTGAAGTAATGTCTGCCGATTCGCATTCTTTGTATTCAGTTGTTTGTGACTCCTCGCAACAAATACCGCGAGTGCAATGGCTCTCTCATCTCTATCTCGGGCTGCTTCTAGTACCTCACTACATCATTTAGCATGATATTTGTTTTTCACATAGTTGAGAGGTAGTTATATGGGAAATTTGTCTATCATATTTTATTTTGATCATAAAAGACAATACGAAACAAAAAAAAAAAAAAATAGTTGGAAGTATGTATAACTTACAACTCTTCATCCTTTCCATCTTGCTCCCAAAAGATAGAACGAATTTCTTCTAGTAACTGTGTGCTAAGCTTATTACGAATATCGGTTAAAGGATCCCATTTCTGCCAATCTAGAGGTAAGCTTTTTTGGAGAAAGAGCTCAGACACCCCCTCAAATAAGTCTTTATTCTCATACTTGCTTTGTTCTGTACATCTTTCCACTGTTACCTTCATCAGCTCTTGGTTTATAGGAGTCATTAGCTTGTTGCTATACTCGCTTGATCCATATCCACTTTCCATGCTATTTGTGTGCTAACCTTCTTTAATTTCTATTAAGAACAGACTGGAGCTAGAAAGAGTTAACTAAACTACTGTTTCCACCTCTCTTTATATAGTGAATAAAAAGATACAAATAAAGCTGATTGGCTAACAGCATATACATTGGAGTGCATTGGAAACACATCAGAGTGCATCGAATCACATCGGGAAAGATCGAAAACACATAGGGAAACATCGAAACACATCGGGAAAGGTCGAAAACACATCGGGAGAGGTCGAAAACACATCGGGACACATCGAATCACATCGGGGGAGGTCGAAAACACATCGGGACACATCGAATCACATCGGGGGAGGTCGAAAACACATCGGGACACATCAAATCACATCGGGGGAGGTCGAAAACACATCGAATCACATCGGGGGAGGTCGAAAACACATCGGAGGAGGTCGAAAACACATCGAATCACATCGGGGGAGGCCGAAAACACATCGAATCACATCGGGGGAGGTCGAAAACACATCGAATCACATCGGGGGAGGTCGAAAACACATCGAATCACATCGGGGGAGGTCGAAAACACATCGAATCACATCGGGGGAGGTCGAAAACACATCGGGGGAGGTCGAAAACACATCGGGACACATCGAATCACATCGGGGGAGGTCGAAAACACATTGAATCACATCGGGGGAGGTCGAAAACACATCGAATCACATCGGGGGAGGTCGAAAACACATCGAATCACATCGGGGGAGGTCGAAAACACATCGGGACACATCGAATCACATCGGGGGAGGTCAAAAACACATCGGGTTACATCGGGGAAGGTCAAAAACACATCGAGACACATCGAATCACATCGGGGGAGGTCGAAAACACATCGGGGGAGGTAAAAAACACATCGGGTTACATCGGGTTACATCGGGTTACATCGGGTCACATCGGGGAAGGTCGAAAACACATCGGGACACATCGAATCACATCGGGGGAGGTCGAAAACACATCGAGACACATCGAATCACATCGGGGGAGGTCGAAAACACATCGGGGGAGGTCGAAAACACATCGGGTTACATCGGGTTACATCGGTTTACATCGGGTTACATCGGGTTACATCGGGTTACATCGGGTTACATCGGGTTACATCGGGTTACATCGAATCACATCGGGATGCAATAAATCAGACTAAAAAAAGGCAAATCACTTCTGATTGGACAGAGATTTCCATAAAAGCAAGCGTGAGAGAGGATTTTTATCATTACCACTCAACCACCTAGTAAAGACTTGCAACTCTGTGGATATTTACTAATTCCTCTGAATAAACATCACTCAACAATTAATATGGTGAGTAAACTTATTTTAATATGTATTTTAGTATGAATTTACTCATTTGAGTTAACATTGGGACTAATTCTATTTTAGTAGTGATATAATACTCCCTTGGTATGACTAGAGCTTAGAAACTTTGTAAGCTTATGTATTAAACTGTTTTGATTCTCAACATGAGAGCAAGTATGTAGAGATCTGATCTGTCTATACTACAATTTGTGTGACCGGAGCTTAGAAGCTTTATATGTGGTGAGATTTTTTTCAATATGAGTAGTTATACCACTAGTAGTGTAATAAGTATCAAAACAGTTTATTACCACTTGTACTGGCTATACTAGTACATCCTAGCTATTTTAATATGTATTTTAATATGAACTTACTCATTTGAGTTAACATTGGGGCTAATTATATTTTAGTAGTGGTATAATTCTCCTTTGGTATGTCCAGGGCTTAGAAACTTTGTAAGCTTATATATTAAACTGTTTTGATTCTCAACATGAAAGCATGTGTGTAGAGATCTGCTCTGTCTATACTACAATTAGTGTGACCATAGCTTAGAAACTTTATAAGTGGTGAGATTTATTTTCAATATGAGTAGTTATACCACTAGTAGGGTAATAAGTATCAAAACAGTTTATTACCACTTGTACTGACTATACTTGTACATCCTAGCAAAGAAGTATATTATCAAGTGTAGCCTATACTCTACATCCAAGACTATACTGTACTAAAGTGGCCTATCACAATACTTGGGGTGGACTTGCTGCTAAAAAGATTAACTGGATAATTCTAATAAATAGGTCTGCACTAAAGTGATTTATTACACTACTTGGGATGAACTTGTTGCTAAAAAGATTAACTGAATAATTCTAATAAATAGGTCTACACCAAAGTGATTTATTACACTACTTAGGATGAACTTGAAGCTAAAAAGACTAACTGATTAATTCTAATAAATAGATCTGCACTAACACAAGAGTAATTTATCTCTCTGTTTGGGAGGAGCTTACCATCAGAAAGACTCAATTGGTTGAAAAACACATAAAAAGTAAGGGGTGGTATTTTTGGTTTTTTTTCTGTCTTATACTGATTATTCACTTCAAAATTAATTCTTGCTAACACATGTTCTGTTTATCTGTTCTTGTTTCTATTCCCCAGTGACTATGGTGAGTTGGTGGTTTTATCCACACAGTTAAGGCTTTAGTATATATTATTACTTGTTATTTAACTTGCCTATGCTATTCATTCTAAAAGTAGTTGTTATCAGTATTCTTATTCTCTTGCTCAATAACTATAGGGATTAGTATTTTTGTATACTTGACTTCTACACTACCACTATGCTCATGTTTCCTATATATTTTTATTCATTCTTATTTTCTTTGTTTAGTAACTATGTTGCATTAGTAGTTCCGTTTACTTGACTTATGCTTTGGTATATGTTTATTACTCTACATATACTTACAGGCTTCTACATCTAAATATCAAAGAAAGAAATATATAAGAAAAATTAAAACATCAAAAAAAGGTACGAAGTATATGATTACGTACGACTCGGAAGACAGAAGACGAATCTCGAGGAAAAGAATCCCATCTCCAGAAATGGTTAGTCTATTATCTTATTTGTTCACACATGCATTACACCTTCAATCCACTATGGTGTTGGGTTTCTAAGATGTCAAAGGAGATTACTGACATTTCTGCAGAAGTACATGTTAGTTACACATAATGATGATGTACTTTTTTATACTATAAGCCTCTTACCATGTCTAGAATGTCAAAAGAGACTACTTCTTTTTTAAAACCAGATGTTAATTAGTCATAGTATGATTTTCTCTAATTCTATAAGTCTCTTACCATGTCTAAGATGTTAAAGATTAGTGATATTTTTATTATAAGTATTGCACTTTCTTTCTTATGTATTATTTTTATCAATAAGACACTTTTTTTTTTTTTTCTTTTCTTATGTGAAAAAATATAACATAAATTACAACTGGTTTTCTTATGTTGATGATGTATTTCTCTTTATGTGAGTAAATAGACAGGCTTTAGTAGACTTGCTTAGTACTTAGAGTGCCAGTTTTTTCATCAAATTCTTCAAAAACCATATATTACAAATAGCTATGTTAATGTAGTTTGTTAATTAGTCACTGCACATTTTATTTACATTATAGAATGAAAAAGAAACAGAACTAGGGGAAGAAGAGATTGCTTTATTTGAACAATGTGGGGGAGTAGATGGCTTCGAGATAGGTAAGAATGATTTAGTATCTATTTGTAGATTTAGAATCTTTTTTTTTCTGATTTACAAGTAAGTCATATGTTCTCTCTCACTTATTCTTGTTATTTTCTTTCTTTTTTAGGACTCAGAGCAAAGTCGATATGTAAGGGGGGTCTAAGATTCTATGTCTTTGTTAGTGATGAGACAAAAAGAAGACTGGAGATGTCACTAACAAAGCCATTTGAATCGGATGACCCCTGTTTTTTATGCAATAAGAATGTTGGGCACCGACGAGGTGTCCACATTCAACAGCATTTTTTGCTCCGAATCTGTTTTTGCTATCACATAACAGTAGATGATGAGGGGATGAATAGACACTACAACTTTCCATCTAATCATCATATTGATGGAAAGCCCTGTCACCGACACATCTCATTCAACACACGCTTTCTAACAGATATCTATTCACTAAAAAAGACCATATCCTTTTTGCAAAGGGTCACTGGTCACTCTCCACCTTCCAAAATACTCATCCCCGCATACACTCCAACAACTGTTGGTGGGGTAGTATACCCTCCCTTCTTTAAGGGGATGTCTACTACTCCATTCTCTTTAAAGTCTGGGGTGTGCTCTTCACAATTTCCTCTCCCTTCTCACCGTCATTTTGATTCAGATGCTTCTTCCATCAGTAACTCTCTTACTAATGGAGACATTTCCATCTCTACTTCTTCTCTTACAACTACTACTATTACTACTACTCCTTCTACTACTTCTTTTCCTCCACTCTTTTCTTCACATTCACCCTCTCATTCTCCTGAAAGATCTGTAAAGTCTGGGGTGTGCTCTTCACAATTTCCTCTCCCTTCTCACCATCATTTTGATTCAGATGCTTCTTCCATCAGTAACTCTCTTACTAATGGAGACATTACCACCTCTACTTCTTCTCTTACAACTACTACTATTACTACTACCATTACTACCACTCCTTCTACTGCTTCTTTTCCCCCACTCTTTTCTTTACATTCACCCTCTCATTCTCCTGAAAGATTTGATGATACAGTTACCACTGTTTCGATACCTACTTCTACTCCCACCTCTTCACCTGCTCCACTCTTTTTCTTAGATTCACCCTCTTTTTCTCTTGGAAGGTCTAATAATACAATTACTAGTCTTTCAATACCTACTTTTATTACTACTTCTACTACTACCACTTCTTCCTTTTCTTTAGCTTCACCCTCTCTTTCTTTTGGAAGAGAGCTACTTAGCTCGCAATCTCCTTCTTGTTCGTCTGAACTCAATCTTAATACCCCCACCACTATTACCCCCATAGAAGAGGAGACTGTCAGTGAACTAGTTGATCGAAGCAGACTCCCCCCATCTTTTTTCTCTGGAGCAGTTGAGTATTACCGCTCTGCCATTTTTCATCTCAAGAAGAATGGGTATCACAGAGAGGTAATAGCACAAGCTGAAGCTTACCTTCGAGTCAGTGAAGAAAAGCTCTAATCATCTTTTCTTTTTTCTCCCACTCTCTTTCTCCCACTCTCTCTCTGTAGTGTCTCATTCCCTCTGCATTTACTTTTATGTGATATCAAATCAGTGAGGATTTTTTTAAATTATTTTTTAAATTATTATATAATGGTATTCTAACACTTATACACATCCTTTTATACATTCTATTGCTACTTTTGTAAAAAGTTTGTTTAATGTATTATATGTGCTGACTTAACACATGCACACAGCTGTCTCTTGCTATAATAGCTATGACATACTCCTTTACATATGTGTCTTTTATTCTTTCAATTGTGTTTAAATCATATTATAATGATATTTCAACATGTGTACACAATCTCTATTTATTCTATTGCTACTATTGTGAAAAGTTTATTTAATGTATTATATATGCTGCCCTTAACACATGTACACAGACTTTTCTTGCTAACAATAGCTATGACATACTCCTTTACATATGTAGCTTTTTTTATTCATTCTATTGCTAGTGTTGTAAAAAGTGTATTTAATGTATTACATAATGCTGACTTAACACATACACTCAATCTTTTATTTATTCTATTGCTACTATTGTAAAAAGTTTATTTAATATATTACATAATGCTGACTTAACACATGCACACAACCTTTTATCTAATGTATAATATACACTGTCTTAACACATGCACACAGACTTCCTTGCTAATAACAGATATGACATACTCTTTTAAATATGTGTCTTTTATTCTTTCAATTGTGTTTTAACACGTGTACACAATCTTTTATTCATTCTATTGTCACCATTGTGAAAAGTTTATTTAATGCATTATATATATATATATGCTGACTTAACACATGCACACGGTTCTTTGTTGTCAATACAATGTATATTATAGAAACAACCCTTCTTCCCATCAGTATATTTATAGCCGAGACTTTACACATTTCTTTATTAACAATGCAATGCACATCATAAACCAAGCCTTCCGTAGTACTTCTTCTTATCGCTGAAACCAAGCCTTCCGTAGTACTTCTTCTTATCGCTAATGAGAGTTATAGGCGAAGAAGCGCAGCCGAATTCGCTCGTTTAGATCACAAGCTTTTCGAGTGGAGGGCTCGGGAGAAGCGGCGGGCCGCTGCCTAGTCGCTTGGCCCAGTGGATACGGGGCACCGACGTCGCCTCCACGTGTACGGTCGGCGCCGCACGCAACGTGGGCGGACGCGGCTTGACCGCCTCAAACGATTGGTCGTTCGGGTGAGTGGGGGTTGCGGGGTGGGGAGGGTGGGCGGCGGTGGAGGAGGGGTGGCGGTGATGACGGTGATGGCGGCGGCGGCGGCGGCGGCGGTGGTGGTGGTGGTGGCGGCGGCGGCGGCGGTGGCGGTGGTGGTGGTGGCGGCGGTGGTGGTGGTGGCGGTGGTGGCGGCGGCGGCGGTGGCGGCGACGGTGGTGAGGGCGGTGGTGGTGGCGGCGGCGGCGGCGGTGGTGAGGGCGGCGGTGGCGGCGGCGGCGACGGCGGTGGCGCGGACGGGACGAGGGCGGTGGCGGGGAGGAGGGAGGAGTGGGAGGTGGGGGAGGGGGAGGGGAGGAGGGTGGGAAGGAGGAAGGGAAGGGGTCGTGGCCGGGTTCGGGGTCAAGTGTGCAAATGTTTTTTCGACCAATCAGAAGGGGGGATTTTGGGGTGACCTTGGCAAGGTCGTGTGCAAAATTTTTGTGCTCTTCTGTGATTGGTTGAAATCGGAAATACCGGCTTGTGATTGGTTGAAAACAGGGGTCAATGAGTGCGTGTCTGTCTAGAAGTGCACTGACTATACTACTTATAGGAACTAACTCTACCTCATGTAGCACTATATGCTGTATTTTTATATAGATTGTAGACTAAGGTCTTATGAATGTGCTAACAGGTATGGGAGGGGTGATGAAGTCAGCATATACTTTACATGTATAATGAAGAATTCTCACCTCTTTTTGCATAATGGTGAATAAAATATTTCATAATGATAACACTGTATTGCATTGCTCTACACTGGAATACTGAATGCCATGAAACTAATGGAGAAGTGCCAATAGTTACCATTTATCAATTGTATAAAGTATGCATTAATGTGACAGTGATATATTGCATTGATTCAATTCATGTCATATTCTTATAGTCTATTTAAAGCCTTCCTGAGCAAAGGAGTGGCTTGAAGGGAGTTTTTGAATAGTTTGTCGTAGGAACATGTTCATGCGTTTGTTTGGTAGCAGTTTGTTTTAAAATAATTATGTCACTAGTTTTATTGGATTTCGGTTTATGGCCATGCCACTTGTCGAACCTCTTAAGACAGGTCTGACATGATCAGCAGGCGTTGGAGCCTGAAGGAAAGATCTTGCTTTCCATAACAGGAGGGGTGAGAGTTGAACCTGCGACACCGAGCATACACAATAGGATAACTCACGGAGTAGTGTGTACAGAATGCCAACTTATAAATGGAGGAGATAACTCAAATTAACCTATGTCCTAGATCTTCTCGAGATAAGTCTCACTTAAAGCTAAAACTAACAGATTGGTATTTGCTCACAGGTTATTTTATATTGAGTAACTTGCTTTATCTTCTGGTCATTGCCTGTGACATTGGGGGAGGAGTACAGCTTACCAAAGACACCCCCTCACTATCCTGCCACATAGCCTAATGTTTTACTTCTACATGCATACATCCGTGGATGGTGGATTAGAGACATTGCTTTCCCATGATTGTAAAATTTAATTCATTGTTGCCCTGATGGGGCAGAAGAGAAAACCAGTTGATTACTGAACTGAGAAAATGCATGCAAGTCGGTCCCAAACTGCCAGCTTAGTCATAGTTTACATATATGTAAACTATGACCGATGAGATGGATAAAATCTTAGAGTAGTACCTGCTGCTCTCCCATACTGGCATTTAACTGAACCTAAAGCATGGTTAAACCATTGGCCTACCAACTCCAATCTTTTAGAACACTAGGTCAAGATTCCACGCTCTGGTCTTTCAACAGTAAGCTTTGTGTATTCCATTCATTGAGTGTTTAGTTTGCACTCATGAAGACTATGCTAAGCTACTATGGTAGTAAGGGTAACTCCTACCCACCATTTGTATTGTTTAACTCATCATTAGTGGAGTCACTTTAATGTGGATTTTAGTTAGTAGCATAGAGATATTGGCTATGTTTGATATGAGTTGGTGACCTAACGTCCCTCTGTTATTCGCATGTACTACTCTACCCTTCCAGGTAACCACCCCTTAGTGGTTATAGCAATGTTTATTCAGATTCCTTAGAAATGACATACCAGGTAACACGCATCAATGGAAGCATTGGTTGCATAGCAACAGCACGTAGTTAATAAACGATTATATAATCCAATATCATGCTTATTATAGCTAATGGAATCAGATATATACATGATGTTGCAGTTGTACGCACTTTTAGGTCAAAGGTTGAAACTTATATTTTAAAGTCAATTTGATATACCAGGTGCTTTAGCTACGTGGCTCTATGAATAATATTGCTTGAAATCAGGCCTCGTCCACTGATTTCAACTGAATTGAAGAAGTTGATGAGTTGGATAGAATAACTCACAGGCTTATACTCCTCGGCGTGACCAGCCCCTAGCAGCTCTCACTGCCAGGTGCCAGTGCTGGCCAACCCCCTGTGAGAAAGGCCCAGATAACATGGCCTTTTTTGGCAGGGGTAGAGGAGTTGCCTCAAAGCCATGCTGGCTTGCATTACCCCAAGGACTTTAATATGTGGCACAAGAGCAATTGTGGCTGGATGCTCTTCCTAACACCACCGTCGCCGGGGTTTGAACCTGGAACCTTCAGCATGAAAGCTCAGCATTCTAACCCCTAAGCTACGGCTGCTCCCTGATGAGTTGGATAGAATGTACAGCTTTTATTCTTTTATCAATATCTGAGTTGTCACAGTATGTTACTTTATGAATGCTTTCTGATGATACATATTACACTAGCCTCCCAACATCACAGCGTCTTGGTTATCAAGTATATACAGGGCAGACTGCAATAATTACATAACAAAATACTGTGATTCTCGCTGATTAATGTAAAGATGTACAAACCAGGAAGATTGGTACTTAGGCTAAAACAGATGCCCCATTCTTCTTTACATTGGTCTCATAGCCAAGCAAATTGTGCAATATCACAAGGAATCACCCTTTATATCTCTATTGTCAGACGTTGTTAATTGTCAAATAAGTAAAGACAGTTAGCAGGTTGTGTTTCGTGATATTGAGATATGATGCATATGCAGGAAAGTTGAATTTATCGATTGCGTAGATCACAGCATGGTGTCACTGACTCCAGACTGTAATTGGTCGAAGTTAAATTCATGATTATATCCTAAAAATTGATGAGTTAAACCAGTGTCTGGAATATCTATATCGGGATCGAGTTGCTGGCTTGTTCTAAATATCTGGATATCTACCGCTGCTAAAAATAAGCAGCACCTTGTGGCCATTGAATGGTTTGATTGCATTATCTGCATCCATCTGCTCCTCTAGTTTGACTATACTACAAGGATATTTCTTGGAATTCCGCCAAATAGATTTTATTTGAGTTATTTCTACCTTCCACATATGAAGTGAGAAGGATATGTATAAAAGTTGGTTTTCAATTTAACAGGTTTAGGGAAATCCTTATAATTACCGGTGTTTATCTGTAATCACTTACAATTAAAACTCTGTTGATCAATTGTACCTTAATTTCCTGTTAGACTAGAAAAAAGATGCTAAAACTTCTTGGTTTCAGATATCACTGCATTACGTCTTTACTTTTGTCTTTTGATCGCTATTCCAGCGTCAAAAGTACGTAGTTGCTTCCCCGACACATGTTTGGTAAGGAGTTGAGTAAACCAATGCTTCACAAATGGTTCTGGCTCCTTGATGACTTGGTTAACTACGGAATCACCCTTCAAATTGTCTGAAGTACGCTAACAATATTGCATGTTTTTGATATCATAGTAAGCATTGTACAAACCTGTGTGCTCTCACATTTACACGCAAGTTACATGGCTTTCCACATTACAGGATGTTCAATCATCAGTTGGGAATATTTCGGAGTTGTCCTTCATTGATGACAGAAATGAATGATTTGCACGCTTATAGGAAGGCATTCTTCCGACTCCGACCATGTTTTGTTTTAGACCATTTTGACAATCCTTCTGTTCTTAGGGATGTGATTGGCTATAGCGAAAAATAATATCCTATAATTAGAGCTATAAATTAACCAGGGACTGACATACTCCCCAAAGAGATATGTGTATCAAATATGTGATTGAGATGATATGTATATGGAAAGCAGTTGCTATGTTACCTGACAAGTATTGTCCATGTCGATGTTCGTGACTCATTCGATTTAAATTTATGATATCTCTTTTTATAGCAGCGAGTTGCTGCCAGGTAACAGCTGCATATCTATTCACTAAGAATGTAATGCAATAGAGAAGAGTTATCACAATCATCAGCTTAGAATCTACCAACCAATACGTACACGGACATAGTGGACATTTCCACGAAACGCACCTTTGAGATACATTGTACCTGGCTAGCATAAAAATAAAATTTTAAAAGAATGTAACCTTGTTGAGTAATAAATAACCTGATAATATTTATTGTTTTGCAACTTGGCAGCTAAAGTTCTACTTCCAGAATTTATTAAAGAGAGTAAGAGTAACCCAGTGCATAAGGTGAATCTAAAATAAAGAGGGAGTCTTAATAGTTGAACTAGGAAGAACTTAGCTTGTCATGTCCTACACTGACAGCTGGCAACAGGTTCTTGAACCTAGGTATGGTGCCATAATTACACTTCTGGCTCCAGATGTAATCTGCCTAACTAGCCCTTCAACCAGGCAGACAAATTTATCATTATATTTCAACTCCACATCGGAGAAAATACAACAATATAGGAGGCGTGAAGAGCAGGCTATGTCACATAACAAAATGTGCAGGTATGCATTCTAGAGATTCTGGTATCCAGGTACTAGGGAACCATTGCGACAAGTTGATGGTTGAATGAATAAACACAAGAGGTGTTGACAGCAAGTCGTAGCTTTATTAGAATCATATAGTTGTCAGCAAATCAACTACATGTAGAGGCTCTAAATACACTAAGCAAAACTTGACATCAAGTACATGAAAAGGTACCCAGGATGGATGTGTATATAGTATACTCAAGATTTTCAGTAATATGACGTGAATCTCCTTGTATAAAACCAAGTCCTGGTCAACAGTGGATACACTTACCTGTACCACATAACAATACTTATTGTCAACTGTCAGAAGAGGACTTTGGGTGTCTATTCTGAGTGAAGTCTCTTGCCAATTCTGTAATTTACATGGCGGCTGATTAGCAAACTTGGAAACTTGTTGTCTCTTTGTCATCAGCATTGTGATAATGTAACGGCTTTGCAGTTTCTTCACATCTCCATAACCTTCCCAATATTAACTCAGTTAAACTGTGGTATAAGTTAATATAGAGTTAAAAGGGTGTTATTCTAAGTCAGCATCGCTGGCTTGTATAACTACGTTTTGTTTAGAGAAATGCATAATAGGTGGAATAATTTCTCATATACTGTCAATATGGATAGTCAATGTTATGCAAATGAAGGATAGTCAATAGCATTTGCTAAGGTGGAGAAGCTAACCATGACTCAACTATAATTTTACTTTGATTGAAGAAAACCACTTTTAGATGAACGAATTTTACACTACAATATTATACAATGTGTGCTGGGAGAGCACTTCACTCTGCTGTCATCTTGGGAAGAATGTCTGTAATTGACAACGACACAGAAACAACAGAGCACCTGTCTCTGACCATCAAACAGCTGATTTACTACATGAAGCATACACACAGTCACTGCTTACACCTACAACATTTCCTCCATATAAATATATCGGACTAAAAAGGCTATTCATAGGGAGGTTAACATTATTTTTAATTACATTCCACTAAATTACATTCTAATGTTTAGATCTCTTGCAACACAGAAACATAATTTATTGTTACTGTGAAAATACATCAAGAGTTATTGTTCCAACTCATTTCCATCAGTGGGGATAAAACACAGTTTGCTGCTAAAACGGGAATCTTCAAAGAGAAGCTAATGAATTCATTTATCATTGTTTTATCATGTCAGTCCAACTGCCTGTACCAGCTAATGGGGCTTTCTGGTACATAAATATTTGAAGACCAGAAAAGTGTACAATGACTACCCTAATTTAATCTACCTTGTGATGTAGTGTTTGATCAAAGGGCAAAATATCTTTACACAAATATGTGTGAAAGCATTAACTTCATATAGGTCCTACCGATGTCCTTCATATAGGTCCTACCGATGTCCTTCCTATAGGTCCTACTGATGTCCTTCATATAGGTCCTACCGATGTCCTTCATGTAGGTCCTACCAGTGTCCTTCACTCAAGTATGATATGCTCTTTGAAGCTACAGTTGTGCCATTAATAGAACAATCTCTATGCTGACTTTCCAAACCTGTCCTTATGTGGTCTTTGGCATTGTATTTCCTGTTGATTGAGTGCAAATTATTTGTGCATAACTCAAAGCTTTTAAAAATGTCGCGGCTTTGCAAAACACCATTTGCAAACGCATCAAAAGTAATATTGGACGAAGTGATAGTGGCCTAATATCAGATCAAAGCCTGCTTAGATGTCGTACCATTGGTAAACATGGACAGCTCGAAAAATTGACCACATCAAACAAGATACGTGTACAATACCTTGAAAAAGTTAGACTGAGCCAAGTATAGATATGTCATATCATAGTAACAGGCTAGCGGTGGAATTTGATTAAATGGTTTAATGGTGTTACTCTGGTTGTTTCTCTGCACTAATTAGCCAAAGGGACTGAATTAATCAGTTTATACTCTCCCCCTTCAAAGAGTTTGGTGATTTGATGAAATGATTAAAGAGTATAACAGTAGGTACCCTTAGCCCATGCATAACTCACGTTGGAGATAACGCTTTGGATTGGCCAGTGCAGCTTAGTTAACCATGCCAGAGCAAGCACCTATCTTGGTACAAATTATATGGTCTAGCCTACGTTTTATATTGCTTCATATTTTGTGGGGCAGTGAAGATACACTCCCAATATTTAAGAGCAGGCTCAAGGTTTAGTAGCTATATACAGAAAGGTAATGTGTTTTTCCATGTATGCTGATGGTCTGAGCAGTCATCTCCCTTTGTTTGTTTGGTTCTGCTACAATGTTTGATTGCTGATTGTAAGACACTCACTCAGGGAACAGGAAGGAACTTGTTGAAATAGCAACTGAATATATCAATAAAGGCCAAAAGGTCTGCACCAGAATCATTATAGACCATCAGGTCTGGACCAATATCAATATTGGCCTAAGTTTGGACCAATTTGCGATGGACATTCTAAATCTGAGTTTGCATGAACCTCTTCTGGAATGCTCTGTCAGTGAAATGTCTTATGGTGGCCAAGCTCATCAAATACAGGATACAAGCTCTGACAAAGTGTATGGCTGTGTAGCATGTAAATTAAAAGTTTATATTATATTCATTTTACACAATGCATAGGTGCCTCCAATAAGATGCACCAATGTTGGAATAGTGTGGAATTTTTCCTAACCACTAAGGTAGTGTTCCTGCGGTTTATTAATTATACAAGTATGTAATAATTATACATTCAGGTACAAGATACTCGTACTCAAGGAACTGGATGTCAAGTTAGTATTCACAATGGAATGGACATGTAGACTGGAACAGGAATTGGCCGCAGCTTTGAATGATGACAATTCCTTAGTAGTTATATGAAAGGTAGGAATCTCCTGGAGAGTACGGTATGAACTCAAGACTCTTGAAAACCTCTTGTCTGATGAACTGATGAAGTGGCAACAGAAAGTCAAATGAACCATTATAATTGATCGTATTGATTGCAGACTAAGCAAACAGCTTTCTCATTTCACACGATTGTCATTCTCATGACTTCATCTCATATCTTGATTTTCACTTGTCGTTGTCAGATGAACCGTCAGCTTAATGATGCCGGATTAACTCCGTGTTAGCACCTTCTGGAAACAGAAGATCTGACTTCATGCACCCAAAGTCTGAAATATTTTTTGTCCTTTAGATAATACAAGTCATGATATATTACCTGTAGCATTAGAACTCTACCTCCTGAACCTAAAGCATGTAACTTGGGCTGCTAACAAACTTTTGGGATAGTAGGCTCTTAGTTTACCTAGTAGATGGTTTTATAATGAATATCTAATAGCATGTAATTGACATTTATCGTTACTTTTATTCCGGATTAACAATGCTGGGTAGCTAATGTTAGGCTAGATTAGTGAAGACCATAGTTAAAGGGTTGTGACAAGTGATTTATGTGCACATTCAATTCTCCCTCTTCTATTTAGTAATTAGTCTAAACATTAGGGAGTTGTGTTCTCTTGCTCACACTAAATAGCAACATGCTATTCGTTACTGCTCTAGACGCAGACACACCAACTCACATTAAAATACAAAAGTCTGGAAAAGCTTGTCTAGTACAAGCTTGTCAGAATCTTAGCTCTTTCATAATAAAGAGTGCAAAACATAGAAAAGTAGTATCTCATGATTATACTACATCACAGTATTTTATCCCATGAGGACAGGATTTTTTAGAGCTCAGTCTCTAGACAACTCCGACCTCACCAGAGGGGCTATGCACAATCTGAGATTTACATGTATGACTGACCTTCTAAACATGTGAAAACCGCAGGGCGTTACTAATTGTCCATTACATAATACTGGAAAAATATACAAATTACTTTCATGGACCTATGGAGCTGATTGGCTGATAGGGAGATAATTCCAGAATACAAGAGATTGCTGGCATGATTGTGGTAATGTCATCGACCTGGATGTATGTAGCCGTCAAGTCTCAAGTAGTATCAGAAATCACGCATAGGAAGCGAGTTCACCTCTATTATTTATACTGGGGAGCCCTCTGCAGTCATTGGTGGAATGAAACCTTAGTTCTGGCAGAAGACCCGCCTCATAACTAACCAGTCCTTAACCGATGCACTACTAAGAGCTTTTAATATCTAATAGCGTAATATTCATATGTGTAAATATAATGTAATAAGATTAATTCATCGTTTTGGAGCAACTACATGTACATGTAGTATCTAAACTTGCAGAAAATGGCCTCAGCTGTGCTGCCGTCTCTTCAAAGTAGCGAGCTCTCTCTTGTTATTCCGGGGTAATCAGATATTACCTTGATGTAAACATCACATCGAAGATACACTTACACTGAATACAACATACATGTACAACTAACATACTTGGCGCGTATCTGGTGCACATCTGCATAACAGAATACCAAATGTTGTTATAGATTGGCAGGAAGTGGATGTGTTTTGATTTTGCAATCTCATCTATCTTTAGCTTGTTTTATTCAGGTTAGATTTTCACATGGGAATATATTTTCCACATTGCTTTGTGGTCCATGTACTTATATGTGCAAACAAATAGTTCATTTACATACAAGTACAATATTTTCACACAGACTGTATTGTTTACAGTCAGAATGCAAATTACTAATTCATAAATTTCAACTTATAAACAGCACATTGGATAATAGTTACTGCCAGTTGGGAAGACTTCTGACAAATTTGAGGCTGATTTATTGACAGAACGCTCAAATTGGCACATTTATATTCTATTTTATATGTTCCCATGTCCAGTTTCTATTTAAAACTTTGGGAGCTCTTCGGCAATTTTTCACACCTACATGTTCATCAGGTGACTGAGGGTGACCAATATATTCTGATGTCATTACAAAGGGGAGACCCTGTCCTTACTTGAAGGACACTGGCCATATCTTTCTCCTTGAATTCAGCACATGAACTATTTGTGGCTGTTACCAGCCCTCTCCATCATATTATTAGTTGTCTGCTGCTAACCCAAGGCTACAGGCTTAAGCTGGAAGACTGATGTTTAAACCAGTAGACACAATTATCACAGAGGCTGCAAAGGTAGCTTCTGTAGCTCAAACTATACCTGGCATAGTATAATATGGTCATACAAATACAATGTGGCATATTGTTTGTTATTATAGTTAGAGTAGCTACTAATACCATTACCTCATCTATAATTTGATTGTTGTTATAATTATTTACATGTACTTGAAAGTATTACCTACCATAAAGTAGATCCCCTAATTCAAGGCTCTTAATAGGTCAATTAATTTCGAATTTTCGCAATTTGTAGGAAGTACAAACCACTTCATTACATGAAGGTCGGATGAGGGGAGTATCTTCCATAACCCAACTTTGTTCCTTTGATGGACCCTCAATGAAGTACTTGGAAGGATGAAACTAGTCGGTGGGCTGAAGATAGGACAGCTATATGGTTTGCCAGAAGCACCCACCCAGGGAGGTGGCTCCAGCAAAGAGAAAACTAGAATAGGAGGAGTAAATTTGGTACAAATCATTCTCTGACACTAGAGGAAGGGCTGGAAGTACAAACAATAGAGACAAGTCAAAGTACAATTGAATCAGCTACTTCAAAAGTCAAATTAGGTTGGTATAATTAGGCTATTCATTTTTTATTTTTCCATTATTATGTAAGAACAAATAACTGGTACAGACAGGAGAAGTTACTTAAGACCATTAATTATGCAAATTATATGCCTATCAGCTGTTTTGAACTCTAAATTGAAGTTTGATGACAGATACCTGTTGTTTCAAATTCAATCAAATAAAAAAGTTCATTATAATTTATGCAGTTTGAATGTCTATGCCACTATAATATATATAAATGTATGTATATATAGCTGTCAGAAACGGCAACTGTTTGGTACATAATTGTGATTGATAAAATTAATTTTAGAGATAAAAAGCCGCTGATGCTGTATTTAGATACCCATTTGGTCTATCACCAATTTGGCAACTAAATAGGTGATCTATAAAAGTGTGTAATATTAGAGGTTTTCGGAGTTCAAGTGGTCGGTCCCTTGCAGTTCTGTAGACAGCTAGTGACAAGAAATATATAAAAGAATGTGTGTGGGAAGGCATTGAACTAGCCGTGCCTTCTACCCTGGGCAATTCTGTTCTTATAGCCTGCAGTTCCTATGATGTCACAGAGTTTTTGAGTGTTTCTCTTATATCATTCAAGGGGGTTTAGGAGACGCCTTTAGTAGATCTGCATTGTGAACATGACTGATCTACCAAACATCCCAACCTATTTACATCTGTGTACATCAACATGGTGGTTGGTTTCCTCCATTGACAATGCTTCTTATAAATCTACACTTACACAAAATCTGTGACTTTATTTAAGCGAAGATTACGGAAGAACAGAATAAGGAAGAACATGAAATGGCGCATGGTTCCCTGTGCATATGAGATTCAACTAACCACATCTAGAGCTGGTGAGTAGTGAGTGAATTGAAGGTGTTTTGTGTCGACCTGATTTTTGTTGCTGCTACGTAATCATTAGTTGCACTGGGAGCTCTGAATAGTAAAGGAAAAGACTATGCAGTGGGAACAATGGGATAGCACAGACTATCTGTGGTGGGAGAGACAATGTAGCATGAGGACTATAATGATTGCAGCAAGGATTACGTCGGTGGGGGGAGAGGAAGGGAGTTAGAAAGCATGCTTGTCTGTTATAATTCAGTTCTCCCTCTCTACTCTGTTTTGTTAGTATTAAATTCCACCAATTCTTAGTTAATCACAGACGCATTATGTAAAAATAAATTTAAATTGGTGCAGTCGTTCTACCCATTGCTCTTCATATTCCTTAATACAATTATACAATATAAAAATGTAGCTAAATTTGGTGCATATGGAGTTACACCCTCCTACATACAGGTTCATTGACATATACATGCTACCGATTGGATTATGCAATATGTTTTTGTCTAGACTTATTTATGAACAGGTATCATATTTTACAAATATTTATAAAGTTAGCCAACTCACGGGCTCTCACTGGAAATAAAGCAATATTTAGTTACTATATAACTATAATAGTCCAGCCAATTCTCCTTATTTACGCAGATATAAACAAGGTGTGCTTATCACTTGCTAATCATAATATTAAGTTGACCTATATAGAGCACCATTCTGCTGTTGAGGTAGAGGATGCACAGTGAGAGAGAGCCTGGGCAGGACTCAGCACTAATTCATTTTGATTGGTTTTGAAAAACGTTAATTATTAAAATATTCATTTAATTATTTATTTTGCTATAATTTTAGCATTAATAGCCATGCGTGGGTGACAGGAGACATGATTAAATGCATCTAAAATGATTAGATGTTGGCAATTAATATGAAAATTTCTAGAGCTTTTTACCTCAACTGTATATTATCAATTAATGCATGAGCATGCCCAAGATTTAAATTATTCTCATGGATTTAATGAATTAGTAAATTATTAATTGAAAAAGGAAACGGAACCCCTCAATATTGGAGTGTAAAATTAGATCCCTCTGTGAGAAGAATGTCATGAATTACATAGAAACTCCAGCACTGGGTTTCTCTTGAGAGGTCATTGATTAAAGTCTTGGCAGGGCTGCTAGCTCTATGTGGTCTAGTATTGCAAGACTAGTAGCGTATATTGGCGAGGGTACATTCCCCTACTCTGCTTGAAATGTCACAAGTCAATGATAACAAATCTTTCTACAAAAATTCAGGTGCAGAATATATTAAAATTTAAAAGTCAGTCAGAATTGTAGCTGTAGCCAAGTTATGCCCTCGGTAGTGTCAGCTCTCACCACACAGATACAGAGAATCAGAGTGTCTGCAGCTTTGGCTACACATCCTGTACTTGACGTAGTCACCATTCCTATATCTGTATGATAGCTGGTAGAACTATACATATTGTACCAGACAGTTCTCACATGTAGATTCATCTATGTCCACAGAAGTCAGTGGTCAATAGTTAGTGGTCAGTGGAAGGTCTTTAGCATCCACTAGAGTTCATAGTTGAATAAATGAAGAGCGGAGTAGGTTTCCACATATAGACTACAGCTAGATCAGGTCTACATTTGACTGGTGCAAGTAGTAGGAGCAATGCTAACAAATACTGTGCTAGTATCAACAGTAGAATAGAAGAAAAGCAAAGTGCTGATGACTCCTAAGTAGAACACAATGTAGCATTAGTTCAGTGAATACTTGCAATGTTGTAGGATCCTCTACTATCAAGTGTATGTACTCTAGGCTCCAGCAGTGTTAAATTCACGTAACCTAGGCCCCAGAAGTGTCAAGTGTGCTGGAGATATGATAACTCATCAACACAACTAAGGGAGTTAAACCGAGGCAAGCATGTAGACTTGTTAAGGTAATCATATACTATACATGTACTCGCTTATTCTATAGTAGTAATAACCACACAACTGAGTAGGCTATTAGTTCTTACACAAAGATCAAACAACTGCCACAAACCAGGAACGGAACATGATAATATTATAACAAGACTGTTTACCCGCATGTAGCTACATTTAAATATTGTATTATTTAGCAATGTACTTAATGGGAATGAATTTAAATTATAGTTATCTGGTAAAAAAGTTAACTTCTGGAAAAAATTAGAAAACCTCCCACTCAGGGAAGTGATACATAGAGTTGGCATTCATGACTTAAATGAATATTATTATAATATTAAAATATAACGTAATTACATCCAATAATAGCACGACATCCTACTGTACACATTGTATAGGATGTACTAGTATAAACACTCTGTGGGTGGAACAGGGTTGTACTAATACAATCCAATTATAGATAGACAATATTCTCAAATTTCTGATTAACTCCAAGAACATCTGCGGCATGCTGGAACCCATCTAAATCATGCACTGGTTATTATTGTGTCACAGGATGTGACATAGAAACTTATTACTCATAAAAACCTTAATGGAACTTTACAAAAACTAACTTCCTGTTGAAAAAAGAAAAGTACAGTATTATTATTGACTCCTTAGTAGTTACACATTGTACTGCTATAGAAGGTACGCTCTTCAGCATAACTTAATGTTTAGTTTGACGCAAAGAGTTATAGTAGGCTATACAGCTCATATGTTCAGTATGCCAATTCTTAGTATGAGTATCCAAGATTTATATTAGATATCTTAATGTTGTTTGGTACCATGCTAGATCTACTACTACATAGTGTCTGTCTGTCTGTCTGTCTGTCTGTCTGTCTGTCTGTCTGTCTGTCTGTCTGTCTGTCTGTCTGTCTGTCTGTCTGTCTGTCTGTCTGTCTGTCTGTCTGTGTCATTGTAGAATGGATGTCTGTCTGTCTCTCTGTATTCGTCTGTCTCTCTGTAATTGTAGAATGGTTGTATAGGTACCAATGTGAGGATAACTCCAAAATTGTTGCCTAAAATCTACCAACCTCACAAAGAACTACTTTGTCTAGTTCAATTATGTGCATGCTCTTTGGTTTGTTTGCTTATTAGTTCTTTATTACCGAAGCATACTGGTATTATGCTGGTTGGTATACTGGGTAATGTGTTCTATTCACTGTGCAATGCGATTTGGTATAGTAGAGAAATCAGGTTCAAATTCCAGTCAGAGATAAATTATGTACACAGATGTAGAACCTAGCTCCTGGCTGCTCAAAAATATACTTTCTGGTTAGAAAAAATATACCCATGCATAGTAGTATTTGTAGATGTGGAGATAGATGGTTAGTACAGGCGAAGAATAGTGATGGTGGAATCTCATACACAGAGACCCTGTACCAATTGTCTAACTATTTAAAAACAGAATACATAACAGCGCATAACTCTATTATCATTAAAGGTATATCTGTCAATATATTCTACTGTATCTTAGAATCATTGTGTCATCTACATGTACTAGCAGATAATGGAGTTGTCCTCACCTGTTGCAAATCTAAACAGATTTCATATTCCTATCCCTTTGAATTGTACCTGTGTAAAAAAGCAGTTTTAAAATTTTTTTGACTATTGCATAATGCTTACATATATATCTACATGTACATGTCCATACGAGTTTGCTATTTACAGTTCACCTCTTTGAACTGAAACTGGCCACAGCATCAATGTGACCTACTTAACTCTTAGCCTGTGATTTGAAAGCAATGTGTGAACAGTTTCTTTATATAGTACCATCATAATAACTAACAACTTGGGAATATGTTTTGATAAAATTGCAAAATTATTCATGTAGAAAACAAAAAATGTTGAGAAAAGGCAATTTAAATTTGTCAACAATATTAGATATGGTGTAAATATCATGTAGATGGACATAACATATTCAATTTTCACACACTTACAACACCCGTGCTGGCACAGCGATTTGAACCTGTATGGTTATTGAGTGACAAAAACCACATCATTATACGTTCTAGGAACATTAGTTTATCCGTAAATACTTCACAGACACGTGTGTTTGTGGGAAAAATTGGAGAGAATGAGAAGGCAAAAGCTAAAGTTCCTTCAGTGCTGTTGCATCACAGGAAACTAGGTTTGCTGAATATAAATACAGTGTTATAAATTGGAAAAGATGCTCTCCCGACTTTGTTCGTATCACCTGCATGTAAGTGTCAAGGTCTTAAAGCAGCTGCTGCTGGCATTCTGACCAATTAGTACAAAATATTTTGATTATAATTTTACGACAAAAGGGCATGTGTGGTGAAAGTTGATAGAAATATGCAGTGTTGGACAACAGCAGATGTTCAAATATCACATGATGATGCAGTTGTTATGCGAGTGAATGACCTTTAGTTGGAAAGTTTCTGACAGAGAGTAAAATGGCCAACAATGCAGCTGGTAATCACTCTGCCAAATAAAACTGCACAGTCATGACTAGGCTGTGAAACTGGTATAAATCCATGCGCCTTTATTGTAATAATATATTGAGGCATGGAAAGAGACAGTCACGATTACTTGTGTGGCATGACTATCCTTGAAGAATCATAGTGCATGGCAAAATACCCTAACTGTGCTGGCAACATGCCTACATTTTAACCAGACACTATCGAGTTTAATTTTGGAAGCTCTTTCTAACACTGCCAGTGACCTACCATAAATGGAACTCTTGCCTTCCTGGCTGTAAGACCAGGACAGAACTCTATAACACTATGAGCAGTGGAGAATGGCATTATTACGTGTAGCTTGTGGGCTAAATTACACTTTTGAGTTAGTAGCTAGTGACATTATTATCAAAGCATTTCATTTATCCAACGTTATTTTGTAGTTGGATATGTAAAAGTGTTTTATAAAATTTCTTTTTATAAAATAAAATTGGGAGCAGCCGTAGTTGAGTGGTTAGAATGCTGAACCTTCATGCAGAAGGTCACCGGTTCGAATTCCGGTTACGGTGATGTTAGGAGGAGCATCCAGCCACAATTGCTCCTGTACCTCATATAAAAAGTCCTTGGTGTCATGCAAACCAGCTTGGCTTCAAGGCAACTCCTCTACCCCTGCCAAAGAAGGCCATGTCATTTGGGCCTTTCTTACAGGGAGTTGGCCAGCACTGGCACCTGGCAGTACAAGCTGCAAGGGGCTGGTCACGCCGAGAAGTATAAGCCTGTGAGTTTTTTTATAAAAACAAAATAAAGCAAATATAAATTAACTGCATAGTGCATCACACTGAATTGTAGTTTATATATCATATCTGAAATGAATTCTAGATATACGGAGGTGCATACGCACTAGGAAGTATAAGACAGGGTATATATGGATCTACATGTACATGTACAACAATATAGTTTAAACGTAGGTAAACTGAAGTATTCATTTAGATGAATTATTATTTGATATCAAACTAATCAGTATCAGAATGACACATTTCATGTACCAATACACCTTCAGATTGGAATTCTGTTTTCATCAAGTCTACACCTGTCTGTCACAATCAGGAAATAGTTAGAGATATGTCTCTCTTGGCACGATAACGATTATGAGATAATAATGATCGTAGGTTTTTGCCAAAATATTAGATCACGACTGCATAAATTTAAGCCATTAATTAGTTTTGTCTGCAAGCAGATAGGATTTGAGTGAAAGTAGTGAAGAAAAGCTACAGGTTTAAAAATGGTTTTAGTTCCAAAATTACGGTGCCATGGTAACTTGAATAGCAAGAAAGTCATCGTATGGTAGGGGAAAAGTTTGATCACGTTCTCTCTCTGTGCAAGGTGTGCTAGGATCCTAATTTTTCTAACTGGTGCAGAATCTCGCAGAAAAAAGTGGGAGAAAACATTTTCCCAGTTTTAAAATTAGCGTTGCCGGAATGTTTGAAATTGTTACAAAACAAGACAGTCATATTATTTTTAAAAAAGGTACAATTTGAAAAACTCCTAGTTATGATAAAACTGCACAGACCAAAGAGTCATTGTGTAAGTGTGTGACCAATGCTAGCGCTAAATAGAAGAAGTTCAGTGGTTTGGTTTAGAAGATTAAATTTTAAAATTTTTCTGATTGTCTTGGTTGACACATGAACATCTGGATTGCATGTACATTGTATAACATTCATAGGGGAATGTCACAGTATCCTGCTTTTTCTTCACATCTATCTGCTTCCTTACCTAGCCTTTTCGTGTCAACTAGCCATGTACAGTACTTGTATCTAACATTGCTCCATGTCTCCGTCCACTTCATCTTATACCAGCAACTATGATTGTGGTCAAGCAGTCTATATTTATCAGTTGTTTTGGCACATAGTATTGTTATGTCCAGCACCGTAACTATTATTTAAATTTTTGGTTGCTTAAAATAGCTAATTTGCAGAAAACAAGTTTCTTTTGACTCTGAGCAAATAATTTTTGGCATAAAACAGTAGATTTACTTGTCAACTTACCATGTTTATGATTTAATGAGATGTCAAAGTATTTAAAAATTGCTATATTAAAGTAAAATAAATTTCATATTGATGATATCATAGAATTATTGGTGTTTTTCTAAAAGAAATTAACCAGGTACCAATTGTGAGATATTATGATACGTGAGTATTATGAGGTGGTGTCACGAGGAAATGATGAGCATTCTGTGTCACACTAACTGATATTAAAGATGATAAAAAATTCTATTCTAAATTTTGGACAGTTTGTAAACTCACTGGTAATTAGGCAAGAGCTGTGCCTACACCTTTACACCATTGTATGAATACCTGGTGTGATCTCAACCTGAATCACGTCATAGCTATACAACTCATGACGTTAGTATATTGCATGATTATGTTTATGGTTGTGGTTAGCGTCTCTAGATTTTTCTAGCACAAGCTTGCTACTTTTGCTTTCTCTTATTTTAAGTGATTTACAGGTCTTTGGACTTGATATACTTTATACTCAGCTATGGTCAACCAAGAATAAAATACTTTTTAACACAGACAATAATTATTTCTGCATTATGCATTTCTCTTTCAACTATTGTAAACTGAATAGTTATTTTTGATCAAAACTCTGTTTTTCCATCTGAATCGGTGAAATTTGTAGGTATGAGAGTTGTGTTCTCTCTGTGATTTTGTTGATGGATTTTCAAGTGCAGGACACAAGGGCCTAGAGAGATGTTTACCACAATACATGTTTGTTTTTAACAAATAATAGTGACTTTTTATCTTGTTTTTTCTCTGTTACAATCCAACATTGTCGCTTGTTAATACACAGATTGCTAAACTATTCAATTCTTGCCCAAGCTCACCAACCTTTTCTTTTCAAATACTATGAGGACATTATGGGTATTATAAATAAACAGCGGTTCTACCTGCATTCAGGCATTCTTTTGATATAGGTGGAGTTTTATAGGATGTGAATTGTCAATGCAAGTTGGATATGGTTTGGTGACACCATCAAGGGATGGTGGTCCAAATATTCGTTCAGTGCCACACATGATAATGTCGCGCAATTATTTTATATACAATAATATTTAAAAGTAAGTGCCAATATGACATCCTCATAAGATTTGTCTCAATTACGGTTCTGCCGGAGCGATGAATATTTGGAGCAAGCTGAAAAAATGTTACGCAAGCCATCATAGTCTTCACAAAACAGTTGAAATTTTTCCCCAAATAATTCCATGACAGTCAAAATAGCACAATTATTCATACACCTACCTGTAGTGTTAGTGTAAGATCAGTTGATAAATAATGATGTTATACAGTTACATCATCCCCTGATCAAAGGGTGTCTGCATTTTGAAGATATCTACATGTATATGTATTATGCAATGCTATACAACAGTGTATATCTACACTTATAAGCGTGTACATGTATATCTGTGTATACAATACTATACTATATCTACATGTATACATGTATATGCAATACTACATGACTGTGTACTAAATGAATCTACATGTAGATATTATGCAATACTACACTATATCTACTATGCTATACTGAAATTAGCTACTATTTGTTGTTTATGTTTATCATTTTCATATTCATATTGGCAGAATTTTCCCCATTTGATGGTGATTGGAGTTGTGTACTCCTTCAACTATAATCAATGGCTGGGGTGGACAACTCTTGTTAGTTTCATAGCAAAGTTATTTTGCCGATATGAGTTTGAGATTCCTATTAACACTTTGCTACACATATCTCCATGTTAATTACTGTCATAAAATATCATTAAATTTATCACGAAGGAAATTTGGTAAATGCACTGTGAAGTGTAGACTATTAGACAATCTATGACGTACACAACTATTTCAAAGAAAGATTGGGTCACACTCTCAATGAACTGCAACAATATTTTAATTCTAAAAGAAACATGGATTTTTAAATGCAAAAATAATGACTTTTTAATCAAATGTATCCAACAGCAGTTACAAGCAAAAAATAAAGTTATATTTCTTTGTAAATGCTGCTACCTATTATTGCTGCATTTCATATACGTGTACATTTACATGTTATTGAAGAAGCCATTTATTTTTCTGTCTCTTCCAGTGTTATTTGCTCCAATAGGATTGAGGGTTGAGAGTGGATGCCGGCAAACATGGACATCCCAGAACACCTGGTCATGCCGATAATTGCATGTAAAGTGTGTGCCGTCTCATGGTCCACATTCAGTGGTTAAATCCATCATACGAAATGTGACACGAACTGAACCAGGAACTCCGCAGCAAACGGAGAAGAAAGAGGAGATGGCCAAGGTATCTGTGGCATTGACTATGTATGATAATTTGACAGATAATTTTGGTGGAGCTGAGAGGTAATTGAGTATAATTAGATTTCCTTCTTCCTAAAGTTAATATATGCAAGGTTGTAACACTTGTCAATAATTTGGTGGTGAGGATACAAGAACAATGGCTAGCTTCTATTTAAAGGACAAGCGCTCATCAACCCACCATACCATGTTCATTCTCCCTTTAAGGCCCATACCATGTTATAATACATGGTATGGGCTTTAAAGGGGGAGTGAACACTTACTAGATCTTACGTTATGCAATGTGTATTATTAGTAGACACCACACACAACGAATGACATCTTACTCATAGCATGGCGCTACCTAACGGTTTGATAGGTTCCGGCTCAATTGTAAAAAAACTTTGGTGTTCGTAAATGCTACTTCATGTTGCTATTCATTAAGCTTGTATTTGCAACTGCCTGTTTGTAAACTTTCAATACTGGAAAACTATCTAATGAGAAATATGCAACGATATGGCTACGAAAAAGTTGGAGGCAAAACCTTCAATAAGATATGCTTTGCTTGACTCTGAAACCTGTAATTTCCCTGGAAGACTATGTTACTTCAGAAGTTTTGTAACAACAAAATATTAGATGCTATTTTCTTCTTTTGCTGCTCAAAATAACTATCAATGATTTCATGCTTTTATACATAAGACAAACTTCAAAAGCCTACATTAAATAAACAAAAATAGCTCTATGTTATTTCTCTTTTATCTTCCATAAATAACCTGAGTTTACTTTCCCACTTAACTCTTTCAGGAACTTAGTCTATATGGCAATGACTAACTGCACTTGGCAATGCTTTGAATGTACTTGAAGATATATTTTTAGTATCATAATCAACTAAAATATTTGCAATAATACGAAGAACAACAGAATATTCTAACCCTGCCTTAAAGTCCTGAGTGCTGCTATTCTGCTAAACAGAATAAGTGTGTCTTGATTTTCTTAAAGTGAAATCAAAGTACCAGTTTATGACAGGCTAAGTGATGATTAATTATTGACCAAGTTATCAGAGTAACACCCATTGGTTTAGTGATCTTCCTTTAACTATGACTTGTATTGACTTTGCAAAACTATTTGCTTGCTTTTAAATCTATTAAAATAGAACAGAGTGAGAGGTTCGGTGCCAGGTAGCTGACTACCTGTTACCAGACCTCCAGCTTCATGGTTTTCCCCACATTACCTCTGCTACATGTAGTTTGGTCATGCTTCTGCTATATGCTGTAATATATTGATAGAGCAGGAAAATTATTTTGAAAATATATATGTATGTTATGTTTGTCAGCATGACTTGTAAATAAATATGTAGCGTATTGTGATCAACATGCACTTTTCCTAAATTGTACGCATTAAGGTTTTGTTCTGCCCTTTTTATGCTTTTGTGTTTGGAATTGCATTTAATCAAAAAGCGCAAAAACTTAAATGAACATGCATGCTATTTTATTAGGTCCGAGTGTACGATTTCTTGTTCTTTTGACCGATCAGGCTAAGCAGTATTTCCATTTAAGATACTTTATTATCCTGATGTAAAGTGGCTTGCTATTTATTAGTGGCGCATAGTACATCAGTAGCTGTCTCAGATGACACCAATTTTATGATATTAATGCTAAAATATGAAATAAAATAGGTGATATTACACATATTTCTATTTTATATGTATGGAAATGTTTGGAGATAAGAGAGTTATGCTGTTAGAATGTGGAAGTCAATTGTAAATTTGATTGATAACGTCCTCCCAACAAAATACTAGCCTGAGTACCCAAGTAGAATGTATATAGCCTGAGTACCCATGTCAAATACATATACCCTGAGTATCCAATTAGAATATAATATAGCGTCATTAAAATACAACCAAAGATCATTTGCTACCCCAAATGCTTGGCCTACTTGAGTAATAACTATTTATATATTTTACATTGAATTAATTGGCGCTGATTGTCAGATCAGATAACTTCTGTTCTTTCAGTAGTGTTTGATTCTAGTGTTACTCTGAGACTAGAAAAACTGAAATTGGATAATGGTGTGTAATAACTAACTTGGTTACACATATGGAAAGCGGATGCAGCCTTTTCAGCAGTATATTTCATCAATAACAGTTTTATTTTATTATTACATTGTATTACTAAGAAACTAAGCTATAGTACAACTTTTTGCATGTGAGGAAGATTTTACAAAATTAATTTCTGAAGAAAATATTGTAAGTGAAGTGCAGTGAAAAGTTTCAAGGTCAAATAAACACTCTAGAGTAGTTTACATGCAACATGTGTGGCCAGCACACAAAGAGAAAACAGGAAAAGCAAAGAAAACTTGTAGTACACACAGCCTGGGTTTAACTAACCTGTTGCTATTACTAATGTTACAGATTTTCTTGAAAGATATATTGTAGTAGCAAGTTTTTTCTCTATTTGTAAACAGTGTGTATATTAACAAAATGTGCTGTTTGCGAAAACTCCTGTGCTGTCTCCTGTCAGATACTTAAAATGTGGCTCAAAAAGTTTAGAACTTGAGCCACAAAACTTGTCACCTCAAATTCATGACTTGAAGACTTAGAGGAGCCCTAAGAATAAGGAGATACTTCATAGTTACCATGGTTACCATAAAAAATATATTTCCCCGGGATATGAAAATAGAATTTAACTCAATCTCTGCTTTTCAGTATAATTAATCACCTCCAAGAATGTGAGTATAACAATAATATACTTGGCAATAACCATGCAATAATGAGTCAAAGATATTAGCAGATATCAAAATAATATAATATTATGATAATTTATTCTATGCAAATACACACAAAAATATAATTATTGTAACAATTATCTGATAGCTAAGATGTCAGATGTGACAATTTTTATGGTTTCCAACCCTTATGCACTGCTGTGACCCTCGACAGTGTGTTGTGACAAGATAATGCAATGTTTTCATTGAAGATTTGATGCCGACTCTCAGCTATTGTGAAGGTGGCACAAGACCTTGGTGTGATATCACATTATATCGAAAATACCATTACTTGGATGCTGGACTAGATTTGTCAACTCTACATCGTTCCAAACGCTGCCACAGCAATAATCGCTATTATCGGTTACCATACATGTATTAGTTGCTGTCATTGGCTGCTGTTGTATGTTTCTGCCGTTGGTTGCTGTTGCGTAAACTGCTCCGTACCACCCGGAGTAATAATATTAACAATATTCAGGTAATGTACAATCATGTAGTTATATGATGTTTGTAGTTGTGTGATGTTAGTTTAAGCAAGGAATTTTGAATTGGTCTATAGAGCAACCAGTAACTCGGTTTCACCTCCATGAAAGTACCTACACTTACATCTCTACATGTATCTCTGACTGGAGTTTGAACACCAACATTGCTATTTGTGTTGTATGGGCTCAACTGACATCATCCATAGCAGGACAAGCCACGATTCTACAGAACTCAATAATATGAATATACCAGGTTCTGTTCTAACAGTGCCGGCCTACAAAATATAATTTAAATGAACATTTTAACATCAAAAACCTGCTAATCTACAATACCATAACACACTGCGGTTTTAAGCTGATGTATATTTAAGAATATTACACACGTTTTAAAACTATCTAATGATAATAAATGAACGAGGAAATAATTTCTGTTTTAAATAAAAAGCATGTTTAAGGTGTGATTCAGAGCAGACGACGATTCTGATTGGATGGAAAGAGAGACAATGTATAGACTGGGAATGAATAGGAAATCTACTTAACTGATATAATGTAATAGAAACTGAAGTTAAGGAAATGTTATGATTTATGTAGCATATTAGGCAATCAACTATAACAGTACATATTGAACTACATAAAATGTACCTCTCAGTCAATTTGCAAATATCTTATAGCGATCTTACTTGTTGGGGTTGTCTTCCCACCGTGCCTGTTTACATACAGCAGTAGACAACTTCTAGATCAATGGCCCAATACAAAGGCCAGGGTATAAGCTAACCTTTATATTTGCGGTTGAAAAAATTTAAACTACACGACGTATACATGAGACTTGGCTGGACGTGTTTTCAATGACCGGCATAATTTATGCCTAACCTACTAAATTTGGTATGATAAACAGAAATTCTCAAAGTAATAAGATAATATATACAATCCTTTCTAAGACAATCCACTCATACTAAACTGTATCACCATTTCACTGTTTTGTGAAGTTGATTTCTGTACTGCAAGAATATTTTCAGCAGGTTTGAAGTCAAAATCTTCAGTACTCTTGGCTGTTAATTGCTGTATTCAATATGATAGCCTTATACTCCTTGTGTGCAGCTTCACGTAGGTTGCACTACCAGATGCCAGTGCTGGTCAATTCTCTGTAAGAAAGGCCCAGGCCAGGTGACATGGCCTTTTTGACAAAGGGAGGACAGATGAGTTGCCTTGAAGCCATGCTAGCTTGAATGACCCAAGGACTTTTTATCTGAGGCACAGGAGTAATTGTGGCTGGATACTCTTTTAACACCACCAGGAGTTGAACCTGGGACCTTTTGCATGAGAGTTCAGCGCTCTAACCACTTCTAGGCTACGACTGCTTCTTATGAAAGGGCATTTGCACGTAGTCTATACCAAATTAATGGAATGACGACTCCAATGGCTCCACTGAGTGTATTATCTTGGGTAAGTTGTGTATGTCTACATTTAACAAAGTACGCTAACACTATAAAGAATGAATAGGACTTTTTATTAAACATGTTACTTTTAAATCGGGCTTCAAAAATTTTATTCTGCTACTGACGGAATGTATTAAAATTTAGTTGTCTACTTTACAAACAACTACTTGATGAGAATATACGTATGCAGGTCCTGGTATCGGTCTGGGTGCAAATCATGTTTATTGAGGAGGAATAAAGATGGCTGTGTAGATCCTACCAATGAAGGCAGCACTTCAAGTCGGTAACTTTTGACCCCCCCATCCAGTACACATTGTTGATTGCATACTGTCATGGTGCATCTTGGAGTCGGGTAAAATATGTGGGATTGTTTGCTTCCATGGATTTATGTAAATTATGAATAGAATATGACCCATGGAAGGGGGGCCTTTCTGTAATTATATTTTAATTTAGTCATTAGAAGACATGACGGTGCATATTTAACTATCTTAAATATGTGGTTTGAAATCTTGCATTGTATTATATTAAACAAATTACAATATTGTTAACCAAAATTATAAAATTAGTAATAATATACAGGTGATGATTCAAGATTGTAGTTTTATGTCCTGTGGAATAATATTGCTATACTTAGTAGCCACACCCAATACTTCCACTTATACAACTCAGGTGATTAATTTACAAATTAAAAGAGTTAAAACTATTTATAATAAATTTTCACTTGCAATAATTCTGTCATCTGTTTGGCAATATTTTAAGCAGAACAATTTTAGAACAACACAGTAATGTTAAGTTATGTTTAATATAAATCATACATGTAGCATCATAGTATCAAAGAATCATAGTACTTTAATGCATGATAAAAGTAGCTGACACTGGTACATTGCATAATTAACATGTTTTACCAATTAAACAATCAAAAATTATTTAATGAAATGACAACGTTTAGTTGGGATAAAATTCTAGCAAACTTGGAAATTCAATTTTTCTAGCATTTGACAGTTGATCTGCTGTAATGTACATACATGTATACTTCTCATTAGATATGGTCTGTACTATGTAATTAGTGAACTAGGTGCTGCTCTAATAATATACAGTACATTCCCGTGATTATAGTTTACAAAGCAGGTTTTATATCACCTACATGTATAGTTCAAACAGCACATGATGCAATGTACTTGAGTTGAACTTTGATGGTAATTTTATCGTTCTAGCATAGCATCTGACGTTGACACTGTTTATTATTGTGATCAAACTGTAGTGCAGCAAGAGTTGAACTTAACTTAAACTTAAACTACATTATACTCTGAAAGTAGTTGTTTTTCTAAACACAATAAATAAATTGGAGTTGTCTTCCCATAATGCCTACTCATGTACAATGGTACACAACTCCAAAATTTCCAGTTTATTATATCATCCATAAGCATATAGTCACATATAGCAACACATTCCGTTTTTTTCTTGTGTCAATTTTTGCACAAAAACTATGTCCGAATATTAAACAGAACACAGCAATAGTGTTATGATTTATTTTGAACAACTTCTAAGTAGCAGGTTAACCTGTTTGGGTACGTTGTACATAATATACACTATTTATGCTGTATTTTATTCCCATTCTTGAGTGTTGTGAGGTTTGGTTATGCTCATTCATAACTTCTCACAACAGTAAAATCACTGAGATTAAGTAGTGTTGTGTTCTTTGGAGTTCCTTTTGTTTGTATATGCAATGACAGACAACTCCTAATAGTGTGTGCAGGTTCTGGAGATACTACAGTACGGGGAGTGTTAGTAGTAGATAAGAGTAAATATTGGCATATAATGTAGGCGTGTACATATATAGTATGTACATGTATGTATGTATGTATGTATGTATGTATGCATTGTACAACTGTAGAACTGTACTAGCTACAAGTACAAGACAGTGCAATAGAAAGTGGGGCAACTACATGATGTATTTCCATAGTCAATATCATGAGCATATCATAACAAGTCTCATAAAGCGAATAAAGAAGATAATTTAAGAGGAAGTAGCACATTATATTGTATGAATAGATTTATATGCATATACAATTAAGTACCAGAATTGTGTTTAGACAAAGGCTATACAATCCTGTCTTTTTGTTCCTATCAGTCCACTTATTAAATACAAAACAAATTATATCGTATTGTGAATTAGACTGGGTGTAATTGACTGCACTGTACTGTCAGCTATTTCTATGCGGAGGAGGTTGTAATGACTTGTCTAGGTTGTGGTAGTGTGCCACTATTCACAAAAGTAGCTTGGTTCTAAGACAAGATGGAGGGCTTAGTTAGAGCGGCAGTCTGGGTTCTACTCATCTTTACCCTCCCAATAAGAGCAATGCCTTCTGGGAGGGAAACAGAAAATATTTCAGGTAATTATAATTTGGTAATCTTATGCATGTATTTCTAGGTTTACAGACAGGTTAACAAATTTCTCTTTTGTCTTATAAGTACACAAAATGTGTTCATCTGATCCTAGACGATATTATTGTGTTTGGGCTGGTTCTCCTTATTATATCATAATATATATCTTGAACCATTTGGAAAGGCATATTGAAGACTCTGCCCAATCAACATTTTAGTAGCCACTGGGTTGATTACTTCAGTCTGTTGGAATTTCAAACATGGCAGTACTGACATCAATCTATTTGTTTGGTTGGTATAGCTCCAACAACCAGTCGGTGTAAACCAGTTCGCATATGGAATACTTGTGTCTTAACCATAGAGGTAGGATAGAGCCAGTACTATATAGAAAGCCAGTGAAGCCGTAAGGACCCACTTTTTTGCTTTAGACAAAGTTCCGGTTTGCACTTTTGCACGTGAATGTAATTAGTTATGCCAAAGTTTTGTGCAGTAATAACTCATCCAGGACTCGTAACAAGTCATTTCACACGTAAGCTATTACTTTACAGTTTAAAATTTGTTAGCTGATGCTATGGTTTGTCATCCCCTGACGTCCCAAACGTATATTTTTTGATTTTTTTGAAATAATAATAATTTCATTACTACGAACTACTACCACCACTCCTGTTGTTGCAACTAATAAATAATGATTATAATAATTAATTTGTGGTACTATTGGTAGTATGCACAGCATGTTCTTAAGCTGGTTTAAATTTTTTTCGGCCTTGGATTAGAACAACTAACCTGGGAGACTCAAAACTTTTCTTAGTATTCTGGCCGGCCCTAAAGGTTTTCTGTTATTAATTTTAAATTTATAATTATAATAATAATTATTATTATTATTATATTATATATTATGATATATAATATTATAATCATAATAATAATATTATATATTATAATGTATTACATTATTGTTATAACTACTATTTGTTATAATTATTATTAACCAATTTTATAAAAAAAAATGGAAAATGAAATGACAATAGCGTTGTTCACATTATATTATTATTATTGTTATTTTTTATAGTATTTGTAGTAGTGGTAGATGTAATTGCTAGCTAGTGATGATCTAAATAGAGAGGTTAAAATTATTAAACTACTATCACCACCAACTACCAAAACAACCGGTAATAGTGGGAAAAAATTTTAATAGTAGTTGACAAAAGGACTTGTGAAACTTTCAGGCATGCACTTGTTTGTTTTTATTTGGTGATAAAAAACAAGAAATAATACGTTAACATCATAAATCATAATATTATAGATATTCATTCTTATTGTTCATTATCAAAAATATGTTTAGCGTCATTCTCATGTTATGCACTGTTGTAAATAAATTTATAGGCCCTATATACATTGCCACAGTAACTATCTCATTATTGTATCATAATGTGTGCTGATGTATGATATTACGTTGAAATAATTGTGTAATAATGTTATTAACGCCTTTCCTGTTCATATTTCAAAGGTTTTTTATGCAACTCTAAACTCTTGGATAAATGAGTCAGAGCATTGAAACGTCTAGATTTCACACCAACCATTTATACTCAAGACTGTGCTCCGATCACTTCGAGCTAGAGAGCTTCATAACGTTCGTTGGAAGCTAGAAGTGTCTCAAGCGAGGTGTTATGCTTTCTGTATTTGGACTTCCCTAGCCATTTGCAGGTAAAGCACCAGGTTTAGATCCTAGTTTTGTTTGGGATTCTAGTTTTTTCACTAATTAATTGTATGTTTGTTTTCCTTTCCGAACCAAATATTGAATGTTTGAACCCCAATATTCAAGTGCAATGATGTTGACAGGGTTGTTGAAAAAGTAGGCTATGTAGCTTGTGGCTACAATCGCCAATATTTTTGTACAAACTTCAATACGCTATAAATATTTGATTCTTTGTAGTTTTAGTCCAAGGAAATAGGCAGACGGGTGCTCAAACTGGGTAAAGGGACATTTAGAAAAAGACAGTTCGAAACAGGACTTTTCACAGCTGGACAGTTAGAAACAGGACAGTTCGAAACTGTGTAGATTACATCTAGAAGAACAAAACTTGCAGAAAGTTCATTTTAACTTATTAAATTAATAAAAAAAATATTAAAAATTAGTTAAAGTCTGGTGGTTTGGGCTTAGGCATTTCGAACTGTCCAGTGCTGAACTGTCCATTTTCGAAACATCATTTTCAAATAGCCGCACAGTCCTCAAACTGACAGTCCAGCAGATGTCCAGTATAGTATTGTCACTTAACCCTAAAGATTCAGTAGCAGATGTCAGCGTGAATGTAGATTATTCATATGGTAGTAATCTAGGTTGGTATTGGAATTGATGTCTCTTTTTATAGCATTTTATCTTGGAAGATAATAATTTCAGTGTTACCATAATATTTGATGGAATAGGCTATATCATCCACACGCACGTGTCCATGTAATATATATGTACAAAGGTACAATGTATACACATACCTATATACATGTATGTTATCATAATATATATAAATATAATATGTATATAACATTCAGTGTAAAGGTGCGTTGCGTGGGAGTTTCCTAAGTTTTGAATAATTTTTGATATTTTATTGCTACAGATCAGATGCTACTTATTCTGCTACTTTCAGAGTTTCTCAAGACTTTGTTCAGCAGGATTCATGGAATGGGAGAGCATAACAACAATCCAACTGCTACAGGCTTTAGGGCAGATCCATGAAAGCTGTTGATGAAGTGGTCAGTGTCCACTTTAAATGTAGCCAATTCAGCTGACTGTGACTCTAGCTCTGGTTTATTTTCTTTACGGTGGTGCAAGTGAAAAGCTCCAACACCTTCTGTTTAACATCGCTACAATCTTGTAACACTCACCCACTGAATATTCTTGGATATTTCAGGAAAAATTGCAAGAACTCTACACGGCAGTTTCTGGGGAAGTGTGCAGGTGGCTTTGGCAATCATTTGTATGTCGTAGGATGATGAAGGCCAAAAACAGAGGTGGCCTCACTTATGCTACTGATTTAGTAAAGCAGATTGTGGTTTGATGTGAGCAGGTGTTTACACAGTGTATTTCGATTCTCGACTGATGAATAGACATTTGAAACATTGAACTTTTGCTTCATTTCAATACCTGTTACATAATTTTACAATAAGTGTATCATAAATTTTTTTTGTTATTTAATTCTTTTATTGCTATGTCTATAACATTTTTTGCTAGCTTTCAATCTTGTTTGCATATATATATATTTGTCTGGTTATGATAGTCATATGATTTACCATCCACAATTCTGCACTGCAGATGATAACACAACAATACAATACAGTGCAATAATAGATATAATGCATATGTAGTTGACTTCTCATTAATTTGAATTATATCAGAAGTTGTATTTTTAATGTATCATAGATAGTTCTTAACTTGCAGAGAACTGACAGACACAAAATATGTGATTTTGTTGAGCAAACGTTATCGATTTCGTATTGTTACAATGGATTTAATAGCAAACCGGAACTGCGTCTAAAGCAAAGAAGTGGGTCCAGACCGGCTTCACGACCGTAATAGTAATAGCGGTCGAGTACTGACTCTATCCTACCTCTATGGTCTTAACTATGTGGTTTCAAACTCAATGACGTTTTATGCATTCTTACAGTATTGATAAAAAAATTTTGTCACCGTACGGTGTGTCATATGCAGTGCGGTGTGTCACATACAGTACGGTGTGTCACATACAGTACGGTGTATCACATACAGTACGGTGTGTCATATACAGTACGGTGTGTCATATACAGTACGGTGTGTTATATACAGTACGGTGTGTCACATACAGTGCGGTGTGTCATATACAGTACGGTGTGTCATATACAGTACGGTGTGTCACATACGGTACGGTGTGTCATATACGGTACGGTGTTTCACATACAGTACGGTGTGTCACATACAGTACGGCGTGTCACATACAGTACGGTGTGTCACACACAGTACGGTGTGTCACATACAGTACGGTGTGTCACATACAGTACGGTGTGTCACATACAGTACGGTGTGTCACATACAATACGGTGTGAAAATAAGTTATAGAGAGGATCACTTGACCAACTACTATGTCAGATGCAGCATTGTGTACAAGTTTTGTGATAGAAAAACTTCTTATATAAAGATTTATATGTATAATACATGTACATTCAGTTTGTCTCAGTAAGGCCTCTTACTAGTGATACTTAATTGGAGCAGCATGGAAGAGCATTCAATAAAAACATGCATGTTGTGTTGCATTGCGTATAAAATTTAATTTCTTTGACAGTAAAGTTCAGTACTCCACGTGAGGTTTGGTTACTAACAGTCATAAAACGTAGTGCTAGATGAGGTTTTGTTTACTTTTTTCTCTTAATACATCGATGGCTCTTGAGTTTTGATTCTCTCACTCTTGGCTCAGTTTTGCCCTTGATGGTTTGTATAATTATAATAGCTTTGGGTGGCAACAGCTACACATGCTCGAGGCATACCTCAAGCATGCGCAGATGATGCCACCTAAAGTCAGGTGCTCAAAACATGCTAAATATTTTCAGAAATCTTCTTAGATTTATGTAGGTGTCGTTTTCAACATATACACAAGTATTCATATAATATGTACAACATATATACAAGTTGTCTTCTCCTCAACATGTTGAGGAGAAGACAACTTATATAAATTCATTTAAAAAAGCTTTGTTTATTGAGTTCAAATACAAATTCGCTGCAATGTTGCAGGCTTTTTATCACCAGTTATAACACAGCTTCAATCACTGTGTATACCCGTAGCTATTTTATGTACTACCCTTTGTAGATGTGAGAGAACTAAGCTGTGTTGAGAGCCAGAAAACCTGGTACACAAACATTACCAGAGCCACCATCGATTTGAAGGAAGTGCGTCAGATGGATTGTGAGATTGTAATTGAAGATGTAGACTCTCCTGTGGTCATAGATGTGATGATTAGAAAGTTTTATAGACATGGCTGGAAAGGGGAACAGCCATGGGACTGTGAAGAGGCGTCCGTTGGAATAGGATCAGAAGAAGACACTGAGCATAAGATCTGTGAAGAAGTTAAGGAGAAGACGTTCACCTTTTACCACACCCACAGTAGCATCACCATATTCTTAGAAATAGATATAAATTCAGACAAGGAACATGTCAGTTTTGAGGCAGAATTATCAGGTAGAATCTACAATTGGTTGTACATGTATATGTTATGTTAACTGTTGTTAGGCACTACAATGAATGCACACATGTGGGGGGGGGGTGTTGTTTTGGCCTATGTTAAAGGAGTATGCATATACACTGTACATGTATGTAAACTTGTCACAGTAGTCACACCTACTGTAGTTATTCTACTATTTACAATGTATAACTCATGGTCCCGCCTCAAATCAAATTGTGCTGAGAGTTTTGGACAATCAGACAGAACTACTACATTCATGTATCTAATGTCAATATGTGTAAAATAAGCCTAATGGGTTGTCCATGGTTTTGGTTTTATGCTTATCTAAGTATGAAAACTATAACAACCTGTTTTTAGTTCTACCATTTAGAAGTATGGACCGATATGAAGATGAGCAGCTGTTTCCTAGAATTAAATCACACAATTACGGGGAGGGGTACATCACCAGCCATCCTGACTATCTCCACAAGGCTTTAGAAACTGATGTCAAATACAGTCTTATTTTCTACGTGCCTTGCGATTACGTGATTCAGTTTGAAGTGTTGGAAATCGAAAGTGGGATGAGAGAAGGTGATAATGGCCAAGTAAGAGTTTCCAACTTACCAATCAATATTATAATTGCTGTTGATTCGACTGAAGGTGTACCCTACAGCAAATATGAGAGAGGTTCTGCAGTAGAAGTAGCTGACTCGATTTCTTTCAGTTATGGTCCACAAGAGCTCTCCAAAGATTCAAAGGTTTTTGGGTTTCGGTTGAAGTACCAATGTAAGTATGAATAACGCAGTAACAGCACTATACATGCTTTGTTACAGAAGTTGTTTATTTGAAACTACCTACTGGGTAAAGGTGGCAAGTGCAAAAAGTAGATGTCTGGTGAAATTTTTAAGTGGTTCTAATGGTTTTTTGCTGTTAGTTGTTTGATTTGTTGCTCGTCATTGTGCAGCCAAGATAGCAAAGTGTTTCTATGTTTGATACAGTATAGTAGAATAGACTTGACTCTTTACAGTTGTGCATAACAATCATAAAGAAATAATTGCAAAATATAAGCTCTGACAGGGTATGTACATGTAGTATGCCAGTCTCCAAAAATATGTTGTGTGTAGACTGTATGCTGCCTGCTGTAAAAGTCACCAGAAGTGCAAAAGCTATCATGAAACATGTTTTGACACAAATCAGTTGTTTTAAATTAGTTCTTCATTTTAATAGAATCGGAGCAAAATGGTTGCAAGTGAAAGAGAAAAATATTTACATTCTAGGAACAACAATTCATGCCTTTTTCGATTCTTGTGACTATCTAGACAGCATATTTTTAATTATCAGTCAATAGACAGTGTAGTTTATGTGACAATAAGTGATAAAATAGTGATTGGAATATTTTTCAACAATCTACAACATACTATCTGTCCGCAAGACTAAAGTATAGGCGATAAAAATAGCTAATGTTTCATTGTTGATCTGTTTCCGTCAATTATCTCAGTCAAATAATCCCAACGGCACTGTAAACTTTAAGTGGTGCTAAAAGAGCACTAAGTGTAAGTTAATTAATTAGTTATTGAGGTGCTGTAATAAATAAATAAATATTTGCACTATTCACTCCCCTCCTAGTTAAACAATTTTTCTACGTCTACACGTAGCTTCCAGTCCTCAGCAATGAGATTTAAACCAAGCTGCAATATGAAGCATTCCACTTAATGTAATAATCTAACGGTAATTTCTATTCTTAGGGAGGCACATATTGCTGCCTTTGGCAGAATTCTCAAGTTGTCTGCCTACATCTACAGACGCACTAATGAACACCGGATCAACAAGTGGCTTCGACACAACTATGGATTTTGAGCAAGTGACAACTTCAATTGGTGTTAGTACAGGTACGTAGTAGTGACACCATATTCAGCATTAATGGATGGGGATACGGAACGGAAACTTATTTATGGTGCAGTTAGTTTAGATTTGAAACCATTTAAATAATGATGATTATTCTTTGGATAGAAAGTTGTTCTCTTGGGTTTAAATATTTTGCTTTCTGTCGTGAAGAGTGAAATTGTATATTATAATATTTTATTATATTGTGTCGCGCATCTACTTGTAAACACATATACGTACATATACATTCTATATGTGGTAAATCCAATTATGCCTTAACTGCACTTTGTGAGATTTAGTTTGTAGTGCTATCCTGTTATGTATCATAGCAGTGTTTGAAGTAGAAAAAAATGAGTAGGTACACTGTACACTGTAGTTGAATGTCAAACTACACATGCAGTAATCCTATCTTAGAGATTAGTATTGTATAGCTATCCATTTAATCTTATAGTAGCCAACAAATTAGTGAATTACCAAAATGAAAAAAATCATGCTTTGGTGAGGTTCCCATGTCCCTATGAACGATAACCAAGCCCTCTACTATTACATTATTAGACCAACGATGACTTTATTGCCATTGACATGAGTGTACACACCTGCTAGCCTCATAACCACTAAAATTGAGGTGGGTACACACCGTATACTCCCATATAGCCACACTTCGAACACTGTGTCATAGCTGTTCCATCAAAAAATACCACATATTGCAAGTCTTGTGTCTTATACTTTACAGATGTGTCAGTGTTGACCTGCTCTGACAGAACTGATGCCGTATACAAGAACTTTACACATGGTAGAATACAAGGAACAGGACGGCCAGTGAACTGTAAAGTTACCATAGTCGACATTGACCCTCCTGTACTCATGCTGGTAACAACGAGTCAACTTCCCTGTTCTGAAGGTCATGTTGAAATAGTAGCACCAATCACAAGTGAAAATCATACCTATTGCAATCAATACAACGTTGACACCCAGAGAACATATAGAGTATTCATCAGAAGCAGCAGTGATGCTGAACTGAAGGTATATTCCTCTACAAAAAAAGAATTTGACATCAGAATTGAAGGTAACTGTAGCATATGACATGCACATTTTATACTCACAAATATATTGTAGGGTGAGAGTTATCCATCTTGCATTGTTAGATCTAAGACTACAATGCCAATACAGGTACATGAATGTATGGTAATATTATATGAATGCTCTGCAGTAGCACTAGTCCTATCCATGACATTAATCACCTCAGATGTGTTGTCCCTGAAACCCTCATGTTAACAGAATATGTACACTGGAAACAGGATGTTTGGCTATCACTGTTCTAGACATAAAATAATGCTTCTATTTATAGTATTTCCTGTTAGAAGTCTGCAACCGGTTGATCAAACTAGAATCCAGCGCAATGTTCAGCAACCCTCTCTCCTATTCCCTAGAATTCTATCTCACTACTCCGGGAAAGGATATATCACCAGCCACCCAGAGTATCCGAAAGGTTCTGTGAGATCTAATGTTACGTATGTGCTCAACTTACGAGTTCCATGTGATAAACCAGTGAACCTGTCTTTCACACCTGACTCAACAAATTTTGCTAACATAAGGAGGCATGTCACTATTACCTTAACTGACTTAGAGGGCATAGAGATGACTACGCAATTTCAGTATGAAGCGCAGCAAACTGTAATTGTAAAAAATTCCATAACATTTCGATACAATACCAGCAGGACTCTCTTCACTCCAGGATTTATACTGAGCTACACATGTAAGTATGAGTAACATATACTTGTATGTAATGCTACCTGTTAATAAAGATACTGTTAGAGAGTTTGACATAATTAGTTTGGCATCCAATTGTTACCTTTGAAATTAGCGGATTCATCATGGCCATACCTACCCTTCTGTGTCTTGCAGTGGAATGTCCTACCTATTCTAAATATATTGCATACACTATGGCTATGAAATTTTTTATAGACTATTACAAAATGTTTGAACTACTTCGAAAATATTTGATGAAAGTTTAGTTGACAGAAAACTGTGAAATCAAAATTTGAAATTCTCTTCCCATTGGAAGAAAGGTGATCTACATGTAATTATAAGTCAATTTTAGGGAGGCGTCTGTTACCACCCTCTGCAACAATATCGGATTGTCATCATACAACTACTGAAGAAATAGTAACCACACCAACTACAGGTGGAAATGGCAGAACTTTGACTATTGAACAACCAACAACACCAGCAACTGGAGTTAGTGCAAGTAAGTATCTAACAGTGAGTTAGTGCAAGTAAGTATCTAGCAGTGAATTAGTGCAAGTAAGTATCTAGCAGTGAGTTAGTGCAAGTAAGTATCTAACAGTGAATTAGTGCAAGTAAGTATCTAGCAGTGAGTTAGTGCAAGTAAGTATCTAACAGTGAGTTAGTGCAAGTAAGTATCCAGCAGTGAGTTAGTGCAAGTAAGTATCTAACAGTGAGTTAGTGCAAGTAAGTATCCAGCAGTGAGTTAGTGCAAGTAAGTATCTAACAGTGAGTTAGTGCAAGTAAGTATCCAGCAGTGAGTTAGTGCAAGTAAGTATCTAACAGTGAGTTAGTGCAAGTAAGTATCCAGCAGTGAGTTAGTGCAAGTAAGTATCTAACAGTGAGTTAGTGCAAGTAAGTATCCAGCAGTGAGTTAGTGCAAGTAAGTATCTAACAGTGAGTTAGTGCAAGTAAGTATCCAGCAGTGTTAGTGTGATTAGCAAAGACAGTTGGGATTCCGATTCAAGTCTTATTCATCATGCAGCTGCCAACTTTAAATAATTATACATGTACATGTAATTCTTGTTGGCCAGAGGAGTATTCTCTTGGAGTTAAGCATAATACATATGCTTTCTAGAGGATGAAGAGCTTTAGTAATATACTCTCTGTACTGCTATGAATATATTATATAGCCATATATGCACTGTTTTAAGGAGTTGCCTGAGCTTGGTTTGCTGTATTATCTATTATTAGTGTGGTTGCAATGAAGTTAAACCCACCATATATTATACATGAGGCATAGCTACCATAACAGAGTAAAATAAGCAATGCTTATTTAAAAACTTTGATGCTAAGAACTATTTGTATTTCTTGTGAAATTGATACCGCTCCCATCACTGCTTCTGAAAATAGGTGTAAGGTCTTGCAATAAGTCTGTGACTTTATGCCATGTACATTTAGATGTGCCAGTGTTGACCTGCGGTGACAGAACTGATGCCGTATACAGGAACTTTACACATGGTAGAATACAGGGAACAGGAAGGCCAGTGAACTGTAAAGTTACCATAGACGACGTTGACCCTCCTGTACTCATGCTGGTAACAACACATCTCGTTCCTTGTTCTGAAGGTCAGGTCAAACTAATATTACTTGTCGCAAGTAAAAATCTTACTTATTGCAATCCAAGCGGAGTTGATAACCGAAAAACATCTAGAATATTCCACAAGAGTGGCAGCGCTGCTGAACTGAAGATATCTTCCTCGTCAAGTCTTCAGTTTGACATAGGAATCGAAGGTAAATGCAGAGTATGGCAGTATAATTATTATGCAGCCCCTTTTGTTAGAATCAGAAACTGCAGCAGAATTTTCATACTTCTAACTAATTCAAGAATTAAAATATTCACAATATAGACATAATCAATTACAGGTTATCACAAATTATTCTGTGTAAGTCTTCTATGATCTGTTTTTATTGTTTGTCAAAATCGGCTTTTGTAAGAAAGTTTTGATGATTCTGATAGCAGGGTCACATACATGTGACAGTGATCTGTCATTTTTATGCGAAAAATGACCACATTTCTAAGAATAGAAGCCATAAGTGCTGCTTCTGGAAACATCATGCACATTTATATATTAGCTATGGCTTGAAATGCAGGTGTATTATAGCAATGTTTTTTCTTGGCACCATTGTTGTAAATTTGTGTTATCCCTGAAGATTTTGTTGGCCACAACATGGTGTAGGTTGGAGGCAAGATTGTCAAAATACTGCTTTTATTTGTAGTATTTCCTGTTAGAAGTCTGCAACCAGTTGATCAAACAAGGGTCCAGCGCAGTGTTCAGCAACCCTCCCTCCTATTCCCTAGAGTGAAATCTCACTACTCAGGGAAAGGGTATATCACCAGCCACCCAGAGTATCCACAAAGTTTTGTGAAATCTAACGCTACGTATGTACTCAGCTTGCGAGTTCCATGTGATAAACCAGTGAGCCTCTCTTTCACATCTGAGTCAACAAACGTAACTAACATAGGGAGGCATGTCACCATTACATTAACCGACTTAGAAGGCAAAGAGACAAGAAAAAGTTTGTTTGGAGCACGGCTGATTGTGAAGAGTTCGGTAACATTTCGATACACTACGAGCACAGCTGTATTCTTCCGTGGATTTATGCTGAGCTACAATTGTAAGTGAAAGACACATGTACTTGTATGTATTGTTAGTTGTTGAATAACATAATTGTTTGTGGTAGATCTACGTATCACTGATAGTACTGTTCTATATTTGATGAAATTGGTGGTTCAAGAGAGATGCTCACTTATTAGCTGTGACGGTGATCAGATATAATAAAACATTGATAAATTATTTGTAGTAGGTGATGTGCAATCCATATTATAAAGATAATATTTTCTGAGGCATATTGAAATTGTAGTGAATAATGCAATGTGACTTGCGATGTTTGTATATTTTATCAACAGGGAGTCGTTTGGGCAGTGCTCTCGATCCTCAAGACAGACGGAAATGCTTAACAACTGCTACACCAGTACAGACAACAGAAATCGAAAATACAGGTAGATATTATGCAATATGTAGACTACACATGCACAGTTATTATATGTGTACTTGTCCATGTGGAAGCACCATATTAGGTGTACACAGTGGAAGGCTCTGTAATATGCCAATAATTTACCACAAGCGTGCACGTGAGTATTATGTAGATAATGATTTGCATGTATGTGCAGACAACTTCAAACAGGCCTAACATTATACATGTACATACAGTATGTAGTAACTGTGAATAGCATACAAGCATAACTTTAGACTTCTTAAAAGTAAAGTTAAGGTGGGCGCAGATTGGAAGCGAATGAGGCGAAATCCACTAGAGAAATTGCGAGAAACTAGTGGAGACCCTGCCGCATTGGGTTAATTTTGCGAATTCGGTCGTATCAAACATGTTTGATATTTTTGCTTGCCGTGCGCGTGCTATTGGTCGATAGCCAGTTCAATACTAATAAGGGCAGGACATGCTCAAGCAGCAGTCTAACGGGAATGTTTTGCACCTAATGTGCTTGGAAGGGCAAACCGAAACAGTATGGCTCTACTAACTGCGCGACTAATTCACCTCCAGTTTGTTTTTCAATTTATTGTTTAATCTCTCAATTTCACTTTACCAGTTCAAACCTATAACAGCCTGTCGTGAAAGTCTGGTCAACAGCATGCAATCTTAAATCATGTCACAGTCTATCGTGACAGTATTTACTTGGACATGGTTCAGGTCAGTGCTAAAAGTAGAATAGTTTTAGTCTACCGCCAAATGCAATATGTAAGCTGAACTTTGGAAGTGGTTACATTCCATTTACACCCTACCCGGATTTCAACACTCGGGATTTCAACACTCGTATCGCTTGTCCACGCATAGTTAATGAGACTGAAGAAGTTTAGCAGTCATTCTTTAATTCTGAATGGTTGTATGAGGCAGCATACCAACAGAAGTGGAGCTATAGTTTGAGCTTATGTTACTTGAACTACAGTATATTGCAGATAACGGCCCAGTTAGAGCATAATACATTGCATTGTGTCTCATCTCTGTCTTTGCTATAGAATCACCTGATGGAGAGAGGATGACTACTGATAGTAGTAGCCCTCGACAGGGCAGATCTGTTCTTATATATGGTGTATCTGGTGGTGTGGCAGCTGTTGTAGTCGTAGCTCTGATAATCATCATAGTGGTTGTCTGTAGAAGGAGGTAGGTGGAGTGAACACTTGTATTGACATTGTGGGTGGTCCTTCAGTCCATCCTACCTACATGTCCTACATGTTTGTTGGTCCTATGACTGCATTACATAATTGTATAATTGTTTCATAAATTAGTAAAGTGGTTCAGAGCAGTGCGAGCTACCTTGTCACCACTGGTACCTTATCTACGAAGCCAAGCATCTATTCACTTGTAAATCCGGCACAGAAATTGCTTTTTCATTCCTGTTACAGCATGATTCTTGCTACTGCTAAATGAGCGATTATATGAATATTTATAAAACTGTGTTATGGGCTCTTCTAAATGAGGGAAACATTTCTCTTTCAAAGTTCTAGAATTTCACCGATACTTTGTGATGCCATTATAAAAAACTTGCCTTGCTAAGTAAATGAATAGTGAATGTTTATTTGACGATGTCGTCATGTAAATCACCTTCCTTCTTGAAATTGATAGACTAATATTACAATATTATAATATGAATATTATAATATACATGTACGTATTATTATTGTACATGCAATTGTATAATACTAGGTCAGTCATTCCACTCAATAGTCACGGCTATTGCAAAGGAAAATAATTTCCAAGATGACTGATGAGTCAGTGAAGTAGATTAAAGGCTAAACGTGAAGGTCACCTGCTTAGCTGTGACAGCTGACTGGCACTGTGTGTGCATGTAGTTTTAATTCATACCAGTAATGCAGCTGTTGAGTGAAGGGAACAAACAAACTTGTACACATGAACCTATAACACGAAGTTGTGGCATATTTTGAAAGCTATAATAATCATATGCATAAATAGAATCCCAAACATATGTACATGTAATGCATTGTGATACACTGAGGGGAAACGTGGAGAAGTAAGAGAGAAGACAACTTCCTGATTTCTTCTGTGTTTTCTATGATGTATATGTAGTTTGTTCTCATGCTTAATCTATATTATTTGTGTGCTATTTCATGAGAAAAAAACTAAATCCTCTAGTCTAATCTATTTCATTAGGAACCGAGATGTGCCTAGCTCAAAGGACGAAGATAAATTCACCCATTCAGCAACTTCTAATGACTATGGTGGCAATGGTAAGAGATAGTTTTGATAGTCTATTCACTAACACAGTGAAATGATACTTCCTTATTCAACAATGCCATGTAGTGCATATTATACACTGTGTAGGAGACAACAGGTGGTGCTATACCATGTATTCATCTAAAATATGGAGTTGTCCCCGCTCTTTAATCTTGTTCAGACGTTTCATATTCCATAGAATGACGGTGGATTAAACCTTCATATTGGATGTAGCAAAATTTTTGACAGTTGGAATACGGAAATACTTTACTAGCAAGAGTCAACTGATTTATAATCTCTGCTGTGAAATGAGAATGGCAAAAGAGAGAGGACAACTTCTTATTTAATGTGTTAGCCAATTCCATGCTATAAGTACATTGGAATAATTAAGCCACCTCTGTGTTATAGTCAGTCTCTTTTCCAACTCATAGCACTTCAATTCGCACAATCAACATGGATAAAGGCATGAAGTTACAATGAGCAAGCATTGCATTCCAATAAGCAGATGGACATGCACAGGTAGAATACTGTTTCTATTCCATATACTACATGTACTAGTAGTATGTGTATTTCTCTAGGTGACGGTGTGAAAGAAGAGGACCATGAATACGCATATACTGATGGCTACATGGGAATTCCAGCAAAAGGTTCTTCAACATATCAGCAGTGTGTTAATCCCGCTTTCACAGGTGACAGTCATAACTATGATGTCATAAACACACCGAGAACGAAAGCACGTATTGATCACAATCTACATGATGGGGATGACAATCATTACTATACGGGAGAGGAAGTTGCAGCTTATGCCGATATAAACGATACAGCGGAGTGCAATGCTTACTCACTAACTGATGAAGATGGGCCAACAGGAAGTGACATGAGAGAATCATCTGAAGACGGAGAGTATCACACCATTGAAGAGTCAGGTGGTGCTGCCAACAACAACTACCTTTTGGCTGGAGATGAGGTGGATGCAACAAGGAACACCAATCGTGATCCTAACATAGATGGTGAACTGGAAAGGAAAACGTACTCGCTTGCTGAAGAGATAAAATCAAAGGTAGGAAATGAGGTCGTAAATGGAGGAGATTATCATACTCTGGAGAAACCAAGACTGGTCGCTACTCCGCTGACGGATGAAGAGCTGCAGACACCGATACCGATGGTGAAGAATACTCTCTACGACTTTGATTATGCTGATAATGCAGTGTATACAAATGGAGAATACCATGTGATTGATGGGGCAAATCCTTAAACTGCATGCGTGTAGTCTGCACTGACTTCTACATTAATTGAGAGCGATTACGGTTTCATACACGTTTTTCTTTCTGCACATGTGATTATCATATTACTGAACCATATTTATATAGTTTTATACCAAATGACTATCTACAGCTTATATACGATGTACATGTAGTTTTATGAACGATTTTACTAGTTTGATAAGAAAATAATAACGTGTAATACTTATAAGCACTGTAGGTCTAGCAATAGCACCACCACACCATCTTCATTGTAGCTGATTATTGTCTTCCAACCTAAGGCCCATGTTATAAAGTCATCTACTGTATTTCTTCAATGTATGTTGTGTGACTACGTTAATACATGTCCTATTGATATTTTATGTATTTTTGTAATCCAAATTAATTTATATTTTTATAATCAAAACATATCGTCATGTTGTATTGCTATTTATAGAAGGTAATTATTTGTGCAATTATGATATTACATTGTGCATTTGCTGTATTACTATATTTTATTAATAAATTTATAGCTTGAAAAATGTTGGTGTAGGATAATATTTTAATTATGAATAGTAGTACCAGACGCATTTTTTATATTATAGATTTATTACCTAATATTTCATTACTTGTCCAAGTAACATCATTAGGGGATAAATGAGGTTACTTGGACAAGTAACGAAATATTAGGTAATAAATCTATATAAAAAATCAAAATCAAAATTTATAGCTACATGTATGTTCACACAACATGCTGATGACAGAATGACAAGCAGGTGATACTGAACACGAATCAAGTAGCCTGTCAATGGTAGTACATTGATAGTACAGTAAAGCTACACAATCACTACAATGACTAAAGTAGACTGTGCAATCATAAAAGGGGATTTTATTGTAACTAATATGAAGTGTTGGGCAGCACTTTGCAAGGCACATGCACATGTACAGTAAACATGCTGTAATACTCTACTGAGTCTACAGTCAGACACAGTTGCTAATTTACTGTTGCAGTGTTTGTTACCCACACTGTACTAGTAGGGATACCAATATGTAAGGCTTCCAGTTATTCTATGATGACAGTGTATGCAGACTGGCCTAGCAGTTGGTTCATAGTTGTGGTTATACGCTAACATGGGAGGCTACATGTTCGTACATGCATATGGCAATCAAGGGGAACAAGGAAATTGGTAGTATTGCATTGTGGGCTCATACATGTACATAGTTGATCTGCAGAATGTTATTGCATTGTATAATGTAGTTCTTGAATGTGCCCACTGGTGAAATTAAATAGCAAACTGACTTAAAAATAGCTTGCAATTGCAATATAAGGTGAACATGATTCTTGCATTGCAAAATATTGGATCACACTAATCCACTCTAGAAACCAACATCTACTATTAGTATTCATGTATCTTCATTGGTTCTGTCACTAGATGTTTATTACTGATTAATGCATAAATATTAGTGGGTAGCATGAATAATTGAAATACTCACACCTAGTAATTTTGGAGTTGTCTTCTCAACATACCAAGACCAGAAAGCTTTAAAATAATATTAATTTAATCAATGTACGTCAGCGTGTAAAAGTTTATTTTAAGAAAATAGTAGCATTTTATCAAAAATTAGTGGATTTATTCCATCGATATAAACTTTATAATAAATAGATAGTAAGATAATATAGGTTAATAATACAGCCATGCACTGTAAGCCCATCTGGATATGTACAGTGTATAAAGTACTTTTAAAATTACTACATGCACATTAGCTGCACTTTTACAGTAAATAATATAACGGATATAGACCCACATGCACATGTAGATAGCATGTAATAACATGGACACAGTACTGTAACTATAGTAACATATTGAGCAAACAATTTGACTAGAATACACTGGTAATTTGTGTAAAATATTATGAACGGAGATTATATGACACACTCAGTGTATACAGCATAGCGGTGGTTTTTGGCTAAAAGTAATTGATTTTTAAGAAATTCATTTGGTCAATAACATTGGTCAATGATTATTATCGTTATTAATATTGAATGCCAGAAGACCCTACATGGCGCAGTTGTAAACATGTAGCACTCCATACTGTTTCTAGTTTCCTACTAATATATATGTACATGTGAAGTTAATTGAGCTAATGAAATGTACAGCATGAATTATGTGATTACCTCATATGACTATTGTATATATAGGAGTTGTGTTCCCTTGGGTAGTAAAACTAGTGAAGAGCAGAACAACTGATAGCCTCAGATCTATGGAGTAGAGGGAAGACAACTACTAACTGTCATACTTAGTTACATGCTTCATACAAGCAGGAGCTGTTGTCCGTTTGTCCCTGCTTAGCCTCTGTTTCCTGGTCAGTGTCCAATAAGACAGCCATATAGAAGTTATCACCAGGTCTGCAATACAATTTAAATGTATGACCATAGCCTACAATAGTTAGAAATTTACTATTATGACAATTTTAATGCATGCACATTGGTAGAAGTGTTATAACTAGGATTTTAAACAAAGAACAGGGCTCTCAACTACTCGGATTAAATCCAAATTGTTCGGATTTGTCCTTCCCTTTTGGGCATTCGGACGGATTTCCATATTTTCCACTCACTGTTCGGATTTTGCTATTGTGTTAAGCCTAGAGCCCACTATAGCGTTTGTGAGCGCGTAATATACGCGAGTAAACGCTTACGCTAACTGTTTTCAGCACCCACACAAGCGTATATATTCAGACTGTGGAGTTATCTTCCCGAGAAAAAACTCCACGTGGAGTTATCTTCCCGAGAAGAAAACTCCACGAACAATTCTTTTAGCCAATGGGAAGCCGGCGCTCAAGCGCCCTCTATAAAGGAAACGGAAAGTTGCACAAATCAACAAGCCTCAGCTGAATTTTTCGTTTGTGATCATTTTCTTGTTTATTATCATCAGTACTGCTGTCACACCACCACCTAAATATGTCTGATAGGGTTGCAAGAAGGAGAAGAATACGTTTACTTGGTTTGACATATTTGTATCTGAGAAAGAAGAGACAGACAGAAACAAAAAGGAAATACTGGGTACATCCACTCCATCTCACTCGGCCCACTCAGGGTGCTTGGCACACATGTATGGCAGCACTACGTGAACACTACCCTGATAAGCATCGGGAAGCTTTCAGAATGGACATAGATACTTTTAATGAGCTCCTAGACATTCTGAGAGACAGTATTACCAGACAGGACACTTTTTTCAGGAAAGCCATCTCACCTGATCAAAGGTTAGGCATCACTATTTATTACTTAGCTACTGGTGATTCATTCCCCACCATCGCTCTATTCTTTAGAATTGGCAGATCGACAGCCAGAAGAATTATTTTTGAAACTTGTGACTCAATTTGGGACTGCTGCAAGACCAGATATATGATAACCCCCTCCACTAATGAGCAGTGGAAGAAAGTAGCTACTGACTTCCATTCGCTATGGGATCTGCCACACTGCCTGGGAGCAATTGATGGAAAGCACTGTGCTATACAGTGCCCCAACAATACAGGCTCAGAATACTTCAACTACAAGAAGTTCTTTAGCATAGTACTCCTAGCGATGTGCGATGCAAATTACAACTTCCTGTATGTAGACGTTGGTACCTCGGGCAGATGGTCAGATGGCGGCACATGGGAACATTGTTCACTAAACCAAAGTATAGTGAACAATCAGCTACAGCTACCTCCTGAAGAACCACTAAAAGGTAGAGTCTTTTACTGGACCTGTAGAAAAATTATATATAAAAATTAAATTATTTCAAAATATAAATAGGTATATTTATCACTCTGTTTTTAAAACATGTACAGTAGTTTTGAAATGTTGAACATTACTAGGATTGTTGCATCAGTGCAATGCAAGTTGTTGTGACTTGTTTTGCTGTTCTTCTACTATCACCCGCAAATACTTTCGTGACAGTGTTATTCTGGGTTATGGAATCCCATTGAATCTATGCGAGTCCTCAAATTATGTAATAATCTATTGTTACTGAACTTTCTTGCTTCAGATTCTGATGTTGTATCACCATACTTTTTCGTGGCGGATGAAGCGTTTCCTCTGAAGACATGGCTGATGAGACCGATACCAGGTTCTAATGTAAAAGAAATAAAACACCGTATCTACAACTATAGACTGAGTCGGGCAAGGCGAACCATAGAAAATGCATTTGGGATCACGGTTTCCCGATGGAGAGTTCTCAAGAGGTGAGTCCTAATGCGTACCACAATGCACACATCTTTTAGTGAATTCTCATTTCAACATACAGGCATCTAACCCCTACTCGGTGCTGTGCTACTATAACCATGTAGATATTTGGCCGTGATAGTACAGTGCATGTGGTCTGTCTTGCGTTTAGATTTGCGTTAGTCTTTCTTTCTTGTCACAGGACACTACATATGACGCCACAACATGCTAACAAGGTGATACTTGCGTGCTGTGTTCTACATAATATGATGAGGAAAAAATCACCAGCTACATACACACCACCAGGCTATGCTGATGTCGTGTACCCAAATGGAGAAGTGGTCGATGGTGCTTGGAGAGATGGAGAACGCGACCATGGTAGTAACCTGAGAGCTGTTCCGAGACGATCCACCAGAACAGCTCTGGAAGTCAGAGATGCACTTGTGGGTTATCTTAATGGACCGGGAGCTGTTGAGTGGCAAGAAGCCTGGGTTAACAGAACTGGATGAAATAACACACCCGAGACTAATTAACTGGTTTCAAACGACACTGCATGATGCATGCAGACTTGTTTTCATCTCACAGCATTCTAGAAAATACTGCCACTTTTGTATTTTGGTCAAAGATATATTTTAGGATACACAGTACATGAATATGTACATGTATGGTATATATCATAATATAGTTTAGTAAAATATGGTGTAATAGCTAATTATTTTATTTATGTGAATGAAATTATTATACAATCAATATACATGTACATCATCATAGCTGTGTGTAAGTAGGTGCATCTTCATACGGTGTGTAGTGGGTGGTGGTAGGCGGTGTGTAGTGGGTGGTGGTAGGCGGGTTGGCAGATGGGAATCTGGCAGTTGGGAATCGGTGTTTAAATATCACATCCCTAATCTCCCGCATAGCCAGTGCTTGCTGGTGTTCGGAGTGCAATTTCCTTATGTCATCTGCAACTTCCCTACCAAAGCGAACAAACTCATCCTCTGTCTGCTCTGCTCTTGGCTCTGATAGCTCTTTAAACAGCAAAGCCTCCAGACTGGACAGCTCTGCTGTTGCTCCACTCACCCGTTTTCTTTTTGGTGTGCGGGCTGGAGTGGGATTTGGTGTGCGTGCTGGAGTGGGAGTTGGTGTGAGTGCTGGAGTGGGAGTTGGTGTGGACAGGTTGGCTGTTGGAGTTACATCTGACCAATTGCTGTCGGCGTTGCTACTTGTATCCGTTTCCAACATCTGCTCTGCGTCTAGTGATGATACAGACTGCTGCACCGATGTTAGATTACTTGTAGTTCTATGAAAAAGAAACAGACTTTAAATTAATTTTCAAATGAACAGCTGCCAGATTGTTACCACTTACAACAATTACAGCAATTTACAACAAGTACTGTGTGTAGCTGACAGTGCTAGATAAATGCAGAAAGGTCTTCTCCCTATTACGTGTGGGCACAATATACTGGTTGGGTCTGTTTACTTACACATTTCTGGTCAAGTAAGGGTTGAGCCACTGCATTCCCTCCCAGTGTCGCCACGAAGGAGGCTTCTTAGCAGCAGCCCCCGACGCGGTCTCCTTGTTGTGCTGTGCCCTTTTCCTGACATAGCAGTCCCGTATGTACTTCCATTTTAGTTTAAGGAGTCCATCTGAAGAAGAATGAATAAAAATTAAAAGAAAATGACTTACATTGATTTACAAGGAGCCTGGTCTGCCAGCTCACTCATTCGCAATCATGTGTGTTTTATCAACATTCATCCTGCAACTGGTAAAGAGACAGTTCTAGACATGAAGTTTCACAACCAGACAGTTCTCAACCGAACAGTTTCAAATTGTATAGATTACATTTAGAAGAACACAACTCATAGATAATTAATTGTAGTTAATTAATTGAATAACAATGATATTAAATATAAAAACTAGTTGAAATCTGGTGGTGTAGTTGAGATTTGGCATTTCATACTGTTTGGTGTTGAACTGTCCAAGTTCGAAACGTCCTGTAACTGACACACATCAACCCAGTTTGGTACTAAATACTTGCAGAGTTAATTATGTCACTACTAACCTAAAAAAACTCACTGACTAGTACTTACAAGTTTCGGAGTTCTTTTCCAAATCTAAACTTTCGGCTATTTCAGCCCAGCAATTTAGCTTAACTGTTTCATCTTTATAACTTTTAGAGTTAATGTTATAAAGACAGTCATTTTCTCTCACTAAATTAATCAAAAGCTCCTCATCCACATTAATTTTTCTCTTCTGACTGGCCATTATCTTTCGTTGTAGTTCTTCACCATCAAACATGTACAGAAATAAAAAAAGATGGCTGGTAAGCAAATGTCAAGGGCAATCTAGAATTGACCAATGGGAACAGAGCGCATCATCACACTTTGCGCGTTTGATCCAGTAGATATGGGATGGTGCGCTTTTGCCTAGCGTAACTAAAATTAGTACGCTTCAGCATACGCGTATCACTGCGCGTAGGCTAAAACGCTATAGTGGGCTCTAGGCTTTAGGATTTGTTACTAGTAGCAAAGAGAGTACTCCCTTTGCTAGTAGGCTAACTAGCACCAAAGCCATACACAAACAAAGTCTGTCCAATGGAATCAATAGGGGGTTGAGAGGTCGCTAACCTAGTCAATTTAATATTTGAATCAAATGGATGTCTAATGTATTTTTCAGTTTGATATTAATAGGTTTTACAAAATAACACATAAGAGATATGTGATTGCATATGTTGCAAATATTTTTGTGTTAGAAAGTCCCAAGTACTACTGTTTACCCACAAATATATAACATTTTAGATAGTGACAAGAAAACAAGGGAGACAAGTCAAAACATCTCAAACATTTCGCATGCACTGTGCACCCACCTCATTTGTTCCACTTCCACTTGGAGCCATACAGATATAGCAGTGCTCAAAGTGTATGGGAGTTCTTACAGGCTCTGATATAGGGTGGGAGGGGGGTGCGGGGGGTGGGGTGCGGGCACCCCCCGCCTAGCCCGCGCAGCGGAAAATTTCAAAAATTCAACATCTTACAAGCAAGCTGAAGTATATATTAGGGGCAAGATATGACTTATTTGGAAGATGAATTAATATTTAATATTATTATTAAAATTTTCATAATAATAGCCATCATATATATCATTAATAATAATAATAGTTTATCAAAAAGGGCATTTTTTATTATTAATAAAAAATACAACCACTATTACTATTTCTATTATTAGCAATAATAATAATATAATTACTATTATCATCATTATTCTAACAACAATGATAATTTTATTATTATTATCATAATTATATTAATATTTATACATCATATGATGATCATCATCATCATTATGATTGATTATCCAATTTGCTCATCTCATCATAAGGATGATCATGATGACTACCAAAAAAAATCACAAAAGAAAATTAGATAGTACACAGGGCCACATAGAACATTTTGGAACTTTAAAAACGACTGACTCACTTAGTTAACCAGCTTTGCAAGCTTGACTGCAAAAAGAGCAGCTGCTACAATAGTTTTCGGTGAAAAATAATTAGTAATTTACTGATTGAAACTCAAGAGTATGGAAAGAAAACAAGTTCAACTTGTTCCGGAAATAAAGCATAAGCTGTTCCCTGCACTGAAAGGTCTAGCTATTTACAATTGCTTGTCACGATGACCAAAAGGGGATTTACTCAACATTGCCGCGCCCTTAGCTTTGTCGTTAAACTAATACTATCACGCGCTTTCATATGAGCAACGTGCCAGACTCTTGATTGTTTTCGACTTTCCCAGCATCTGCGTATGGGAAAACCCAACTTTAGCACATTATATTGTTAGGGCTCGGCGAGCCTAGAAGAAAGCCATGACGATTTCTTACAGGCTCGCCGAGCCTGACCGAGCCGGTACACTTTGAGCACTGAGATATAGGCTATATCTGTATTTTGTTTAAATCTGTATTATGGTGTCATATAGTTATCTGTTATTGTATATATACACAATACTTTCCACTATCTCCACCACCTACATCTACTCTGTACATGTATATACTGTATGCCCTATTTGCATCTTTGTTTGTTCTACCAAATAAATACACACAAGTTGCATGTTCCAACCTCTACCAAGCACAGCACATTTTAAGTAAAATATGACTAGAATTGCATGAACTGGTGCCATTTTAGATGACACGGTTAAAAAATTTTCAAACGCGGGAGGGCGCTCCGCTGCCCCTCCCAGGCAGCCCGCGTCATAGGCTGGCGGGCCTCTGGCCCCGCAGTGGCATCTTTTTCCTCAATTCAACATTTTATTAGGATTTTTCACTTTATCAAGTTGAGAGCCCTGAAGAATATTTTAAAGTTGTCTTCTCTTAAAATGTTCTTCTCGTGTTGTTTTATTATTATTATATATACAATTAAACCACTTTGATTGAATGTACTACTAGAAGGTTTACAATGGGATAATTCTAGGCAGTTAAATCAAGTCGGGAGAAAACAACTCAGAATTGATTTCATTCCTCTAATTCCATTAAAAGCCTGTGTTCTATGCAATGGTATTCATTGACTTAAAGCCTAAACTAGTACATATTCTGAATGGGTTTTCTAGGAAGCCAGGCTACACCAACCTTGATGGCATGATTACGTTTTTAGAGGATGCCAACCCTTCTGTTGAGACACAGTTAAGACGATCATTTCCATGGCAGACGGAGTAATGCAAGCCTCTTTCTGATTCTGTGTCTATCTCGCTGTAGAGTGTGATCTCAGCAGCATTGGGGTCAGCATCTCTAGTCAGGTCAAGGTCACATTTACATCGCGTGGACCCCGGAGTCTTCTTACATCGTGGATCTTCCAGAGTGTGGTAGTGAGTCCTTGTTTGTTCACCTGTCAAATATGCAATAAAATTAGTTATCCCCATTTTAATACATTACGTGTAGATATATGAGTACAATGTACATATACATGTACAATAGGACATATACGTGTACATGTACAGCACTGTAGGCTGTTTCACCCATAAGTATTTATGTAGTTGAATTATTATGATAACACTAACAGTAGTTTTACTGTTCCACAGGGGCATGTGCTAACCTTACTTACTTACATGCACTTACATGTACTTACTTACTTATTTGTACTTACTTACTTACTTACAAACTACTGAGTGGTTGATATCATTCATGGTAACGTGGGAAATAGAATTGGGTGAATGAGTATCTCTAGATAAGGATTCTACAATTGTATATTATTCATGCTTGACTCATTAATGAGATAACAAGTAGCTGCCTATGACTTGCATGGATCAGATGTACATAATTTTAGTAAGACAGAGGTGGTAACTGTTGTTATTGTGGTATTAAATGCATGCTGTAGGTTTACATGGTATAATGGTTACAGTTAGTTGCTCACTGTTAGTTACAGCAGTGGAGGAATTTGAATAGAGCAGACAACTTCTCCCGCAAAGAACAAAGACTATCTCAACTTTCTCTACTTCTGTGTCCAACCAGTCTAACTCTTTGCTCAGCAGGGAAAGAGAATGAGTAGCCCTATTTCATGTAGTTGTAGCCTAACTTCTAATAATGGAGAAGCTGCTAACACGTTTGGGTCAGTTTAGTTGACCAGTTGACCTACTTTACATTAGAGGAAATTGGAAAAAGGATCACGCTTGCTGCTGTATTGAGTTACATTGAGTTATACTATGTCTAGAGATAACGTCTCACCACTAGACCTTCCTATAGTCACCATAATAAACAATAACTTCCTACTAGATGCGTATACATGCATCTTGTCTACATATTGTTGCAGATTTTTCCTGGGACATCGTAAGGTCACAGCTTCAATCACATGCTAGGCAGAGTGCCGGAGGTTAGGGGTTCGAGATGGCATTGCTCCCAATTTAAAAAAAATCCACAACACTATCAATACTGTCTAATAAACCCTGTGTATAAAGTGCAGGCATTTTTTAACATTAAATTTCGACTAATCACTGCCAAGTAATTTAATCATAACATTTATGATTCTGAAATAATCTAATTTTCAAGCTATGCATCAGCTAAACTCATTATTTGATGAATTTGATATTAAATCAACAGAGAAAAAAATTATATAGTTTTCAGAGATAGAGCTATTATGATTGAATTATTATTATGGTTGCATTATTATTAATATTTCAGTCACTGTGTCAGCACCATGCATGTAGATGTGGCTGATTGACTGGCTGAGATTGAACAGAATGGCACCTTCAAGCACACTGTGTTTGTATGCGCATGTAGAATTTAGTGACATAGGATAGCCTACTAATACATGTAATAGTGGGGCACACAGTAACTGCCAAATGGCAGTGTGAAACATAAACCCATCTGGAAAGGGCATCTTTTACTGTATACATGTACATGGTTGTCAGTCATGCTACTACCTTTTGGTGATGCGGAGGTGTTTGAGTCCTTCTTTGATCTGCTGCCAGATGCCAGATTCATGTTCACATCTATGCTGTCGTAGTGGTTGGCATCACCTCCAGGAAGAGTTTGTTGAACGAGTGCCAAGTTAGACTTGATTTGGCTAAGAATTAGAGTGCACAATTATTATAGTCACTCAGCAAGTCCAGACGTAGGTGCAGTAGAACAGTAAATTAACCTAATAATTTACACCCTGCACAATATTTGCCAAGATTACTCTGACAAATGGATTTCAATTGGGATAAAAGAAGAGTAAAATCACAAATAAATAACACAGAATTGAGTTTCAACATGTGAGAGGTCAGCTTTAGGCTTTGCTACACAAATAGTGATGTCTTACTGTATCAACATAGACCTAGAGAGTGTGAGGTAATACTTACCTCCTATCAGAGCTTCTAGTGACTCGACACAGCACTGCTATAATGGTAACTATCAACACAAGACCTCCAGCACCGGCACTAGCGGCTATTATGTGAACATAAGACATGATGAAAGTTCCTGGAGGAGAATCCGTGACTGACGAAGCATTGCTGGTAATTCCTACAACATAGTGACATTTATACCCACAGCTCAGCTCAAAATTTTTATTTTTTGCCACATTTAAAACTTCTATGCTGAAATGAGTTTAGGTCAGCTGTTCGTTCAAACTATTTTGGATAAATTGCAAAAACATTTAGAAGTCATGGAGGCTCATGGCAGCCAGAGAGAGATACGGATACACTGTACATGTACATCACTCTATGTTTACAAAGTATGACTATTATTTATCCGGAACAGGCTAATAAAGTGGTTAATATATGATACTCATGTTAATTTGGTAGGTGCACTAGGTTTATAAGCAGATATTTTTGGGTGTTTCACATAGAAATTAAAGTCACCTTTACCTACGAAAGAACCACGTTTGGTTTGCAACGGCAAATTATTCTTGTTTTTTCACAGTTAACTTGCATGTACATCAGCTGAATAGGAGATTTTCGCCTGATGAGTTGTATTATACCAGCGTAGCTATTTTTGATAAAATATTACTTTGAAAAATTATTTTTCAACTTTGCATATTCCTATACAAATCGTAAACATTGTAGAGCAGGTAAAAGTTTTTTGTAAAGTACATTATTTATTCCAGTCATATACAAACATCTCTAACTTACCACTCATGCTGCTGCCGTTAACACGTACTCCTCTGGCCTTTGTACTAACCGGCACATCCGTATGATTGGTTGGTTTACCAGAGTCAGGTAATAATCTCTGATTATTGGATACTGTTGTGTCCGTGAGTGTGGTATCTGGGGGTGTGGTGTCTGCAGGTGTTCTTGGTTCAGCAGTCAGTATGGGTATGGCATTCAACAGCCTTTCAACTGAACAATATGGAACAGGAATTATTAACTTTGGATTTTCTCTTATGACATTCTGGCAGCTCACATTGCTTCCAACACTATGTGGTTGTACATTCAGTATGTTGGCAACTACATGTATGATCAATGACCCTGTCTATTGGTACAGTCACATTAAATCTGCTTGTCACATCAGTATGAATTCTGAGGCCAAATTTCATTATCTGCTGATAGTTGGTGGAAGATGGATCCTGCTTGCTGTGGAGAAATTTGAATAGCCTTAGTTTCCTTGGGTTGGTTGGGTCTTGAGCCTTTGGCACAAGGGTAGTCAACATAATAGAATATAGAGAGAAAAACGAAGAACAAAGGCTATTTCAAATTTCTCTACTTCTGTACCAAATCCATGTATACTTATTTAATATCTGGTTACTGTGTTTCTGCTCTACTGCTACATTATCCCTACTATTGTACATGTATGAACAAGCTAAACATACCTGAGTATTTGAGAAGGAACCCTTTGTGACGCTGAAGTGATCGAATCGATGACCTGAGTATGAGCTCTAGTCTGCCATCTTGACTAGCAAAATGCTGCCGATGAACACGTCTGCTGCCACAGAATGCGTGACTATCTATATGATGGGGCTGTGTATCGTTTATATAACCCAGGATAGTCAAATCACTTTTAGTCTTGTGATCATCTGCAGTTCCTTGACAGTTCGCTCTACCATCCAGTTCAAAATAGAGGAAGTCAATTAAAACACTAGCTTCCGGTGGAATGCTGATCAGTGTTACGTTAGCTTTTATTGGTCGGTTATGTCTGAATGTATTTTGTCTCTTCGTCCAATTGCTAGCGATATATCCGAAAGGTTTAGCAGTAACATTGAGTGATCGACTGTGGTTTGGCGCAAACACTGTCACTGGTTGAACTGGGAAAAGAAAGCATGTGTATTATAAATGTATGGTGTACTAGTTTATAAATTATATCCTGCACAATATTGGCACATGAACCTAATGTATCACATACAGACCTGTCAAATCAAGCATAGTAATAATAGAGTCCATTATTAATAGACCAACCTTAGTGCTAAGATTATTAATTAATTTAAATATTATTACCATAATAGTATTGAATGTTTATTCATTAAATTATATTCAAATATGCAAATCAAGGTTTTATCTGTTTGCCTTAGATGACTCATTTTACAATGTACAATGTATTTCATATTCTAACAGCTCTGAGATTGACAAATAGTGGATACTGCAGTTACTAACAGATTATCCTGTAATTATTAAGTAATGATTATGGCTAGTAAGGGATTATTGACTAGTAGGATAAAGTCCACAGACATTGACTCAATCAAGAATGTAGATTAGACCTACATGTACAGTATGCTTCGTCTAACCTGTACAAAGCGGTAAACAGTGTAGATGTACTGATCTAGTATCACTTCCCATGGTCTGTTTGTATAAGCAATTATATGATTTGCTAATACAATGGTATTACAATCATAAGTCCAATCATGTACAGCAGTTATGAACTTGTTTGTTTATTATAAAAAATGGGATAATCAGGTGTAAATTAGCAGATTTGTGAGTATTTTTGTATATTCCACACTTTGCAGTTGCAGCTAGATGCAATGTCTCAACTAGCTGACTTGAGTTGATCAACAGCTACACAGCTGACTTCCAATTGGGCCAGAGACTAACAACTCTAGATCTACCATTGTAATCCCAGAAATATGATTATTGTAAATGTACATGCAGGTAATACAGTAGTCAGCAGACAGTATACATTTGTACTAGGGATTTCACCTACAGTGTATGATGTGCATATAGGCTAGGTAAGTAACTGGACAAGGTCACATGGTAACAGAATATAATGTACTATGTACTGTCTTATGGTCTTGGATTGTGTATGTCAACACATTCACAACCTTTCAGCTTTTCCTTGCAATTTTGATGACAGTATGACTATTTTGTGGAAGTTGCCAACATACACATGACTATAATGTTGTTATCAACTGTTTGATACTTTCTGGATATACAATGTATGTACATGACCCTACTACACTATACTGATACTCACTTGTATACTCTATGATAAAATCTTCTCTGGAATATTCCTGAGATACCAGAAAGCTCAGGTTTCTCCCTCTGTAGATACCTGAAGTCTGCACGTATCTTCTACCATTGCTCAGGCCTCCACAGAGGTCTGTATTTAGCTGGAATTTTCGTCTCCGATCATTTATTAGGTGATATTTAGAATTATAAGAGCAGTTCCCACCAATATCAGCACTACTGAATATAGTCTTTAGCGTTATGTAACTTCTATTAGGAATGTTGCGAATCTCCACATAGCACCCCCTACTTATGTTAATAGTTTGATAGTTTGACAAGTATCTAGGGCTATAGAGTACACCTGATTGTGAGTGGGAACTGTAGTTTTGTCGGACTATATTTGACGGAAAGGTCTGGCAGAACGTTAAGTTCTCATAACCTACAATAATTATAGTATATTAGATTAGATATGCCTATGCTACTTGTTTTATATTAGACTAAATCGATTGTTTCATATTAAATTCTTAATAAAATTAGTGAATTTATTTGCTTATTTTAAAAATCAACAATCTTTTACATCGCTGCAAGGCATTATAGCTGATGAATATTGCAGACTTGAATGACACTCTACTCAGATAAACTGTTAGTCAACTCGGCGAAATAAAACTCATGTTATTATACCAAATACACTACATTGGGCCTAACAAGGTTATTATTAAACACTAGCAGTAGCCTAGTCATGAAAATAAAGAATACATTGCTTACCCATAAGACATGATTTTCTCTGACGATGAAAACTGCATAGTTGTCAAAATACAAGGAGTAAAACTAAATAGAATTGTAGTACTAATTTTGGTCAAAAATATATTAATTTGCCACAAGGAAAAGTTCCAATTAGTCAGATCTGAACCAAAAATTAATTAATACTGTTTGTATCTACAGCATGGTATTAGTTCGTTGAAATTTTACTGAGTCATACTATTATGTAGAGTGTATAAGAGTGTGTGCAAAGACAATACGATAAGTTTTGTTTACGATGTATTTTTAGTAAGGAATTTACTTTTAAGCAGTCAGAGACTTGTTTCAAATCCATGAAAATACCAGTCCCTGACTGGGGTTTGAACTCGAGGCCTACGGCACCTAATAGCCTAGCGCAGTGAACAGAACATGCTACCACTACACCAGCTCAGCCCAGTTTTATATTTTAGAAATACACCCAACTTACCTGCAACTGGTTTAGAGTACAGTGTTTGCAGTAATGTCACCAATATAATGCGTATCAGAGGTCTACAACACGATTCCATTATGCTTTCTACCTCTTTTGTCAGAGAACAATAATTCATTCAGTCATGTACTACATACATGTACATCTAGCTGATGTTATTGTATTCTATAGACAGTGTTGTACTCCAAAATGAAAACAAAACACATGACTTCCTGCTAGAGCACAACTTGTTACCCATTCGCTAGTTGTCATTTAAACATAATAAACAGTGAGTGTTTATAAAGTCAAATTACTAGAGCCTCCCCTTTGACCTCTAGTCATGTGTTACACAATATATCAGTATACTGTGCAACTGTCAAGCTTATCTATATGACAAGTCGATCAGTTTATAATAGTTAGTGCACTATGTTGTTATTCAGACAGAGGCATTAGTAATTATAATGGTTTTCCCAGTCTCTATGGAAAGGCATTGGCAATACTTTAAGCCTGGGATTTATAATATACACAAGCTATAAGATGCATTGTACATGTATATTAGCCACATTATATACAGGCTTGAAAAATCATGGACTAAAGGCTTTTCTCTATTGCCTGCTCTTCCAATTTTAATAAAAACATTGGATAACAATAAAAATGTTGAATAACTATTAGATCTACAGTTTGCAAGATGAAGCTAAGTACAAACTGGGAATTTTTTACTCCCCCATTATAATACTGTTTTACCTATGTGGGAAGATTAAGCATTACTGTATATATTATAATTATACCATCTATTATTATATTATTATAGAAAAGGAGGGGAAGGAGGCTCATTCGTCTTTGATAAATCTGGGTGTGATGGTCCCTCTATGAAATGATAAGCAATACATTTAATTATGACAGCTGTTATTCCACAGTGTATTATTATAACACTAGATACATCTAATAGAAAGTTTTGTGAGTTGTGTACATGTATTACACCGATAGAGATGACATCCCTAGGTTTGATATTTGAAGTTATCTGCTCCCATTGGACATGAGAGGACGACTCCTACTGATGCTTCATAAATAAATTTGTATACTGTACTGCAACTAAAGAAAACCTGCAAATAATTGCACTCTTATGCTAATTAATGATTATGAAGGAATGCAATATTTTTGAAGCAATATTGTGCAGTACAAGGTTGTTTTGTAGCAGTAAGCTAGCTTATGCATGTATTCCTTCTGAACTAATTGTTTATCTGTATTGTTCACTTTCAAATGTGAAACTTCTTGGTAATAGAAATATAGCATGTAACTGCAAGAATATATTGGTGGAAATATAATCATTCTCCTAGCTAATACAAAGTAGCAATAATCGCTGTTGCCTCTCTCAAAAACTTACCAACTACAAGACTGATCGACCATGTGTTATGTTGTTTCATTTCTGCCGATTGGAAAGGTCACAATCAGCTATTCTTCATTCCATTTTGATTTAATTCTATCAACTTTTGGCATGAGCATGAGCTGGATGCCAGATAATATTGGAGATACATTGTATATTTAGAGATGGCACATACACATACATACATAATCACAGTATATTAAAAATATAGCATTGTTCACTAACCAATGTGCAAGACTATGTTTGCATTATTGTAAGGCAATATCTATTATATTGAGCAAAAATGGAAACATTCAAAGTAAATATTCATAAGATAGATGTACATGATGTACTAGATGCTAAGTAGTATACATTTCTGAGTGAGCGAGGATAAGCCAATATGCAATATTATTATTTGCAGTAAAAATATAAAACTCTGAGCTTATTTTTATATTAATATGTTATTATGTAATATCATGCTACCAGAGATCATTGGAATGGAATGAAAGGAACCATGAAGGATAGATGCACACAGTACAGTGTACTACTATGGTTATAAAATTGAGCTACACAATTACAGTGGGCCACATTGTTACCCACTACAGACTGTAGTAGACCTGTCTTCAGGCTGTACACAATATCTCAAGTTATTTAGTCTTGGCCTGAGCAGCAGTGTGTGTAAATTCATGGCAAAAACTTGGTGAAAGATTTAACAAAAATTTAAAACTAATGACCTTCAAGTAAAGAGCTGGCGTGCTCTACCATGACAGCTACATACAGTTCACATATAGCCAAAGTTATATAGAATTCTTTGTTCAGTTCTAGCGTGCAGTTTTGTAGATTACGCAATCATGTACTTGGACTGGAACAGGAAGTACCACAAAGCATGTAGAAACCTATGTTCCATAAATGTCATTGTCTATCATCTCTATCGGCTCGTTAGGATTTGTCTCCTTTTTGCTCTTGTTGACTGCTAGTATGTTTCCATAAGATTCCCTGGCCTCAATTTCTCTGCACATTGAATCATATTATCATCATGGCGTGTACATTGTATATGAACATACAGTGTAAGTATTGGTGGGCTGGGATTATCAGTCTAACAAATAAGGGTAAATGCATATACATTGTAAAGAGTGGTATTAAATGAATTTTACAGCTGGCTCTCTATGTCACAAAGTACAGTTTACCCCATTGTATGAAAGGAATTGAAGTATGCCAAACTACATGTGTTCTAAATAGACAAACAGCTACTTTTCAAGACTACAGAAATACAATAGTAATTGAATCTTAGTAAACATATCCAGAATATGTGAACATGAAACCGATATTATATTTCAAACTGAAATGTCCATCAAAACAACACCAGTTAAAATCTGTTCTACATTCACATCAAGTAGCATACCACTTAGGTGACAGGATGGTTGGCTATTAAGTTGGAGTTGTCTGCTGTCTATTTGTAAACTTGCAGTAAGAAGACAACTTCACAATGTAGTATGCGAGTACGTTAAAGTGTAATGACTTATTTATGTACAAGAACGAGATTGATCAATATGTAGATACTAAGCCATTCATATCAATATCCTCTAAACCATCTTACTTCAGATAATACAATTGTAACTAAGTTATTTTCCACTACAGCCTAAATAATTATACTTTCTTATTAAATAATGGAGTTGTCTTCTTATTGCAATTTCTTAGACAGACAGCAGACAACTCCATTTTGTTAGTCAACCATCTTGTTACCTTCATAATATGTTACATTATGTGAAATTTCAGCCGAATTTAATTGCTGTTCTCTCTGTTACCTACATCTACAACGTACAGAAAGACAGGTACATGGCTGTTATAGTCACCATGGCTAAAAGTGTACCTGCCTTCAAGTACAGTATTACAGTGTATACACAGCTATAATGTACATGTATGTGATTTCAATGTTATAGCACTAACCTGTCTCGCAACTGTGCAGCATTAGTGTAGTAGTCAGCATTACCTTGACCTTCTGTATGTGTATCATCATCAATAGGTTCAGCCAACTCATACACAACACCACTAGGCTGCTGTCTGGTACCACCTGACCGCTGCCTTTCATCCTTTGAGCTAGCTACTTGACCTACATCAATATATTATAAATACATGGTATGTGTAGCTATATTATCTCTAAGCTCAGCAGTATCATAGATGTTACATACATGTACAACAAAACAGACCACCTATTGGAAGCACTTACTTTATAATAAGCGCTTTGTCTTGATAGTTCTGAAACATACTACAGTGTACATGTATGACAGTGCATCATATAACCAGGGAATAGAATGTACCCTGGTTAAATGATGAATTTTTATGGCAATGAAGAGAAGGACCATAAGTGCTCATGGCTACAATCCAATAGGATGGTACACTTTCTGGTGGACATACAACCTCTTAGACCAATATAATAATACTGTAAATATAGTAATTTCCGGGTAAGGAAAGCTATTATCACCTGAGAGTCGGTACGAATTGGTAAAAGGCTACTTTATTTTTGTCGTATAATTTGCGTATCATTGAGACAATAATTTTTGCAAATCATGAAAGTAATAAAAAGGGAAAACAATCCTACAGCAGAATAAGAAATCTGACTAATGGTGCTGCAGAAAAGCTGTATCAATCCAACAGACGTATCAGTTAGCAAAAAGAATTATTGTCAACTTTTTGTGTTTATCTTTGAAAAATAGTTTTAAGGAATACACTCAAAATATTACCCTTTGATGATCATTTAGCATTCCCAGACCTCCCCTTTATAGGTTGAGCTACACTAGCCGGTACTGATGCCAAAGTTGTTGCTTAGAAAAAAGAGTGACCTTCAAGGAAAAGTGACGGAGTGAATGAAGTAAAGCCTCAGTTATAACCTTATTAGCCATTAAACTTACCAGTAACAGTGTTGGAGACGCTACCATCAGCACCCTCTAAACTCACTGTGTCAGAATATACATTGTCACTAGGATTGTAGACATAGAGGCCTGTCGTAACGTAACCATTATTAGTATAATTGTTGGAGACACTAACAGGGCCACCCTCTAAGCTGACAGTCTCATAATGTGCATTGTTGCCAGGAGTGTGAACATGGTGGCCAGTTGTGCTGTGACCATTAGCATTCTGTGTATGCTTATGGAGTTGCCTTCCCCTGCAAAACACAGACAAGGACAATCTAAAAATATGTAGAGGCTGTATCACATGCATGATGCCATGTCCATCCACTGGGAAACTTGCATGTGATATGTTACTTGTAGATGCAAATTAAACAGTATAATTAGTGGTGACAGCACACTTTGATGTAAAGTATAATATTGAAGCATAAATTTATAGGTCCATGCTATTTCCTTCTTATTTTACTGTGGCAACATAACGTTATTTTGGTTTATAAAAATTAGATAGGTTCGCAAGTTCATCAAAATAAGCTCAATGCATATTATTTAGTGTAAACGAAAACTTGTGGTAGCTGTGAGTAAATGAATGCAGTTCATCGACCAATTGATAAACAAATAATTCTATTTTCTATTGCCAAATTATTCTATCAAGTAAATAATATCGTTTGAAAGATCGTTTTTATAGAAATCTAAGCTTGCTTACCTCTTGTGTCTCCGTCGTCGAATAAGCCATATCAGTAGGATCACAATGATAACAAGGATGACAAGACCACTAATACTGAGAGCTACTGCCAGAGCAACTGCTGGGTGCTTTGTCATATCTGTGGTGCTTGACGATGGAGCTGAAACGTCAAGAAAATTACAATGTCAATTTGTATGCAGTTCAGCCTGACATATTACGTGTAAACAATATGTTCTTGCAATGGTACAATGTCAGATATTATTGAATCAGATTTAATAAATTTTGATAGGCAGATTTCTGTGTTTGTAGGGACCGACTTTACTGGAGTAAATTAGAGTTCAATATTGAAAACTACTGTAGTTATTGTAATGGATTATTATGTGTAAAAAGAGAAAATACTTTTACAATGACTGCAGATTAATAAATTGAAGTTATAATTGCAATGACCTCACCAATGCAAGGTAGGTGTACATGTACTTCTCATAACATACAAAAATGTACATCTACTCGGCTACTTGTACATGTACAGTGTAATAATTACTATTAACTTACTTGTTGATGATCTTGCTTTCATGGATGACAATTCTGATGCTGTAGTTTGTAGAGGAAGTATCGGAGTCGCAGGTACTGAATCACTGAGACAGGTTGGCACAGGTGATTCATCCCCAGACCACCCAGTCTCACTGTCACATGTAAAATTATCCGATGGTTGGTCACCTGGCAGACTGTATCCTTCTTCACAACCAACCACTCTGACTGTTGGAAGCCGTGCAGGTGCTATGGTGGTGTGTGGTGGTGCACAATTTATGACTACAATAGAAATGTAAATCAACATTTTCAAACTTTCAAACACACAGTTTGAAGAAATTAGCATCTATATGCATTATCAATAGAATAGGTATAGGAAAGGTGCAGACTCAAGCTAAGTGTAAAGAAGAAAGTTACATGGCACATAGCAGGGTGCCCAAACTTCATAACCAAAGGGACACTTTTCAAAATTAGCCATAGGCCTAATATGGGGGGGGGGGGGGGCGGGAGGGGAAGTAGGTGGGCAGGCACACGTTCCGCTTTGTGCAGGATAGCTTGTTTTCATAGAGAGTCACACACGATTCGCTAACAAGCGGCTGAATAGAAAGTCATTATGAGGTGATTACATCACATTCTTTACTATTATATTATACAATAGAAAATACACAGATTGTGATGCACTATTTTCTGTATGGATTAAGATAGGGGGTTCACCGAAAAATAGGCACAGGGCCACATGTGGCCCTGGGGCCGTAGTTCGGGCACTCTTGACATATACATAGTATAAACTATTGATTGGTATGTTGTATTTACACTTTAATGTACGTGTAGTCCAAAAATATCTCTGATAAATTCATCAATTGCCAAGTAAATCTATTTCAGTCTCCTTCTAAATAAAACGTAGTGGTAAAAAACTGATTTCTCTAACTCTTAAGCGACTGAATAGGAGCGAAAACTACAGGAACTTGAATAGAATCTCAAACCTCCCACCTTTAAATACATGTATTTGACCATCTGTTAGCACAGGTAACCAATGCTCTTTTAACAAGCACTAAAGGTGAAGCCACGATAGAAGAGAGGATGGTGTGATAGCGTGACAGCTCTGTCAATAACAAAGAAAAAAATCCTCTCCCTCTTCTCACAGTTTTACGCGATACTTCAATATTTTAGAATCAAGCAAAATAAGATTTTCTTTAAAATGACCTCCTCAGCAAAGTACAGCAGAGTATATTGCAACTCAACTTCTTTCACATATTCGCTGACAATATCCCAACATGAGAAAGTTTTCATTTTATAATCTATGTGCACATCTGATCATGCCATAATATACATGTGTGAACTTAGAAGGTGCTATCTTTTAAAATTAGATTTACATGAATGGATTAAAGTTCAAAATCTTAATGAATAATCACTTGGGTGGCGGAATATACAAAATTCTTAGTCAAAAATGAGAGAGTCCCCTGGAGAATTAAGTTGAGTTCGTCAGCTTAGAAGTACTTAATTGACATTACCCAACAGACTTACACCCTCACCTTTGTATTCCATTCTAAATGTTGCTTTCTTGACAGTTGCCGGTAACGATATGTTAACAGTTGGTTCATTATGTAGAATAGTTCTCCATACATATGCTCCATTATCACAATACGCATCATCAGTTCCAATGAGATCACCAGATGCTCCCCTTAGTAAATAGTTTACTCTGTTTTCCCTCATACATCCACTTGATGCAGGTAGTTTTACTATATAGTTCAGATGTAACCAGTGTATTCTGGGTAGATTACAGAACACTATGTAGGATATGTCAGAGGTTGTGTAGGCAGCGCTGTCATACTCCGGACTGTATATTATTCCATCTAGGTCTGTACCATTGCAACATATCTGTATAGTCTTGCCATCAGTGAATGTGTGTGTATCTACAGTTACAGTACATAAATATAAACATCAACATCAATATTGTGAAGGAACCAATGAGGAAGTTACATGTACATGTACATGCTGGTTTTATAAAACTTTAATCGTGATGACTTCTGTCATGCATAAAAAACCATCTCATACTTCTGGTGCCAAGAATATTTGTCTCAAAGAATGTAATCCTAGCACGCATGGAACACCCGGCTTATAGACCGCTGGCATTAACAGGATGTAACTACACAAACTTTACTTGTAATAATGGAGGATTTTACACACAGTGGAAAGTTACATGATTTTGGGTAAATGCGAGAATCTACATACAGTGCAGAGTTACAATCTAATATACATGTAAGTATCAATATTATACTGAGAATAATATATAAAACTAGACATGGCTAGTGTCTTACCTGCTGTCACCAATCTAAGGCTGAGGTGTATGTAAACTAATAGTAGTGAGACGTTACGTGGTCCCATTTTAAGATCTCCAGTCAAAATTTTTATGGAGCAACGTCAGTGGCTTTAGACTACTAAAACATAAACTGCACATTGCTAACCTATCTAAAACAGATATGGAGGTATAATTTGATACATACAGTCATCGTCAAAAGTTTAAGACCACCTTCATTATTTCAAGGAAATAGAATTTTACATGGTTGACGTGAAACTTTTTTATTTGATAACCAATAATTTGTAATATTATATCTAAGTAAAGCATTACAACGTCTCTGCATCCATTTATGTCCTTGTTTAGCCAAAATTTTCTGTGCCCACCCTTATTTTTCGCGACAGCTTTAGCCGTTCTCGGCATGCTTTTTTACTAGTTTACGGCAGTAATCCTTGCTGATTTTCCTCACTAGCACGGACTTCATGGCTTCTATCAGCGGAAATATATTTTCTATCACTTCATCTTTCATTATTGACTAGAATTTTTTAATTGGGTTGAGGTCAAGGCTGTTACCTGCCTACTGCACAGCTTCTATGTCACTGCTTTTGAGCATTGCTGTTGCGAGACGTGGCTTTGCTGCAAGTTTTCAAAATCACGGGCTATATTCTTTGATTAAGCTTCGTGAGACTGTTTCTAAACCGATTTTGGTTCCAGTGGAGCTACAAACAGTCTAGTGCGGCTTAGTCAAAGAATATAGTCCGTGATCTCGAAAACCTTCAGCAAAGCTACGGCTCACATCAGTAATGCTCAAAAAGCGTTGACCTAGAAGTTCTACAGTAGGCAGGTATAACAAAAAACAATAGTCACATATGCAAGATAAAGTGGTAGAAAATGTATTTCAACAAAAACAATGCAGTCAATTTGTGCCACACAATTGTGAATCTACTGTATGTTAGTTTGGTATGATGAATTTCCACGACACAGGCTGTATAATGGTCATGAACTTGTACTTACATAATGTACGATACGTTGCATGTACAGGCTTGCAATATGACGAACAGTAGTTACCGATAACCAAAATGCGAAACAATGATTATAACAATAATAATATTGTAATGTCCATACATATACTGGTGGTCTTATGAGAAGTTGACTGTTCTAGCAAAAGGTAAATTCATCTAGATCACATCCCTGGAGCTCCTGAAAAATGTCAGACCTTTTTGTGATGCTTCTTGTTCAAAGTACTGGCATGTGTCACATGATGAAGCCAAGTTATAATACTACAGCGGTCAGACGTAACTCTATAAACACAGCCACTCGTACTGCATTGCATTGTCATGGACAATTCATACCCTACTTATGTAAGTTGACTAGTATGTGCAGAATAATATCTTATACTTACTTGTTATGTGGATTACTAAGCATTTATACCCTTTTTATACCTATGTAACTGGGGCCGACCTCTCAGAAATAGCTGTAATTGATTTTGCACATGATTCACATGTTTTTAAGCAGCTTTTGTAATGGCCGACCTATTTTGAGTCAGCCCTCAACCTTCCAGCTGCCATATTGTTGTGCAATTTCCGGACGACACTATGTCGGCCTTTTACCGGAACTATTCTCCGGAAGTTAGAATGCTATATAAAGCCAATGGTTTTTACTATCACTGTCCCAGTTGATGCCTGTATCTCAATAAAGACACCTCTATACTACTTACACAGAGTCTTAACTTGTAGTACAGGTTAGTTCCAGCTGATAAGGTCTTCGACCTTGATGCCTGAACAGCCTACTAGGACTGAACACACTCTTTCTCAAGGATAGCAACAAACATTGACTCAGGACCACATGGGTCGTCATGGTTAACTTATTGACTACAAGTACCTGCCAATCTTTCATGTAATGACGAAGGCCTAGCACCACTCATTGTCCTCGACCATACACACACAAGCAAAAGAATGTTACAATAAACTATTGTGCAGTGCAGTGATCATCAGCAGTGCTGAACTTTACACTAGTGACATGTTGTGAATTTACCAAGGTAACCATGTACCCCACTATTTGCATTGCTCGCTGATAGAGTCCTACAGGGTGTCCGTAAGTCCTAATAAAACTTAAAATATTTTTATCAGTGATCAGTAAAGCTTTTTTAGTCTGATTTAATACACCTCTATATGGGCATCAACGGGTTTCTAATGCCATTGGCCCCATTTTCCAACACCAAACATGGCAAGAAATGGAATATCGCCTTGATGTAGCCTACTTCATTCAAATGATGGTTCCCATATAAAGGTGTATTAAATCAGACTAAAAAAGCTTTACTGATCACTGATAAAAACATCTAAAAAGTCTCATGAATATATCTCAACAACTGGCTTAGTGATAAATATTTCAAGTTGTATCAGGACTTTACAGACACAGACACCTTGTGTGACTCTCCCATTGATATAGTCCCCTATGCAACCACCAATATGGATGTACAGAAAGGCTGTCAGTGCTGGTTAGTGCAAAAGTGCTACTTGGCAGTCTGGATCAAAACAGGTGGGTACGCATAGAAGTCTAAGCTCCCAGCAGCATAGAACCAAGTAACTAATAGACTCCTAGTAGTGTATGTAATGTTAGGAGCTAGGATATATCCAACAGTCCTGGGATTTTTTAGACAGCTGAAGTACTTCCAGGTTTTTATTTAGTTGAAATCTTTAACTTGTGAGAACCTCCCAAGAATTGAGGAGACACTTAGAATTTTATAGGAAGGAAGCTTAATGGTAAAATAAAACCCTGGTACTTTCTCAGAAGACTATTTTGTAATGCACTAGTTACAAAAAAACATAAGAGAGAGATAACTCTACAAACATACTTCCTGTTAAGACAACACTTACCATTAAGTAGTGATGTCTCGTGGATAAGACGAGGGAAGATTATGAACTGACAGGAAGAACAGATCCTGCCAAGGAGGAAGTAAACAGCTACTGCGTTGATTAGAATCACAAGGTAGTCACAGCCACCTGTGACTCACACTGACTGTACCTCTAAGTACACTACTAACTACTTTCCATTATGTTAATGATATGCACATGAATACGGAGCTTAGATTTGCTTCACTGAATAAGAAACACAATACACGTGTTAGCAGTGCAAATAAAAAGGTGATCAATCAGGATCAGGGATATAAGGCTACATGTTGATGTATTATTTTATGTGTATGAGAAGGGTGGGAGAGGAACAATAGCATATGACTACAGGATATGATACTCAATTGTATTACTATACTGAATTGTTTCAGTGCAGTTATTTTATAGGGAGAATCACAATGTTCAATTACATGTATGTACAATGTACATAGTTAGATACACCATGTGCATGGATATTCAATACACTCCTGAGATGTTATCCCACCTTCCAGAATACATGTATGATTCAGAAAAACAGAGTTGCATTATGGGTATGGTTTCCATCATACACTGCAGCGCACATTAGATACGGTGTGTCTATGGGCATATATACAATGTACATGTATGTAGCGTAACATTAATATTATACCCCACTATCCTGGACACATTACATTGTGGAGACAACCCTCATCTGTATAACATCACATATTACGCAGTTAGTAATCTCACAATAAGGCAGAGATGTGTGCAAGTTTTATTTTGGAAACTCAAGTTTTCATGGCCAACTTTTAGTTGTGACTCTTCAAGTTACAAGTCAATTCTTTCAGTGACAGATCAAAACTTTCAAGTTACGAGTTAAATATTTACATGTCCCCAGAAACTCAAGTTTTTGTCAAGTTATCCAAGTTAACTACAAGCAAGTTTCAATTCAATTCTTTGCTTGTTTAACTCGAGTCTTTTTATAGAGTTATTGGGTTATTGTTTAGCTTATGGTGAAATTGTGTTAGGAAAAGTTGCTAGAAGTTCAAATTTCAAAGCAAAATGTCACAGTTTTAGTGTAAAATGTCTTATAATTGTGGTTGTGGTTAGTGGTTATAGCTGTGGTTATTTCTATTCATTACAATTCACAGCTGCCCAATGAAAACTCGAGTTATTGAATATTTCAACATAATGATGTGTGAGTTAAGAGTCTTTGATCATAGCCATAATTGAATTACAATTCAAGTTACAAGTTTTTGACAGCTGTGTATTCAAGTTACGAGTCTTTATAATAAGCCATAAAATGTTGCTTGAATTAACTCGAGTGAGAGTCTTTAACTCGAGTCTGGCATCTCTGCAATAAGGTATTCTACACTGCATGTATGTGCCGTATATCATAATTTATCACTCATATAAAATAGTATACATGTATTTATTTATAATAAAGACGAGATAATCTCATAGTTGCAGGATGTACCACATCATAAAGTATGATTTAATGATAGTTGAACTGTTCCAACGTGAGGTACATTATACAATGTACATGTACATGTAGCTATTAATCACATTTTGTATAGTAACAATAAAAAACACAAAATCAAAACACTGTCAGATGCACTACTTTCATATAGTTCCCTGTGTTGGCTGATGTTTGTAATTATGAGTTGTCTTCTCTTGACTGAATATCTCACCAAATACATGAGTGTAGACCATGATCCAAAGAGGAGATAACTCTTTAACATAACCAAATAGAGGCAAGCTGAATACTTGTCATGCTCATTGTACGGTTATACAAGTAAAGAGCATTTAGTCAACTACCAGCCACTTCTCATAATATCCATTCTTGCTAGTGTGTGGATACATACTGTATAATATTAGTATATGTAGCTACACACTTAACCAAAACTAAGAGCTGATCAAACCTAAACAGCCAATCTACATGTATATGGAAACAGCACAAACCTTGAGGCAAGTTCATGTTTCAATGGTGCCTCAACGACTCCTAACAGTGGAACTATAGAAATTTGGAGATAGTTCAAATTCAGATATGCTATGAAATTTTACATTATCCTGCTGTGGTTCACAAATTGCATAATTAATTCAGCAGAAAACTCCAATCAGCTTTGAGATAGGTTGTTATTATAATTCAATTCTATATCCACATTATCTTAACCCAAAGATCCATAACCAGGAATCGAAAATGCACAGATTATTTCTACTTCATGGTGTACGTACACTGCAGCTTTAGGGAATATGGTAGCCATGTGTTAATGGAATAGTATGATTAATGTAATACCTTTCTCAATTAATGTTTAAACACCCAGTAAAGCAGATTGGTTTATTGAATGCATGCATTTACAGTGTAAACATTGTATGCTACTTCCAAGTGGTAGTCAAACATACTTTGGTAGGAGTAGCTGATGTTGTTATAAGAGCGTAAGCATGTTAGCAGGAAAGACAGCAGTGGCAAAAATTTCTAACCTGTGTTACATGAGATTAAATAAACATGGAGTCATTACTTATACAAACACCATTTGTATTCATACTAGGCCTTGACATTCATGTACATGTAAAGTGTTGCTCCTTGATAACTTCCTTGTTGTTAGTGGGACTGAGCAATACCCTCAATGGAAGTGGTTATATCAAATCGGCTATATTCAAACGTCAACCCACAGTGCTGCAGTATGGGTAGTTAGACAAGGTGTACCACCTACCCAACCTACTAAACATGTGTATGTGTATATTTGTACATTGATTGTGCACCATAGCAAGGTACCATGTTATTGACTGTGTGCAATACACAAGCGTGTGGTTGCACAGGTTACAGACAGACAGATTTGTAGTTTTGCAACATTTAACTTGCTATTTACAGGTATTTACAGAAAGTGGCTCTAATATTGCTGTAGTACAAGTAGTATAGTCAGTGCACTTCTAGACAGACACGCACTCATTGACCCCTGTTTTCAACCAATCACAAGCCGGTATTTCCGATTTCAACCAATCACAGAAGAGCACAAAAATTTTGCACACGACCTTGCCAAGGTCACCCCAAAATCCCCCCTTCTGATTGGTCGAAAAAACATTTGCACACTTGACCCCGAACCCGGCCACGACCCCTTCCCTTCCTCCTTCCCACCCTCCTCCCCTCCCCCTCCCCCACCTCCCACTCCTCCCTCCTCCCCGCCACCGCCCTCGTCCCGTCCGCGCCACCGCCGTCGCCGCCGCTGCCACCGCCGCCCTCACCACCGCCGCCGCCGCCGCCACCACCACCGCCCTCACCACCGTCGCCGCCACCGCCGCCGCCGCCACCACCGCCACCACCACCACCGCCGCCACCACCACCACCGCCACCGCCGCCGCCGCCGCCACCACCACCACCACCACCGCCGCCGCCGCCGCCGCCATCACCGTCATCACCGCCACCCCTCCTCCACCGCCGCCCACCCTCCCCACCCCGCAACCCCCACTCACCCGAACGACCAATCGTTTGAGGCGGTCAAGCCGCGTCCGCCCACGTTGCGTGCGGCGCCGACCGTACACGTGGAGGCGACGCCGGTGCCCCCGTATCCACCGGGCCAAGCGACTAGGCAGCGGCCCGCCGCTTCTCCCGAGCCCTCCACTCGAAAAGCTTGTGATCTAAACGAGCGAATTCGGCTGCGCTTCTTCGCCTATAACTCTCATTAGCGATAAGAAGAAGTACTACGGAAGGGATGGTTTATGATGTGCATCGCATTGTTAATAAAGAAATGTGTAAAGTCTTGGCTATAAATACACTGATGGGAAGAAGGGTTGGTTCTATGATATACATTGTATTGACAATAAAGAAACGTGTGCATGTGTTAAGTCAGCATATATAATACATTAAATAAACTTTCCGCAATGGTGACAATAGAATGAATAAAAGATTGTGTACACGTGTTAAAACACAATTGAAAGAATAAAAGACACATATTTAAAAGAGTATGTCATATCTGTTATTAGCAAGAAAGTCTGTGTACATGTGTTAAGACAGTGTATATTATACATTAGATAAACTTTTCACAATGGTAGCAATAGAATAAATAAAAGGTTGTGTGCATGTGTTAAGTCAGCATTATGTAATATATTAAATAAACTTCACAATAGTAGCAATAGAATAAATAAAAGAGGGGTTTAGGTACTTATTACTCATCTTCATCAGAAGTCGTAGGAGCTATAATGTTTACGACTTCGGTCTCAGCATACTCTAATTGATATGCTCCAGCTCCAAACTCTTGACACAGTCTTACCTACAAGATGATTTTAGTTTTTTACTCAGACGAATATCACTCAAGGTGGACAAAGCAAGAAATCTATACTTCTTTATGTTGTTGGTCCCTTACCATATCTGCTGATTTGTAGAGGTGAGCTAGTTGTTGAGGAGTTTCACTTTTGTAGTTACGAACTTCAGAATCAGCTCCCAATCTTAGACATGTATGTAGACATTCGTAGTCTTCATTCTCTATGGCAATGTGAGATGGGGCATATCCATCTCCCATTCGCTATAATATCAAACAAGAGAATAGAATTAAACTCCCCATCTAACTTATCAATTCGATCTACTCTACTTTTATTCCACTGTAATGTATTCACTTACCCTCATATCTAAGTCAGCCCGAGTATTTTTTTTTAGTACTTTTAGTGCCTCTCTATGCTTGCTGCTATGCGCTGTTTCAACAATGAGGTGGACTACACTCCTTCCATCATGATTGTAGCTCTGTACATTGTCTTGGGGAAGTGATTTGTAAGGAACTCTGAAGTATGGATGCTTTACTTCTGCTCTGGTCAAACTTGTGGTTAGAGCATGAATAACCTTAGCTCTACCCAGACGTGCAGCAATGTGAAGGGGGGTGTCACCTTCCAAATAAACATTAGCAATATAGATAAGTATCGAATTGTTACAAGTTTTGCAATACTATATTTTTTAACAAGCAATGCATGCAAACATTGGTGCTATAAAACACTAACCCCAAGCATCGGCTATTGCTCCATCTGCTCCCCTTGTGATGATGAGACGAATTAGTGAATCCGAACAATAAGACTGTACAGTTAGGTGAAGTAATGTCTGCCGATTCGCATTCTTTGTATTCAGTTGTTTGTGACTCCTCGCAACAAATACCGCGAGTGCAATGGCTCTCTCATCTCTATCTCGGGCTGCTTCTAGTACCTCACTACATCATTTAGCATGATATTTGTTTTTCACATAGTTGAGAGGTAGTTATATGGGAAATTTGTCTATCATATTTTATTTTGATCATAAAAGACAATACGAAACAAAAAAAAAAAAAAAAAAAAAAATAGTTGGAAGTATGTATAACTTACAACTCTTCATCCTTTCCATCTTGCTCCCAAAAGATAGAACGAATTTCTTCTAGTAACTGTGTGCTAAGCTTATTACGAATATCGGTTAAAGGATCCCATTTCTGCCAATCTAGAGGTAAGCTTTTTTGGAGAAAGAGCTCAGACACCCCCTCAAATAAGTCTTTATTCTCATACTTGCTTTGTTCTGTACATCTTTCCACTGTTACCTTCATCAGCTCTTGGTTTATAGGAGTCATTAGCTTGTTGCTATACTCGCTTGATCCATATCCACTTTCCATGCTATTTGTGTGCTAACCTTCTTTAATTTCTATTAAGAACAGACTGGAGCTAGAAAGAGTTAACTAAACTACTGTTTCCACCTCTCTTTATATAGTGAATAAAAAGATACAAATAAAGCTGATTGGCTAACAGCATATACATTGGAGTGCATTGGAAACACATCAGAGTGCATCGAATCACATCGGGAAAGATCGAAAACACATAGGGAAACATCGAAACACATCGGGAAAGGTCGAAAACACATCGGGAGAGGTCGAAAACACATCGGGACACATCGAATCACATCGGGGGAGGTCGAAAACACATCGGGACACATCGAATCACATCGGGGGAGGTCGAAAACACATCGGGACACATCGAATCACATCGGGGGAGGTCGAAAACACATCGAATCACATCGGGGGAGGTCGAAAACACATCGGAGGAGGTCGAAAACACATCGAATCACATCGGGGGAGGCCGAAAACACATCGAATCACATCGGGGGAGGTCGAAAACACATCGAATCACATCGGGGGAGGTCGAAAACACATCGAATCACATCGGGGGAGGTCGAAAACACATCGAATCACATCGGGGGAGGTCGAAAACACATCGGGGGAGGTCGAAAACACATCGGGACACATCGAATCACATCGGGGGAGGTCGAAAACACATTGAATCACATCGGGGGAGGTCGAAAACACATCGAATCACATCGGGGGAGGTCGAAAACACATCGAATCACATCGGGGGAGGTCGAAAACACATCGGGACACATCGAATCACATCGGGGGAGGTCAAAAACACATCGGGTTACATCGGGGAAGGTCAAAAACACATCGAGACACATCGAATCACATCGGGGGAGGTCGAAAACACATCGGGGGAGGTAAAAAACACATCGGGTTACATCGGGTTACATCGGGTTACATCGGGTCACATCGGGGAAGGTCGAAAACACATCGGGACACATCGAATCACATCGGGGGAGGTCGAAAACACATCGAGACACATCGAATCACATCGGGGGAGGTCGAAAACACATCGGGGGAGGTCGAAAACACATCGGGTTACATCGGGTTACATCGGGTTACATCGGGTTACATCGGGTTACATCGGGTTACATCGAATCACATCGGGATGCAATAAATCAGACTAAAAAAAGGCAAATCACTTCTGATTGGACAGAGATTTCCATAAAAGCAAGCGTGAGAGAGGATTTTTATCATTACCACTCAACCACCTAGTAAAGACTTGCAACTCTGTGGATATTTACTAATTTCTCTGAATAAACATCACTCAACAATTAATATGGTGAGTAAACTTATTTTAATATGTATTTTAGTATGAATTTACTCATTTGAGTTAACATTGGGACTAATTCTATTTTAGTAGTGATATAATACTCCCTTGGTATGACTAGAGCTTAGAAACTTTGTAAGCTTATGTATTAAACTGTTTTGATTCTCAACATGAGAGCAAGTATGTAGAGATCTGATCTGTCTATACTACAATTTGTGTGACCGGAGCTTAGAAGCTTTATATGTGGTGAGATTTTTTTCAATATGAGTAGTTATACCACTAGTAGTGTAATAAGTATCAAAACAGTTTATTACCACTTGTACTGGCTATACTAGTACATCCTAGCTATTTTAATATGTATTTTAATATGAACTTACTCATTTGAGTTAACATTGGGGCTAATTATATTTTAGTAGTGGTATAATTCTCCTTTGGTATGTCCAGGGCTTAGAAACTTTGTAAGCTTATATATTAAACTGTTTTGATTCTCAACATGAAAGCATGTGTGTAGAGATCTGCTCTGTCTATACTACAATTAGTGTGACCATAGCTTAGAAACTTTATAAGTGGTGAGATTTATTTTCAATATGAGTAGTTATACCACTAGTAGGGTAATAAGTATCAAAACAGTTTATTACCACTTGTACTGACTATACTTGTACATCCTAGCAAAGAAGTATATTATCAAGTGTAGCCTATACTCTACATCCAAGACTATACTGTACTAAAGTGGCCTATCACAATACTTGGGGTGGACTTGCTGCTAAAAAGATTAACTGGATAATTCTAATGAATAGGTCTGCACTAAAGTGATTTATTACACTACTTGGGATGAACTTGTTGCTAAAAAGATTAACTGAATAATTCTAATAAATAGGTCTACACCAAAGTGATTTATTACACTACTTAGGATGAACTTGAAGCTAAAAAGACTAACTGATTAATTCTAATAAATAGATCTGCACTAACACAAGAGTAATTTATCTCTCTGTTTGGGAGGAGCTTACCATCAGAAAGACTCAATTGGTTGAAAAACACATAAAAAGTAAGGGGTGGTATTTTTGGTTTTTTTTCTGTCTTATACTGATTATTCACTTCAAAATTAATTCTTGCTAACACATGTTCTGTTTATCTGTTCTTGTTTCTATTCCCCAGTGACTATGGTGAGTTGGTGGTTTTATCCACACAGTTAAGGCTTTAGTATATATTATTACTTGTTATTTAACTTGCCTATGCTATTCATTCTAAAAGTAGTTGTTATCAGTATTCTTATTCTCTTGCTCAATAACTATAGGGATTAGTATTTTTGTATACTTGACTTGTACACTACCACTATGCTCATGTTTCCTATATATTTTTATTCATTCTTATTTTCTTTGTTTAGTAACTATGTTGCATTAGTAGTTCCGTTTACTTGACTTATGCTTTGGTATATGTTTATTACTCTACATATACTTACAGGCTTCTACATCTAAATATCAAAGAAAGAAATATATAAGAAAAATTAAAACATCAAAAAAAGGTACGAAGTATATGATTACGTACGACTCGGAAGACAGAAGACGAATCTCGAGGAAAAGAATCCCATCTCCAGAAATGGTTAGTCTATTATCTTATTTGTTCACACATGCATTACACCTTCAATCCACTATGGTGTTGGGTTTCTAAGATGTCAAAGGAGATTACTGACATTTCTGCAGAAGTACATGTTAGTTACACATAATGATGATGTACTTTTTTATACTATAAGTCTCTTACCATGTCTAGAATGTCAAAAGAGACTACTTCCTTTTTAAAACCAGATGTTAATTAGTCATAGTATGATTTTCTCTAATTCTATAAGTCTCTTACCATGTCTAAGATGTTAAAGATTAGTGATATTTTTATTATAAGTATTGCACTTTCTTTCTTATGTATTATTTTTATCAATAAGACACTTTTTTTTTTTCTTTTCTTATGTGAAAAAATATAACATAAATTACAACTGGTTTTCTTATGTTGATGATGTATTTCTCTTTATGTGAGTAAATAGACAGGCTTTAGTAGACTTGCTTAGTACTTAGAGTGCCAGTTTTTTCATCAAATTCTTCAAAAACCATATATTACAAATAGCTATGTTAATGTAGTTTGTTAATTAGTCACTGCACATTTTATTTACATTATAGAATGAAAAAGAAACAGAACTAGGGGAAGAAGAGATTGCTTTATTTGAACAATGTGGGGGAGTAGATGGCTTCGAGATAGGTAAGAATGATTTAGTATCTATTTGTAGATTTAGAATCTTTTTTTTTTTCTGATTTACAAGTAAGTCATATGTTCTCTCTCACTTATTCTTGTTATTTTCTTTCTTTTTTAGGACTCAGAGCAAAGTCGATATGTAAGGGGGGTCTAAGATTCTATGTCTTTGTTAGTGATGAGACAAAAAGAAGACTGGAGATGTCACTAACAAAGCCATTTGAATCGGATGACCCCTGTTTTTTATGCAATAAGAATGTTGGGCACCGACGAGGTGTCCACATTCAACAGCATTTTTTGCTCCGAATCTGTTTTTGCTATCACATAACAGTAGATGATGAGGGGATGAATAGACACTACAACTTTCCATCTAATCATCATATTGATGGAAAGCCCTGTCACCGACACATCTCATTCAACACACGCTTTCTAACAGATATCTATTCACTAAAAAAGACCATATCCTTTTTGCAAAGGGTCACTGGTCACTCTCCACCTTCCAAAATACTCATCCCCGCATACACTCCAACAACTGTTGGTGGGGTAGTATACCCTCCCTTCTTTAAGGGGATGTCTACTACTCCATTCTCTTTAAAGTCTGGGGTGTGCTCTTCACAATTTCCTCTCCCTTCTCACCGTCATTTTGATTCAGATGCTTCTTCCATCAGTAACTCTCTTACTAATGGAGACATTTCCATCTCTACTTCTTCTCTTACAACTACTACTATTACTACTACTCCTTCTACTACTTCTTTTCCTCCACTCTTTTCTTCACATTCACCCTCTCATTCTCCTGAAAGATCTGTAAAGTCTGGGGTGTGCTCTTCACAATTTCCTCTCCCTTCTCACCATCATTTTGATTCAGATGCTTCTTCCATCAGTAACTCTCTTACTAATGGAGACATTACCACCTCTACTTCTTCTCTTACAACTACTACTATTACTACTACCATTACTACCACTCCTTCTACTGCTTCTTTTCCCCCACTCTTTTCTTCACATTCACCCTCTCATTCTCCTGAAAGATTTGATGATACAGTTACCACTGTTTCGATACCTACTTCTACTCCCACCTCTTCACCTGCTCCACTCTTTTTCTTAGATTCACCCTCTTTTTCTCTTGGAAGGTCTAATAATACAATTACTAGTCTTTCAATACCTACTTTTATTACTACTTCTACTACTACCACTTCTTCCTTTTCTTTAGCTTCACCCTCTCTTTCTTTTGGAAGAGAGCTACTTAGCTCGCAATCTCCTTCTTGTTCGTCTGAACTCAATCTTAATACCCCCACCACTATTACCCCCATAGAAGAGGAGACTGTCAGTGAACTAGTTGATCGAAGCAGACTCCCCCCATCTTTTTTCTCTGGAGCAGTTGAGTATTACCGCTCTGCCATTTTTCATCTCAAGAAGAATAGGTATCACAGAGAGGTAATAGCACAAGCTGAAGCTTACCTTCGAGTCAGTGAAGAAAAGCTCTAATCATCTTTTCTTTTTTCTCCCACTCTCTTTCTCCCACTCTCTCTCTCTGTAGTGTCTCATTCCCTCTGCATTTACTTTTATGTGATATCAAATCAGTGAGGACTTTTTTAAATTATTTTTTAAATTATTATATAATGGTATTCTAACACTTATACACATCCTTTTATACATTCTATTGCTACTTTTGTAAAAAGTTTGTTTAATGTATTATATGTGCTGACTTAACACATGCACACAGCTGTCTCTTGCTATAATAGCTATGACATACTCCTTTACATATGTGTCTTTTATTCTTTCAATTGTGTTTAAATCATATTATAATGATATTTCAACATGTGTACACAATCTCTATTTATTCTATTGCTACTATTGTGAAAAGTTTATTTAATGTATTATATATGCTGCCCTTAACACATGTACACAGACTTTTCTTGCTAACAATAGCTATGACATACTCCTTTACATATGTAGCTTTTTTTATTCATTCTATTGCTAGTGTTGTAAAAAGTGTATTTAATGTATTACATATTGCTGACTTAACACATACACTCAATCTTTTATTTATTCTATTGCTACTATTGTAAAAAGTTTATTTAATATATTACATAATGCTGACTTAACACATGCACACAACCTTTTATTTATTCTATTGCTACTATTGTGAAAATTTTATCTAATGTATAATATACACTGTCTTAACACATGCACACAGACTTCCTTGCTAATAACAGATATGACATACTCTTTTAAATATGTGTCTTTTATTCTTTCAATTGTGTTTTAACACGTGTACACAATCTTTTATTCATTCTATTGTCACCATTGTGAAAAGTTTATTTAATGCATTATATATATATATGCTGACTTAACACATGCACACGGTTCTTTGTTGTCAATACAATGTATATTATAGAAACAACCCTTCTTCCCATCAGTATATTTATAGCCGAGACTTTACACATTTCTTTATTAACAATGCAATGCACATCATAAACCAAGCCTTCCGTAGTACTTCTTCTTATCGCTGAAACCAAGCCTTCCGTAGTACTTCTTCTTATCGCTAATGAGAGTTATAGGCGAAGAAGCGCAGCCGAATTCGCTCGTTTAGATCACAAGCTTTTCGAGTGGAGGGCTCGGGAGAAGCGGCGGGCCGCTGCCTAGTCGCTTGGCCCGGTGGATACGGGGGCACCGGCGTCGCCTCCACGTGTACGGTCGGCGCCGCACGCAACGTGGGCGGACGCGGCTTGACCGCCTCAAACGATTGGTCGTTCGGGTGAGTGGGGGTTGCGGGGTGGGGAGGGTGGGCGGCGGTGGAGGAGGGGTGGCGGTGATGACGGTGATGGCGGCGGCGGCGGCGGCGGTGGTGGTGGTGGTGGTGGCGGCGGCGGCGGCGGTGGCGGTGGTGGTGGTGGCGGCGGTGGTGGTGGTGGTGGCGGCGGCGGCGGTGGCGGCGGCGGTGGTGAGGGCGGTGGTGGTGGCGGCGGCGGCGGCGGTGGTGAGGGCGGCGGTGGCGGCGGCGGCGACGGCGGTGGCGCGGACGGGACGAGGGCGGTGGCGGGGAGGAGGGAGGAGTGGGAGGTGGGGGAGGGGGAGGGGAGGAGGGTGGGAAGGAGGAAGGGAAGGGGTCGTGGCCGGGTTCGGGGTCAAGTGTGCAAATGTTTTTTCGACCAATCAGAAGGGGGGATTTTGGGGTGACCTTGGCAAGGTCGTGTGCAAAATTTTTGTGCTCTTCTGTGATTGGTTGAAATCGGAAATACCGGCTTGTGATTGGTTGAAAACAGGGGTCAATGAGTGCGTGTCTGTCTAGAAGTGCACTGACTATACTACTAGTACATGTGCATAATTATAATATGACAATAATACTATTCTATATCTTAGTATGGTTGTAGTGTTTGTTGTCTTGATAACCTGACTACCAACCTAGCAACAGTTGGCAACTCCCTTATACAAAAGTTTAGTTGAGAACCCTGCCCAAATGAAGTGATAGAAAGACCACAATCACAGGCTATATTATTCACTAATTCATAGATCTTATTCTATCTTGGCCTCACTGGGTAGAATTAGTCTAATATTTCTAAGTGAAAGCAAAATTTATTTTAATTGAAAGTGAAATCTATAGGGTAAATATTGGTAATAATAGGGTAAAAACATGAGGGTGTTTGCGTTTCCCTGTACCTCTAAAGACTATACTATTAGAACAAGCAGGTTACAAATAACATGTACATACGTTGTACAATGTAGCATAAATTACATGATAAATGAATATTAGTACTATCTATTATTAAGTACTAGTGTATATAAAAACACTAGTACATATCAACAGTAACATAGTCGTAGTAATAGTACATGTCAACAGTAATATAGTCATAACAATAGTACATATAAACAGTGATATAGTCATAGTAATAGTATATGTAAACAGTAACATAGTTATAGTAATAGTACATATAAACAGTAATATGGTCATTATCGGTATTGTTCAATATCTTGGGTCAATAACTACACGTAAATCAATAACTAGCAATCACACCGGAAAAATGAGTCAGCCTTACACTCTATTGAAAATTAGACATTGAATTGTCTACTCTATGACGACTACAATGTACAATCTAAGGTCCTCAACACTGGGAGTGCAGAGGACAGGTAAATCCATCATTATTATACCAGCTCTTTCTTGCTGTAAACCTGTTAACTTTTATAGGTAATATAATATATACTCGTATACATGTATAACTTGTAATATAATGCTATAGACAGATAGGTAGGTAAGCAGACATGTGCACTATCCTCCATGTGTCCATGATAGTCATGTGCCACCAAAACAGCTCAAATTAAAACAGAACTGAGAAAGAGGCACTCCATTTCATTTTCTCACACTATTATAAATGTATCGAATTGTTTTGTTACAATCATGGCTCGGGCATTCAGCAGATGACCGCGAAGTTGTCTAATCTTCTGAAGAGCTCAATGAGCCTCGTGATGCGTAGAGATCATTGTCCATCATTGTTATCTTAGGTTTATTAATGGCTGCATAAGTCACCTCCCCATTGGCCGATTCCTCACTACCATCAGGCTCTCTGTTATCAGATAGTAACATTGTAATCACAACAACCACCTTGCAAATTGTACAAAGCCAAAATTCTACACTCTAGACTTATCACAAGACTTTCAACTACAGAAAGTTCCCCATGAAGGTATCAAGGGCTTTACTATTTAATTTAGAAATGTAATTCAATAATAGAATAATATTGTTATCTGGACCAATGAAATGCCAACTTCTCACAGATCAACTTCCTGATCCCTAAATTTTCCGCATGCAGTGATTTGAATCATATTCCAATGACCCATGTTGGATTACACAAGTAGACCAAGACTAGACAGTATTATGTTGATTATTTTCTAGGAACTCCAGCTATTTAGAATCTACATTGTTATTATAACCAATAAGGTGACATGGCCCAGAGACGAAAGTAGTATAGTCAGTGCACTTCTATACAGACACGCACTCGTTGACCCCTGTTTTCAGCCAATCACAAGCCGGTATTTCCGATTTCAACCAATCACAGAAGAGCACAAAAATTTTGCACACGACCTTGCCAAGGTCACCCCAAAATCCCCCCTTCTGATTGGTCGAAACAACATTTGCACACTTGACCCCAAACCCGGTCACGACCCCTCCCCTCTCTCCTTCCCACCCTCCTCCCGCTTCCCCCCACTCCTTCCTCCTCCCCCGCCACCGCCCTCGTCCCGTCCGCACCACCACCACCACCACCGCCGCCACCGCCGCCGCCGCCCCCACCACCGCCGCCACCGCCGCCACCACCACCACCGCCACCACCGCCACCGCCACCACCGCCGCCACCACCACCGCCACCACCACTGCCGCCATCACCGCCGCCATCACCGTCATCACCGTCATCACCGTCATCACCGCCGCCCTTCCTCCACCCCCGCCCACCCTCCCCCACAACCCCTACTCACCCGAACAACCGATCGTTTGTGGCGGTCAAGCCGCGTCCGCCTACGTTGCGTGCGGCGCCGACCGCACACGTAGATGCGGCGCCCGTGCCCCGTATCCACTGGGCCAAGCGACTAGGCCGCGGCCCGCCGCTTCTCCTGCGCTTTCACTCGAAAAGGTTGTGATCTAAACGAGCGAATTCCGCTGTACTTCGCTATAGCTCTCATTAGCGATAAGAAGAAGTACTACAGAAGGCTTGGTTTATGATGTGCATTGCATTATTAATGAAGAAACATGTAAAGACTGGACTACAAATATACTGATGGAGTGAAAACCTCCACCTATATAATAGAGCTTAGTAGGAGGAGTCTGACTAATTCCCCACCCATTATAATACAACCCGATGTGCCCCGATGTTGCCCCGATGTGCCCCGATGTGCCCCGATGTGCCCCGATGTTGCCCCGATGTGCCCCGATGTGCCCCGATGTTGCCCCGATGTGCCCCGATGTGCCCCGATGTGCCCCGATGTGCCCCGATGTTGCCCCGATGTGCCCCGATGTTGCCCCGATGTGCCCCGATGTTGCCCCGATGTGTCCCGATGTTGCCCTGATGTGCCCCGATGTGCCCCGATGTGCCCCGATGTTGCCCCGATGTGCCCCGATGTTGCCCCGATGTGCCCCGATGTTGCCCCGATGTGTCCCGATGTTGCCCTGATGTGCCCCGATGTACCCCGATGTTGCCCCGATGTGCCCCGATGTTGCCCCGATGTGTCCCGATGTGCCCGATGTTGCCCCGATGTGTCCCGATGTAATTCCGAAGCATACAAAGGGGTCTTTTCTTATTGGATGATACATGAGAAAGTTTAGTATATAAGGAAGGTTTCTACAGTGGTAGAGCAGCTTGAGTTGGATGACTATTATTCCAAGATAGAAAAGATGCAGCTTTCTTCAATAGTAATGTTTTACTATGAGGATAAATAGAGAAAAAATTAAAGAATCAAGAGGAAATCTAAAAAGTAAAGAATCAAGCAGAAGTCTAAAAAGCAAAGAAAAAAAGAACGTAGGTAAGATAAAAACTATTGGTCTCTTTTTTTAGTTAAGGTGGCAAGGAGAAAAAAAAGACATAATTTGCTCACATGTGTTATAGTAGTATAAAAACGAATTATAAGTAAAGCGAAGTATTTCTCTCTAGTCAAAGTGAAAAGGTGAAAAAAGCATAATATTGTTTAGATGCGTTGTGGGTGGGAAAGTATTATTTCTTTTATTATAGTACAAACGTTGTAATAGAGCTCTTATAGAATGATCTCGAACACCTTCTTCTACTCTGCTTAGTCGTGTAATTATTCCCTCCATACTCCACCCTCGAGCTCGAAGGAGACAGAACAAGATACAGTAGTCTCCACACACGTTAGTACTCTCTTTTGTAGACACTCTCCATTCCATACTATTGGTATTCCCCATTGTTGTAACATCTTACCCACATCAGGATAAATAGAAGGGGGGAGTCCATAGGAGTAGAAATACTCTATTTCTTTTCCATTCGAAAAAACAGAGATCCAATGCTCACCACTTTTCTCACTTGCTTGAGTGTTGAAAACAAAAGATCCAGATGGGGAGAAGGAGTCTAAGAAATGATCCCTTGGCATAACCCCTCTAAAGGAGCTTGATGAGATTTTATCATCAGATAGAATATTCGAGATTGAGAATGTATCCATTCTTTTTACATCATCCCGGCTACCATAGATACTTCGTGATTTGCATTCAAGTAGATAATGTCATCTTTTTCTTCGTATACAAATAGTCCAAGTGTATTTTGAGTTTGATTAGCAAATGCTAGATTAATAGATAGACTCCCATTTGATAACAAATGAAAATTGTCATCGCACAAATCTCCTGAAATGTCAAAGGCGTAGAGAGCAGCGCAGGACTTGTATTTACTAGGGGAGATCTCATTCCCTGTGTCAGCATCGGATGTATTTGTGACAGCGAACAAATTCATGAATTCACGAGCAAACTTTCCACTTGCAAAGTTTGGTTCGTATCTTCGGGTCACTGGTGTTCCATCAATTAGTAGTTCTAATGAACTTAGGTTGTTATGTCCGAATTTGAAGGGATTTTGCTTATACGTTCCACTCTTTGCAGTATGGTTGACTAGTCCAACAAAGACTGTTTGGCTTCTGTCCCGCTTGATCAAAGTTCACTCTCACTGACTGGTGTCCAGCAGGGATGACATGGAAATGAGTTTTTATTCGGTCAATTGGTAGTTTTATAGACTCGTGTTGCACAACCCAAACATCCATTTGTGCTTTTTGTAAAGCCGGGTTGGCTTGTACACGTCGAATCCACAATTCTGTCTTAGTTATAGAAATCTTCGCCCCTCCTTCAGGGTCGTCTGTCTCTGCTAAGAGGGCCATTTGTGGAATAGCACGTTGTAGAGTCAGGCGAGAGCGAACTCCTGGTGGAATAAGTCTTCCTTGAGAAAACATACTCAACCTAGGTCTCCCATAGAAACTCATCTCTTTACTTGTGGCTATAAGTTTCTTTCTTTTTTCAATCACTTCGGGAGGTATACCATCATAGTCTTCTCCAGTTCCTTCATCCTCCATCCACCCACTCCCAACTTTCATATATGTGCTCTTAGCATCTTTACCATAGTTTAGGAGATTCTCGACATAAGCTCTATGTCCATAGTTTGGTTCATACTCGACATCTTGCCCAGCCAGTTGAACAGTGGCAGAAGAAAAGAGACTGTGCATAAAATTGTCTCCTGGAACAACCTTTAGTTCTTCTTCCGCAGCTAGTACGCTTCCATCAGCCTTGCTCACCTTTACTGTGGTGTGTAAGTAAGACCTTGATAGATCTGTGTAGAGTTCGTCTGCGGGTGGGATGTTAAATTCAATAGTACCATCAGGGGAGTCCGTAACAGGAGCCAAAGGTACCCACTCACCTCTGAGCACGCTAGTATGAGTTGGCGGAGTGGCAAATAAGTCAAAACTGGAGTCAACCGTGTCTGGAGAGTCTTCAGAAACCTTGGAGAGAGAGATGGCTCAATGTGTGACGGACATGTTCGATAGTGTGAGAGTTTTTCCATTTAGTACTTGCTCCTACAAACGTTTGTCTAAGAGTGGGGAGTGGTGAGTCTAGGTGTGGATTATATATTTATCTTTCATTTAGTCAAAAACTGTTTTTCTTCCTTTACGTTTTTTCTTTGTAGACTTTTGACTAACTCGTGCACGTTTGGCGGGTGGTTCACGTAGTTCGTCTTCTACATCACCTAGAAGATCCCCACCAGCTTCACGAAGACGTTTTGCTGCAGAAGATTTGAAGTTCTCTCCCTTGATTACATCTCCCAGAACTGAAGCTCCAGTAGTCAATAGCTTTTTCCCAATAGTTTTGGCACCATTCTTTAGCATGGGAAGGACCTCTCGGGCCAGTCAAAGAAAAGAGTGAGCCGATCCCATTACCCGTCATAATAGGTTTTCCCCTGTACACACTCATTCCCTCTCCCACCTGGTTTGCATAATAGTCTTCATACATCTCACCTGACTCATCAGGAAAATATGGAACTATGCGAGGGACCATGTTATTTCTCTGTCTGTACTATTTCTCTCCACGCGGTCTGAAACGAACCGTCAGCACAACCTTTCCACTGCGAAATGAGACCCTTTCTCCGTCATCACGTCTTATATTTACCTCGATGAGGTCTGTGCTTGTATTAGACACTGGAGAGTATTGAACATTCGAAAACTCAAAGAAAACGGTGCTATTTCTTTCACTCTCTGTTATAGGAACTGTGCGAAGTAGGGGGACTAGACTATCTCCAACATGTCTTGGTGAGACTACGGAGGAGTAGACATAGAGGGATGTGAAACCAGCATTGATGTCTGGAGGGTTTTGACTCCTGTTGATTTCTGCAGCATGTTCTACATCAGGCTTGAATCCCAACACCCACGCAACATCACGTGACATCATGACAGAGTGTTCCTGTTCTCTCAACATGAGGAAAGTTTCATTCCGTAGACTATCATAGTAAAAGCTCACTACTTTTTCTAAGTCGTAGTTTATTAGTATTCTATTGATCTCACTCAAAAGTTCACCCATGGAAGCATACCTTCCACTCCTGATTTCACATTTTCGTTCGACTCCATCTTTTGTATATTTCGTAACCACTACATAGCCATCTTCTACATTTCTCCAGGAAGCGGGGTACTGAATGTCAAGTAACCCAACCTCCCACTGAGATGAGTGAAGCTTCAATGTCTTGGCTAGCTTCGTAATGAAGTGAGCATTGGTGTTTGTGTCACTCCCACCGATGCGGACATTTGAGGTAAGTGTGACATTGAAGGCCATCTTTGAGAGTGAGCAAAACTGAACTTACATATTGAATTTATACTACCTTTGATTTTACACAAACTGACTAGAATCTATCCAACTATTAAATGAGGAGGGATAACCACTCCATTTCACGAAACTCTCTTCTTTTCCTCTCCTTCTCCGCTTACGTATTACTTTCTCAACTCTAAAGATTTCAAGTAGGTTAACATGTTGCAATTCTTGTGCATAGAATGTTCCATCTACTCCTTCTTTGTTTAGGTCTTCCAGTGTATAGACAGGGGGTGAGGTATGTGCCTTGACTGCTTTTATGGTGAATATCTCGGTTGACCAGTTTGGTGTGAACCCTCGCTCAAAGCTACTACGAGCCATCGAAATCCGAACATGATCACCTGGTGAATATTTTACTCTTGTTTTCTTTAACCATCGTTTAGGTGAGAACTCATTTAACCGAACCCAAACCTCTTCTTGATTATCGTAATCAACCTCAATAGGTTTCATTCCAATTGACCTATTAAAACTGTTGTTATATCCTTGGACTAGGTCTTCTACATCTTCTAAGTAGCGTCCATCTCCTCTATAAGTGAGTAGACGATGAATTTTCCCTCTCAATGTTCTATTAAAGCGTTCAACAAGAGCAGCCTTGATGATCTCATTCTCAGAGGTGAAATGGCTAACTCCATACTTCTTTAGCACTTTGCTCACCCTTCTGTTTAGGAACTCCTTACCTTTATCAGTTTGTATTTGTCTAAAGCTTTCATTTTCGAATAGAGAGATGAGTGCATTGGACACTTCCAGACCAGACTTGGAATGAAGAGGAAAGACCCATGCTTTCCGTGAGAAGGCATCTATGCAGGTGAGCAAAAATGTTACTCCATCATTTGAGTCCTTGTGCGCACGCACATCCACGAGATTTGCCTGGAGTTGTTCACCAATCCCACTCACAAACGTTTTTCTCCTTGTAAACTTCATTCTAATCGGGCGATGAAGAGTGTATGCGTCTTGACTTCTCAACCACTTCTCAACATCATTCTCATTAATACCAGGAGGAGAAGCTAAAACTAACTTTCTCTTTCCTCCAAAAGATGGTGGTTGAGGAGGGGAGAAGTAAATATCGCGTAGACCTTCATCTATATCATCCATCTTTCTTTTTTACTATCGCTTGCAAATGGGGTTTTAGGAAGCTTTCGCCTAGACCTAGTTTTGATAGGACTTCTATTATCACCCATACTACTCCAACGTGCGCCAGCTTCTGACCTCTCTAGTTTTGTTTCTCTCCTATATGGGTGTGGTAGTGGTGACCTTGAGCCACTTCGCCTTTTTTCATCATCTCTTTTTTTCTCTCGCCCTCGCTCTTGTGCTTCTTCTTCTCTTTATCTCCATGTATGCATTTCATTAAACCTAGTGTTAATTCCCTCTAATGTATTATACAACTCCTGCTGGGGATGGCGTGATCTCTCCAACTCTTTTAGGAACTTATTCATTTCATGAGTATGCTGCTCTAGCTGAGAGTAGATGTCTGTATTAGAGTTTTTGAGGTTAGATATTACATCTTTTCTGCTTTTTTCTGCCAGGAGTAGATCCCCATTTGTAGAGAGTGAGGGTAGATGCTCTCCTTCTTTTTTGTTGTTTCTACTATTCATTGATTCATATGTATGTTTATCCATAAGAAGATACTTTTTAGAAAACTTGAGACTCATTTCACCTTTGTCCACCACCTAATCCACCAAGCACACCTCCGAGTAAACTTGCCAATGGCTTCAAAAGAAGACCTAAAAATCCGCCACGTTGTAGGATTAACTTTTTCTGCCTCACACTAGTACGAGAGTTGGTGAGATCCTCAATGGCCCTTCTATGTCGACGTAGAGAGTTCAACTGAGCGGTAGTCAGATGAACATTACCTAATAATACATTTCTAGCACACTCAACAAGAGCGAGTATAAGGTCTTTGTTAGCCTCAGCAATGGTTGAATCTCTGATGGTTGCAGATGCTTTTGTCAGTGCATATATACTCAAGGCATTCCTCCTCAACCTCGGAGAATACTTGGGTGAATTAATGTATTTCATGCTTGATGATGGATGTGCTCTCTCCGAGTCCAAGACAGTTTATGGAGAGAGTAGAGATGTGAATGCTACTTATATTCCAGGGTATTCGGGATATATACAGTCATGGGAGAGCGCTCAGAAGCAAAATTACCAATTAGTCTAGCCCACTCCGGGGTTTCCTGGCGAAGATTCAAGAATAGAAAAGAGTGTGGCTTACGTGTAGCATCACTAAAAGCTTCTTGAACGGCTCTTGTACTCTGAGGAAAAGCCTGCTTTGCAAGATTGGTAACAGACATTCCGTCTCTGGGGTTCTTGAACAAGAAAAAGTACTGTGAGTTTATTGACACTGTTCTATTATCTTTCGGGAAAAGGTTCTGTAGTAAGAAAAAGACGCTTATGTTCAGGTGGTGACTGAACTTTGTAAATATCGCATTAGTAGTCTCTTTCCCCCCGACTTCACCCATCAAGTCATCAATGATGAGCCAGCGATTCTTCCCATTACGCTCTATATCCATTTCTACATCAATGAGTCCTGAATGAAACCTTACTTTATCCTTGTAATCCTCAAAGCGGCGTTGCCAAACTCCACAGCAGTAAATGATTTCAACAGGAGTGGGTGAAGCAATTTCATCAACTCTCTTAATAAGACTAAATAGTAGTTCCGTTTTTCCACTCCCTGTTGGATCACAGACTAGAGCTGTGAAGGGACTCTGCAAGCGAAGATCGATTTCTTGGTGTGGACGCATGCTGATCCAGTTGAGTAGCTAATAGAGTTGTATTTGTATTTAAAAAGTGTCCTTGCTTAAGTACTCCTTTGTCTTTGCCATTGGGTGGTTCCCTATCACTTAGATATGTGTAAACTGATGGGGATAAAGATGAGCAAGAAAGTATAAATAGTATTATGACTATGTAGAATGTGAACTTCTTTCTTTTGTTGCTTCTCTCTCCTATTTGCTCCCTTCCCTCTTCAGCAGAGATTACTACTTCATCTAAGAGACCATCAGCCACATCTTCATAATTCTCATTTCTACATACCACCTCTTGCTTTGACATCTTGCCCTTGTTTGAGAGAACAATTGGAATCTATACACTTTTATTCATCATTACTTTCCCCTGTTGGAACCCACTGCGGGAGTTTACTATCTTCCCCTTCTGCTTTTGCATCATCATCATCTAGTTTGTTAGCCAGGTGGGGAATTATGTGATCAATAATTGATACACTATCCATTTCTTCTTCTTTTTGCAAACGCTCGATTTCCATCATTAACCTCTCTTTTTCCATTCTTTCCTCTGTTAACTTATTTTCTAAGATGGCAATGCGATTTGCTCTTCTCTCTTTTCTTGCATCAATACTCTGTTGCATCTCTAGTGCTTCTTTCCACCCCAGTGCTCCCGCCAATTCCACTTTCTTTAGTGCCAATTCTTGTTCTATCTTTCTAATCTCTTGTTCTCTTTTGTCACACATTTCAGCCTCTTCTTTAGTTTCTACATGAGTTTGCTCTTCTATCATAACCTGGTTAATCTCTCCTGTAGAAGTCTCTCTCACTTCCACCCTAGCTTCTCCTGGTGAAGGGCTTCTTTTCTCCTCTAACCCGTTTTTGGATGGATCTAGTTCTCCAATGTCACACATTTCAGCCTCTTCTATCATAACCTGGTTAGTCTCTCCTGTAGAAGTCTCTCTCACCTCTAATCTAGCATCTCCTGGTGAAGGGCTTCTTATCACCTCTAAAATCGGGGATAAAAATGGAGTTGTGTTAGCTCAGATACGTAGATGCGGGGATGAAGCAAGAATTCTATTCTTTGATCAAGATGAAATAATGACAGCATCTCCAAAATGCCTTAAAAGAAAAGCAGTGATATTATGCTATGCTTTAAAAGTAGCTCTCAATAAATACAACATTTATTGTGAGCAGAGCAGGCGGTGGTGGTGGTGGTGGTGGTGGTGGTGGTGGTGGTGGTGGTGGTGGTGGTGGTGGTGGTGGTGGTGGCGGTGGTGGTTGCGGCGGTGGTGGCGGCGGTGGTGGCGGCGGTGGTGGTGGCGGCGGTGGCGGCGGTGGCGGTGGTGGTGGTGCGGACGGGACGAGGGCGGTGGCGGGGGAGGAGGAAGGAGTGGGGGGAAGCGGGAGGAGGGTGGGAAGGAGAGAGGAGAGGGGTCGTGACCGGGTTTGGGGTCAAGTGTGCAAATGTTGTTTCGACCAATCAGAAGGGGGGATTTTGGGGTGACCTTGGCAAGGTCGTGTGCAAAATTTTTGTGCTCTTCTGTGATTGGTTGAAATCGGAAATACCGGCTTGTGATTGGCTGAAAACAGGGGTCAACGAGTGCGTGTCTGTATAGAAGTGCACTGACTATACTACTGACGAATATTAGCAATATTTATATTATCTAGTATTTCCCCATTTGCCTTCTATTGCAGCTGTCAACATTGATTATTTTCTCGGAACGCCAGCTATTTAGAATCTACATTGTTATTATAACCAATAAGGTGACATGGCCCAGAGACGAATATTAGCAATATTTATATTATCTAGTATTTCCCCATTTACCTTCTATTGCTGCTGTCAACATTCTCCACAGGTGCTTGTTTGGGTAACACAACGGCATATTGAGTATTCTTCGTCTCTGTTTCTACAATTTTCATGTCACCATCAGCTTCTGGTTGGAGCTCCACATCTGAGTATCTACTGTCTTGTCTGTAACCTACATGTACCATACAGTTATGACATCATGTTTCATTTAGTGATGGCACTGCATGTACATGTACAATTTATATGTGTTGATAGATAAGTCTAAATTTGATAGAAAAAACAAGTTGATTTGGGGCATTGGGGTTTGGGGTGACTGAAAATTTGCGTTTCATAACGCTAATTTAAACCTAGTAAGCATTCCACAAAACCTCTTTTAGTACTCTACAAAACACATGAACATTAGAAAACTTCATAATGCACATTATGAAGGCGGATTGTGCATGCACATTGGTATAACTGGCATAGTTTACTTACTTCTATTACTCGAAACAGGTTTCAACTCTTGTTCTATAAACTCATTTGCTGACTTGGAATTGATTGATGATAGTTCGTCATTAGAAGAGTTGGATTTTCTGCATAAATAAAACAAAACAGGGATAGCATATTGGTTAACGCTGTCTCACCTTGAAATTTAGATGTAGAGACGTCATCACTTAGAAGCTTGAAACTACACTATTTTACAGCTTCTAGTCATAGTAGACTTCTCTGATCATTAAATGCATGTGTTCTAAAGCTATACAGAGTATTATACGTGTGCTTGGAAACAAGTTAGTTTGACCAAAACATATTACTCCCTATGATAGCTCGTTTGCTATGCATATATTGTAGGCGTATTCGGAAATTGTACCAGTTCATATGAGGCTGAATTTAATAACGAATACTGAGCATGATGGCTTGCAGTGCATTATTGAATAAAATTAATTCTTATTGATGTATGTTGCTATTTATCTAGCTTGAACTTGCAATATCCAAATGCGATTAATGCATACATTGAACAAGTAAATCAAATTCCGTAATTAACCCTACCTTTTCCTAGACCTTCTACAGAGCACACAAGTCAGAACCATAATAATGATGATAAGTACAAGTCCAGCTCCACCTGCAGCCACTGATATCAGATTTATATCTTCTTGAAAGAATTCTTCCATCTTAGATAGAACCGTTTGGGATTCAGGCATGGTACTCTCCTCTGCAAGTGAAGGATGAATAATTCAGTTGCAGTTACACCGTAAATTTATATAATGCTCATTTTTCAGCAAGTGATATACAACCAAAACAACCTAAGTCATTACCTGCATTTGTCTCTGTATTATGTGCATAATTAGTTAGACTAGAAGAAGAATTTGTCACTGCATGTGACTTGCTCGATACCGGGTAGACAGTTACATTCTTTACTGAATCTGTTGCCGATGTTCTCTCTAACGTCGCTGTCGTTGTTGTTGTCGTTGCTGTTGTTGAGGATAGCGAGGTTTCAATTCTGGGTGTTACTAAAACATAACAATTACATTTTTCAAAATATATTTTATATGGTTTTATTTGGTTACTGTCCGGCCACTTGGCCATCCTATTTAATAGACCTCAGAAGTTCGAAACTTGTATGAGCGACAGGAGCTGGTCTCTGAGTGGAAGAGCTTACCTTCCACAACAGGAGTATATGGCCAGTGACCATTACATCAACCTGCCACCCCAATGTGGTCACATACCCCGCCAGAATATGGCTTCTTTTTTTGAATCAGGGCAGAAGTGGATCTTTAACTTGCATGCTTTTGATGTAGACACTACATGGGACATCCTGTATTATTCATATGCCCTGATCTGAACGGGCGCAGCTAAGGTGAAAGGCTTGCTGAAGGCCTTTGCCAGAAATGACACAACTGGGATTTGAACTCACAACCTGTGAGCATGTATGCCACTAGCTGTGCCACCCTGACACCCACGATGTTACCTATCATTAGATTTTACTTACGTTTGTATTTTATTATGAAGCCTTGAAATCGCTCAACACTATCAGTTTGAAAGCGAAATATAAGAGATGTAGAAGATGATGAAATATTGAATATCTGAGTAGGTGGTTGTGTGTTTATATCACCACAGGAGTAGAGCTGAGATTCACTATCATTCTCTTCATAAAGTCTGAATATGTCACCAGATGATTGACATGATCTAGAACGTCCTATATTCATAAATATAAACTCCAGTCTGATCTGTGAATATCCCCCAATATCAGAGAGTCTGAGTCTGTTATATAAGTTATTACTATACGAAGGACTATTTAGCTTAAATGATGGTTGACTGATGATGTAACCGCTTGGTGCTGATTCAGCTGAAACTTCTGTGACATCTGATCTAAGGGAATGCAGTGGAAGTGCTGAAAGAGAAATTATCAGTCTGAGAATAAATTACTTGGATCAACCAGAAGGGACAATTTATGCAATAGCAAGTTGAGTCAAGAAGCTATGGATATATACAGTGTGAATATATGGATATATATATGCTTGACACAAAACTCTGCTATTGGAACACATAATGTGTACATTGTAAATTTTGTACTAGTAGTTTCTTCACCCTCCAAACCCCTTTAAACAACCACTCAAATAACTAGAAAAAGTCGACCTATAGCTTACAAAGCTTGTGGTTTTCTCTTCCTTGACATTAAAAATGCATGCAGATGCTTATTACTGTTTTAGTGACATTTTTGTTGCAGTACATGTAACAGGTGTACATTGTACATACAGAACAGCACAAATGTAGCAGTGCAACAATACCTGTAAAGTTAAGATGAAATCCTGGTCTCGCAGATACAGACGAAAGCTTTATTTGAATGCCTTTCTGATTAATAAGGTGATGACCATAGAAGATTGACGGTACTGTAGAATCTACTAAACAGATTGGTATCTGTCTACGTGGAAGAGGGTTACCATCAGAGTCTAATAATACATAGTCCACTACACACTTGTCTCCAGCATCACCAAGGTTTGTCTGTTCAATACTAAACCCCACAGTCTGATCGTCTACTAACTCAATGTTTATAACACACTCCTGGTCTGTAGTATAAGTAGAGCCAGGGTAGTCAGGACTTGTCATACTGATAGTACTTCCTGTTGTGTATCTGATGGTCTGTTCTAATTCAGCACAGAACTCTGTGGCAGCTACTGTACCTGGGAAAAGGAGAACATCAAGTTAATCTTAGTATAGTAATCTTATACATTAATGTACTAATGGCTAAAATCGCATGACTAATGTGCTCATTTTCGATTTGTATTGATATTTTCTGAGATGGGTAGCATGCAGCAACAACCACATAATATGTTAGTGTGTTAATGTTATCTCTAGCTTACATATGGTGCTAATAACGTTGTAATCCAAATATTATTCATAGACGTGGTAATTTCTGATTGGAAAGGTGCATGAACCTGTGAAATTTCCGGTTACTTTTTATAGATACATACACTGTAAATAGATGTAATGCTGCTACTATACTTAAACCACTACTGTCGCACCATTCAATATTTGCAGATAATATTGTTCATCTTATTTCATTAAGATTGATGTCTTTGTAAACCTAGTGGCAGCCAAGATAAACACATTTGAATATTGGCTATTATGACCTCCATTCGGCATTGAGACCTGTTAAGTTCCCATGGCTATGCCTTTGCTAAGTCTATACTTGGAAAGCTTTTACATACATGTACTTGTAGGTAGGCTACAGCATGAAATAGCCAAGTAATTTTATTGAGTCAACGCTAACACTGTCATTCTATAAACAGCTCTTGTGTGCAGGACAAACAAGAAAGTTACGGGCAATGCCCGCGATGACAATGCAATGAGTTGCAGGCCCTATGGCTATCTCTGTAGCACAGTTTTATATCAACCGCTTGAGTGCTTCCAAAATTCCCAACATGCATACAGTCCCGGCAAAAAGTCTGGAATATTATGCGTCTGCATAGCAAATTAGTGATACATTTGAATTTGATTAAATAATCAAAGAATAATAGGATTTTTGGTCAGTTTTTTGTTAGTATTTATCACAAGTGTTTCATAACAACATATACTGAGAAAATTTGGAATATTTTTAATATTTAGTGGGGTAATCCCCGTTAGCAATGACTCCCTGGATTTTTCTCAGCATTGTTTTTACGGGGGTTTGGTAGTACTCAGGTGTAATTTGTGATACTCAAACAATTTTAATTTTTGTTTTGAAGTCTTCATTTGATGATGGGTTGTGCTTAGCAACTTTGTTGTTAAAATTGCCTAACAGTTTTCAATGACATTAAAATTGGGCTTGTTTCCGGGGCAATCCAGTACATCAATTTTTTCGTTGTTCAACCATGTTTTCACCACCTTAGCTGTATGAACCCAAGCTGCACCCTACTGAAAAACACTGCGGTCTAAAATGTTCATAAATGACATCAGCATAGTCTACAGAATCTCTAAATAAACTTTTGCTGTTCTAGTAGTCTTTTATGGCATTATCCACAGTACACCTCAGCCTTTAGCAGTCATGCATGATTCTTTATACTGCCTACGGTGAATTTAGAGTTGTATCTTTGAGAACTGTTGGACAATTTTAAAAAACAATGGTGCTAAGCACACACAACCCATCATCAAAACAGACCTCAAAGAAAAAGTTAAAAATGTTTGAGTAATAAAAATTACACTTGAGTACTATCAAACCCTCGCAAAATTGATGCCGAGACGAACCGAGGGAATCATTGCTAACAGGGATTACCCCACTAAATATTAAAAATATTCCAAATTTTCTCAGTATATGTTGTTATGAAACACTTGTGATAAATACTAACAAAAAAACTGACCAAAGATTCTATTATTCTTTGATTATTTAACCAAATTCAAATGTATCACTTATTTGCTATGCAGACGCATAATACTCGTATTCCAGACTTTTTGCCAGGAATTTTTGTACGTAGGCTATAAATTGAAAGTGAGGGTTTTCTTGGCAGCAGCTAGGTTTCCAAACACAAGCAACACATCAATCTTACTGAAATAGGATGAACAATATTATTTTGCAAATATTGAATAGTGCGGCGGTAGTGTTTAAGCTATGGAGAGCAATTCAAGAGAAAAGTGCACGAGCAGTGGTCTACATGTAGGTCCCAGTTTAGGCCCTGTTTTTCTACCTTTTACCTTCCACTAGACGTTCTAGGAACGTCCTAATTACTAGCCTTAACTTTCCACTCAACGTTCCATGAACATCCTTGTTTTGACAGCATTATTATAGCTAAGCAAATAAAAACACCACAAAACTGTTTAGCCCATCAAATAGAGCTCAGTCTGAGCATTCCAACAGTATATTGAACTGCTAGATTTGATGGTTTATTGCTGTGATAAGTAACAAAAATAGAAGTCATCTCAGGTTAGTGTAGCATGCAGTCAGCTGCTGCCCATTACATTTGACTATGAAAAAGTAACATGGCAAGATTTGGAGTAGTTTTTCTAGTTTTGGAGGATATTTCAGATAATGACAGATACCATGGTAAAAAGGAGGACAGCAGGTAAAAAGCTGAAAGTTTTACCTACAAGTCAGTATTAAAATCTTAGCTGTAGCCCCAGCGGATGAGGAGCAATTGTAAGATATGTGCTCCATTGTCATATTGAGTAAAATTAACCTGGAATTTTAGGGCATAAAATAGCTGGAAAGTAAAAGGATTGAATAATTTGTCAAAAATTAGATTGAATAATTTTTCAAAAATTAGATTGAATAGTTTGTCAAAAATTAGATTGAATAATTTGTCAAAAATTAGATTGAATAATTTGTCAAAACCGTCTAGAAAATGTTGTGTACATACAGTATATCAAGTGATTGACTCCTAAGCATGATTTCATCACTCTTTATCAAAGCCAAAATGTCATTTTTGATGGACAGTCATCGAGCAAAAATATTCAATTCTGATTGACTAAAATCTCGGTTGGGATATGAGATCACCTGTGGAGGTTTATACTCACAGGCAACTTTGCTGAGCACAGCAACAGATAAAACAGTGAAGAGCTGCTGATAGGTCCACATTTTTCTCCTGGTTTACTGCCGCCAATGTATAACAGTTCACAATACTTGCACACCTGTTCACCTGTACGTAACCTATGATGACTACCTCAGGTTGATGCCTTAGATGCAATCACAAATTAGTAAATAACACATTTCAGTAGCTTGTAGAGCTAGTTCATTTATGATATTCTTTCATCTTCGAAATACTCATATGCTGCATTTAACTTTAACTTCCTTGTACATACAAATTGTGTGGATATTGTCTTGTTCTTTATTCAGTGATTGGTTGAACGATAGAAAGGCTGCATTATTATTACCATTAGTTCTCTATTGAACTACTAGCATGCAATCTCATTACAGTGCACAAATTTGTTGTATGTACATAACCCAGAGTTGTCTCCTGTTTTAGCAATACATTGCATATATATTGTATCTTTAATGGGCTAAATGAAGTGGATTGCAGCCCAAGCCTAAACGTAGCTTTAAATTTTATCAATTTCAACACCTAAACATTTTATAGAGTCTCCTTCTGGTAAATAGTTGATCATTAGAAACTTCGGTCTTTTGAAGTGCTTTTAACACAATGTAATTTGTTTTATTTAGGTTGAAAGTAAGTTTGTTTTCATCACACCATTAATGCTATCAGTTCTAACTCTTTATTTATTTTGCTAAAGTGTAAATTTAAATCTTTACTTTCAAAAAACAAAATTAGTGTCATGTGCATATAAAATAGGAACAAACATTTTAGTAATATTTGGCTACTCCTACATGTACTGTATGTGCATGTACATGTATATGAAAAAAAAACAAATAGGGCATATAAAATGGAATCCCGGGTACACCACATGAAAATTTATTTAACTTTACTTTCACCATAGTAATGAATTTTTGCAATTTGAGAGATAGTTTGAAACAAAATTTACAGAGTAAATTAAAAAGTTAAGCATCTTAAGCTTTTTAAGAAAGTCAAATAGTCAATAGTGTCAAAAGCTTTACTGAAATCTAAAAATATTTCATTCATTATTCATTGCTTCGAAGACTTTGTCTATAAGTTTTACCAGCACAAGAAATGTACTTCTTTTTTCTAAAACCATGTTGTTGATGATTTAAAAATCTTTGTTTTCTAAAAGAAATCACTATTTGATCATTCAAGATTATTTCAGTGCCCTTTTTCAAAACTGGTAAGGTTGATATTGAACTGTAGTTTGTACAGTTTGTTGTTAGGCCTCTCTTGTGTTGAGGTTCAGCCGTTGTTATTAATTTTTTAGAGTACATGTATCATTCTGGAAATATACATGTACAATTTGGGATAAAAAGTTCTTTGTGACGATGTGAATAAATGTTTGGTATGTGCCATTACAGTACTAATAGTCAATTGCTATTAAAATAATTATGTACAAGTGTGAATATTACATTGTATATCTATGTTCAACTTGTTGACATTGCATGATTGTAGACATGAGAAAACTTCCGTGTTCTCTTTTACATGTACATGTAGCTGCTTGTCATCAAAATTGTGAAAATAATTATTACAATTTTTTAATCGGCCAACACTCTTGTGTGTGTGTGTGCGCGTGCGTAGGTGTGTATGTGAAGCAGCCACCGTCTAGAGGCTAGAGCCGTGAAATTTCATGTGGAAGATCCAGTTTTGATTCTTATAGAAATTATTGTTGGTGCCAGGAAGAACAGTAAGCATGAAAATGCAGGGGCAGTCCCTTAATAACAGCATAATACCTGACTGCTGCAATTTCCTCAGGAACTGTATTGCAAAACTTACAAAATTCTTGCTTTGATAACAACAAAATAAAAGTGGGCACTTGAGAAGATATTTTTATAACTGATACTGGTAAAGCCAGTTGAGACTAGGTTGACAAGGAAAAAAAGGTAAAAATAAGTCGGCATGGAACGACAAGCAAAAACAAAGTCAATTACTCTCAGCTGTGTATGAGGGGGAAATATTTTACAGCAGCTTCAGTTTTAACTATTACATAATGGTACAATGCTATGCGTAACATATTATAACTACATTGCAATAGCTTCTTTTTGTCCTGGGAGTTGCATTTGCATACAACTCTTATTCTAGGTTGGTGGAAGTTGTCTTACCTTCTAATACTATTGTATCACTAGAATTGATACTTGACTAAAAGCAGTGGAACTACTTTGCAGTAATGGACTAGTGAGGGTTTTCATGTTTATATTATTACTGAGTGTACATATATGAGAACAGCATAGAGTTGGTTGCTTACTTATGTGAATTAAGAACATATTAGTGATGACAAAACAAGTATAATTTTAAAGTTTTAAAATGAATTTCCATGGTATTAAGGATGTATAGAACGAGTGTTTTTTGTAAAATGAAGTATTTAGACTGCCTTATGTATGCATGATAGAGACTGGTGCTAATCGACCTACAAAAATTTAAAAATGATGATATTGGTGATCGATTATCCGATATGAAATGTAGCAGGAATAGTAGCTAATGTAAATAACCACAGGCTAAGAAGAGGACAGCGTTTATAATAAACATTTCAATGATCATGTCTGAGAACTTCTATTGTCATTTAAGACTTACTGATAAAAACATACATAGACATAGAGACAATAATAAGCTATAGTATCACATCTTTGTAGACTGTGTGCTCTATGGTAACTAGAGTCACCAGTATTTGACAATTTGGTGTTGCCCTGTTTTTAATTGACAGCAAATCATGGTTAAAGACTACATAAACAGTAAACATGATTATATATGAAGCTGTCTTTCCTAAGAGTCTGAATGATTTCTTCTCAACTACAGCTAAGTAGAAACCATAGAGTTATCTCCCCTAGAGCAGGAACTCCGGTAAATTTTGTGATGCCACTTTTCATCCCTAGCGGCCATGATGTGTTGGGGTAGTTACCGTTTGTTTACATTAGTTACCTATGCCCTGCTATGATTAGCTAGTCATTTAGTTAGCAGTCAAAATTTGTTCTTTGCTACCAATAATCTGAAATTTTCTGTTGCACACATATTTTCCAATTATTTCAGACCAACATAATTATTGTATTTATCATATTTTGTAACTTTGATAGCAACTGCATGGTAATTGCAAATATTGTATATTAGTACATCACAAAATTATTATTACACAGCTCCTAGTTCTAGTTATTTTGGCTTTCAGTAGGCAAGATTACTTTACTTTTACCTCAAATTACAATACAGCTAAAGATACTGTAGTTGTTAATTGTCCTACGTCCTATGGTTTACCCTAGTATCACATGATTGGTAAAGTATAAGTATTTCTATATGTAGAACAGATTTGCAGAAGTTGCATATTACAAATAAAAACATTTATGTAGACAAACAAAACCAATTCATAACATGGAGTATAAATGCCAATATTTTGACCAAATCTATTTTAAATATTTACTGAATAAAAATAGCATAAGAACTCTTATTCAATATTCAGAAGTCACTCCTTGCCATTCTTAGGAATAAGGTCAGCCAGCTCTTCAAGATTCACAGCATCAGCACAGATCAATATTCTGTCTAGTAGACCTATATTAGGAAATTAATACCAGATAAATAAATGCTTCACGCTTACCACAGATAAATAGTTTACAGACATATAAGAGGTATTAGATCCAAATAATAAAGCAGTAACGAAACATGTTCAATGCCTACTGTCCTACCATAATAGTACAGCTATTAGTAGTTACATGATTCTTGCCAAATTGGCATCACATTATATCAGAGTAAAATAAAGTACGATTTCGATAAGACATATATGTTGATATAGTTGATCACTCTGGATGTTACCTATGAATTAAATTCATAACAGCTCTATAATGGACGACAGAAATCTACCAAGTACCTTCTCAGACATATATATAAAACAACAAGCCTTAATTAAATCAAGCATCTCATTTTAACCGTGAAACCCATTTCTAATTGGGACGCAGTTGTTACAGTTTGTGTGCACGAGTCCCAGGAAAAGAGTTCATAATCATAACCTACTTGATGGGTATGATGGATGAGCACCACACATAGAGTTGTGGCAATGTGCATCGTGGTATCCAGATTTCACTTTAATCTCCAACCTACAAATAACAAATCAGTGCTACAACTCAACCTGCACCTATTCTATTGTAGGTAGAAAGGCTAGGAAAGTTGTGGTTAAACAAACTGTTACTAAGAAATTAAATAAATGACGTAGGCCTATAAACTTGCATAAGACTATTCAACGTTCTACATTATAATGTTTAATGACTAATTAACAGCCCTAATAAATTTAGATTTTTCCTTCCATATCATCTTTCTTTTCAGTTATAGTTTAGCTTGAAACCATTCTAAGATTATGCTAAGCTGGTGTAGATCTTTGATTATAATGTATTTAGGCTACTAACTGTGCTAGGCAATTAGATACTACAAAGCCTCGGAATCAAACTCTAGACAGGAATGGACAAAGGAAAGTTCACATCTGTAAAACAAAGTCATTGATAGTTTATAGATTTCTTAAATAAATTTCCTAGCAATATAAAGTTAGCCTATACTAACATTCAAAGTAATGATGATAGGCCTATAACACAATTACAATAATTATAATCATAATAGGTCTATTATATTTATAGCCTACTATTGTGGTAGATTCTAGAAGTGTTTTTGCAAGCTGGTATTGTAAGGCTAGGGAAGCTGTTGCTTTTTTACGTATATAATAGGAGTTAGCTACATGTAGCTCTAGCTGCATGTAGCTATTTTACATACATATATATAAGAGATTTTTATATACAAAAAAAAAGAGAGAAGTAGAGTAAGTAGAGAGAAAGTGGAAGAGAAGTTGAAGTGTTAATAAAGAAAAAGTTAGATCTGCAAGTGTCTAGACAAACCCTGGAGAAGGTTTATGGAATGACAGTTGAATGAATAGAATCCATAACATTATAATTATTATTACAAAAATTAATTTACAATCACAAATATTAATATTATAAAATAATTATATATATAATCAATTCAATGATAAACATGTTCATGTTGATAGATAGTCTGTAGTAGAATCATACTTTAGCGGCTCCAATTGCATGCTCCCTCCGGTGGGTTGGGCTCTGGTTGTGTCGTGAAATTGACACAACACCCGATTCATACCGAGGGAGTCAAGTCAAGCAAAGATATCCACAGCTATATCTGTGCTTGTTGTAGAATAGCGCTGAAGAGCAAAAGAGTGATAGAGAGAAGGAAAAACGAGCAGTGCTAAGAGAGGGTTCCGACAAGAGAGACTGGTTTTGGTTGTATATATTTATTAACTATATTTATCTTTGAGTTTAACCTTATTATTACTACATTATTATTGTCTTTGTCCTAATTTATTACATAAATAAAGAACTAAATCTGGAAATTAGTTGTTCCCTTGTCACTCCTTGGTGTGTCATTATCCCTAGAGTTGGTTAATTATCTCCGCCTCAATACATCTGGCTGAGTCCTAGGTTAGATTTCCAAGCGTTCAGGAGGATCCAAAAGTAATAGAGTTGTGTGTCTCTGCCTTGCTGGCAGCACACAACGGGCAACGTCTATTACATTGGTGGCAGCAGTGGGATCATTTCTGAACGCTCTAACTGCTTAGCTAGGTTGGGGTTGAGTGATTATTTGACTGGATGATGGCCGCTGGGTGGCAGAACACTAACCCATTTTTAGATTCTTATGTTATGACCAGAGGTACTAACCCGTTTTTAGCACCTGAAGTTGTTGAAACCTTTATTGATAACAGCATAACTAACCCGTTTTTAGCACCTGAAGTTGTTGAAACCTTTATTGATAACAGCATAGCTAGTCATAGAGGGAGTTGTACAAATAGTCAGGCCATCCGCGATGTAGAGGAGTTTTTGGACGACCGCTACCGGCGATACGTGGACAACAGCTCTGTGTGTCACGCGGCTCCAGCGTCGCCGGGCGCAGCGCCCCCTTTTAACTCCATCGTGTTTGGGGAACCGGCAGCTTCTGCTATGGAAGTGTACGATGCGCACAGGGTTAGTCAAAACCCATCAGCTCCACCTGTGCCTCCCCGGAGAGTTACGCCCACTCCGGCGCCCAGACAGGTTAAACCGGTGCCGCACCATTCCACTCCACTCTGCGATTCGCGAAGATCGCAACCAGGTGGTTTGGGGTGCGGAGTTGAGCCAATGCTAGCAGAATCGCCCATTGCACCTTCCCTTGCTGGACAGGAAGAGACTCGTGCAGTGGGAACCGATTCCCATTTGGATACTAATCAGTTGTTACAATCGCTGGTGAACCAGTTCACCTATGCAGTCGAGCGGGTGGGTGCCCCTTCCCGGGAATTACAACCCCCGCGATTTGATGGCAGTGGGGACGTACACCTGTTTGTGAAACAGTTCAAGCAGGTGGCCCTATTAAGCCACTGGAATGACCAGGTCACATTAGTAAAACTCCAAGGTTGCTTGGAACGTTCAGCCAGAGAGTGCGGTCATGCTGATTCTTCGGAAGAAGTGTTTGTCCGATTGGTAACCATGTTTGGGTTGACACCCACCGAAGCTCGTGAAAGGCTTCACGCCTTGCACCGTTACCCAGATGAGACCTACGTCTCCCTGGGTAACCGTGTGGAACGACTGGTGAGGGTGGCTTATGGTGCGCTCGGTACCGAGGTTACCAATCAGATGGCACTGGAACACTTCGACAGGGCCCTGGAGGACCCTTTGCTAAGATGTCACATGCTTGTGGCACACCCCAGAACACTCTCTGAAGCAATTAAGGCTGCCGAGCGTTACCACACAATTAGTGGAGCGCCAGCAGTACCTCACAGACGAGCGAATAAATTAGCACAAGTTGGGGCTAGCCCTCCTTCACCTCCTGCCAAGGACGAAGCCAAGGACCGTGATCTGGGGAAAGTGCTGACAAATATGATGTCTCTACTTGAAGAGCAGAGTAAGCTTATCAAGCAACAAGGGGCCCGTCTATCCTCCCTGGAACAAAGACGTAGACCTAGAGACACAGGGCTGCCAGGCAGCAGGACAACCAGGCAAGCTTGCTTCGGCTGTGGGGACCCCTCTCATTTCATGAGGGATTGTCCCCGGCAGAACAACATGCGTAAACCACCTGCAGATAAGCAGTTGGGAAACTAACAAGGTCTACTCCACCCATTCCCGGAACAACGAGTAGACCTAAAACTTCTTACCGGGAGACGACCAGAACCGACTCTAAGCAGATTGGGGCCCGGGACAGAGATCTAGCCTCAGACCAGCCCATCATGTCGTCTAATAGGCGATCTTCGTGGTGTAAGCTGCCTGCTACTCCTGTTCCGGAGCCTGCGCTTTCTGGGAAGTGTGGTCACATGCCAGATGTCACGGGGACTAATTGCTCTAGTTTTCCAGACGCTGGTTCGAAACAAACTGCTGAAGCCTGCAGCATGGCTACGTCTGCATCGGCTCTATACCTTCCCGGAAAGATCTCGGGTAATTCTGTCATGGTTATGCTCGATACTGGCAGTACCCTGAATCTTCTGGCGAAGAGGGTCTTTGACCAGTTGCCCAGGCATATCAAGGACACCATTGGTCCATTTGAAAAAAACTTAGTGCTGGCCGATGGGTCCAATTTACCGTTCCATGGTCAGATTGAGCTGTCTATTCGGCTCCGGTCCGAGACGGCCATAGTCAATATGGTGGTTGCTGAAATTGAAGCAGATGTCATTTTGGGGATGCCATTTCTCCGGGACAACACTTGCCACATTCAGTTCAGTCAGTCTACCTTAGTGATGAACGGTAAAAGCCTCACCTGTACCAACCAAGACGGAGTCTCATTTACGAGTAAAGTTCAAGTACTTTCCGTAGCGAGGATTTCTCCCTGTTCAGAGCAAATAGTGAAATGCAGACTTACCAATCCTGTGAGCTCGCCGATGGGTATTGTAGAAGACAGTAATGCTGTGACTAGGTTCAACCTTGCATTAGCTTCTAGCATTAATACTTGTGGCGAGGGCAGAAGTTTATTAGTCAGAGTCATAAATCCGTCCAACCAAACGAAGACGGTACCAGCCGGTACTGTCCTAGGGACGTTCACCAGTGTAGAACCGAGTCAACTAGTGGAACAGGACTCAGTTTCAGGTGTTGAGTCAGGTCCGGATTCCAACATGGAGTCCAGTGTCTTACCACAGCATCTGGAAGCACTCTATCAACAAGCGACTGTCACCTGTAGTCAACCACACCAGAAGCAAGCCATTGCTAAGCTGTTGACCAACTACAGTGATGTGTTCTCTAGTGGAGAAAGAGATGTCGGGTTAACGAACCTGGTAAAACACCCTATCGTGGTAGCACCCGGAACCATACCAATTCGGCAAGCACCGCGTCGTCTAGGGGCGGAGAAGGAGGCTGAGGTCGAGAACCAGGTCCAGAAACTACATCAGCAAGGTCTGATCGAGCCGGCGTACGGAGCTTGGAGCTCCCCCGTCGTGCTTGTGAAGAAGAAAGATGGCAGCTGGAGGTTCTGTATCGACTACAGACGCCTCAATTATGCGACAATCCAAGATGCTCATCCTCTGCCTAGGATAGACGACAGCTTGGACGCTTTAGCCGGTAGCCGATATTTTACCACTCTGGATCTCCTGAGTGGGTATTGGCAGGTGCCACTAGATGATGACGCCAAAGAAAAGTCCGCATTCTGCACTCGTAGTGGTTTGTGGAGGTGGAAAGTCCTTCCATTTGGGCTTACCAATGCACCTGCTACTTTCCAGAGGTTGATGGAGAGGGTCCTTCATGGTCTCCATTGGAAAACTTTGTTGCTGTACCTGGATGATGTGATTGTGATTGGAAACAATTTTGACGATCATTGGGATCATCTTAAAGAAGTATTAAGCCGACTTCGTGCAGCTGGATTGAAACTGAAGCCCTCCAAGTGTCACTTGTTCCAGGAAAAGGTCAGGTACTTGGGGCATGTGGTTAGTAAGGATGGGGTAGCTACCGACCCTGAAAAGATCTCTGCTATAGCCGAATGGTTGCCACCTAGCAACATTTCTGAACTGCAGGCATTCTTGGGGACGGTAGGGTACTATCGTCAATATGTGGAGGGCTTTGCTTCCATCGCCAAGCCGCTCTCTCAGCTCACTGCCAAGGGCAACAAGTTTCAATGGAGTGATGAGTGCCAGAACGCGTTTGACTCACTGAAACAGGCTATGGTGTCTTCTCCTGTACTAGGATATCCTGATACATCTCAAGAATTTATTCTTGATACAGACGCATCCCTCGTCGGAATTGGTGCTGTGTTATCACAAATCCAAGGAGGACGAGAAAAGGTGATCTCATACTACAGTAAGACTTTACAGCCACCCGAGAGAAATTACTGCGTTACTCGGCGGGAGCTACTGGCTGTGGTCAAGGCTGTGAACCACTATCGACCCTACTTGTACGGCCGGCAATTCACCATCAGGACGGACCATGCTTCGTTGATCTGGCTTCTCAGGAGGTCTGAGCCTTCTGACCAGATCGCCAGGTGGTTGGAAGTCCTCAGTGAATTCAAGTTTACCATCGTACATCGAGTAGGCAGCAAACATGGCAATGCTGATGGCCTCTCTCGACGACCTTGCACTGACTGCAAGCAGTGCCAGAGGATAACTCGTCGGAGTGGTGGGCCGAGTATAGAAGAAGTAATCGCTGACTGGGAAGCCGAAGAACGAGAGTTCAGCTTCCCCGCAGTCAAACCACTGAACCGACCTGATGACTTAGGGGATGAAGCTAGGTGGGAGGTCGGGTGTGCTTGCCCTGTGGGCAACACTAGCCGGAACACCACCCCTATAGGATCTGATGGTCAGCCACAAAATCATACAGCTGATGATCTTGTAAGAGCCCAGCAAGTACCGGGTGATGTTGCCACGGTTTACCAAGCTGTTTTAGCTCAGCAACCTTTGGATCCTGAAAAGGTGAGCCTGGGAAGCCCAGAACTCAAAAAGCTCAGTACCATGCTCTCCTTGCTGAGGATCAGGGAGGATGGCGTACTGGTGGCTCGAGTTTTGGGTAACCAGCGACCGCGGGAGGTGATTGTATGTCCCAGTACCATGCGGAAGGACATTATATGGAACACCCATATCCTTTCCCATGCTGGGATAATGAAAACTCTCAAACGGTTACAGCTCCTTTGGTACTGGCCAGGTATGACCTCTGCTGTGCGCAGACTAGTCAGAACCTGTCAGATTTGCCAACAAGCCAAGCAGGGTGGTCTAAACCAGTACTCGAGCTGTGGGCCTCTGTTCGCTGGTCGTCCATGGCAGAAAGTGGCCATCGACCTAGTTGGGCCGTTGCCTTGCACAGCTCGAGGTAATCAGTGGATTCTAGTGTTATCGGATCATTTCACCAGATGGCAAGATGCTATAGCACTGCCTAATGCTACCGCACCAGTAGTTGCTGAGGCACTAGATGATAGGGTCTTCTGCTACTTCGGACTTCCCGAGGAGATCCATAGTGACCGCGGGGCGCAGTTCGAAGGGGACCTGATGTCGGAGTTGTGCTTGCTGTGGAGAGTCACTAAAACCCGAACATCTCCCTATCATCCTCAGTCTAATGGTGTTGTAGAACGAGGTAACCGAACGTTGGGCGATGCCCTTCGTTCGCTGTTATTCAGCACAGGCAGCGAACAAAATGATTGGGATAAATTGCTGCCTCATCTTATGCGAGCACTACGTGCAACACCACATTCCAAAACCCAGGAGACTGCCAACTTCCTCATGTTTGGTAGGGAATGCCGATTACCAGATCAGCTTGTCCAAGGAACAAGCGATACTTCGATAACCACTCGTACCCTGTATGCCTCCGAACTGCAAGAGCGCCTGGATACGGCTCACGCCCTGCTGCGATCACAGCAGTTGAGACTCGTGAGGACTCCGGATAACCAGGAAGCGCCCTTGTTCAGCCCGGGAGACATGGTACTAGTGCAGTATAAGAGACGGAAGAAGGGCATCAACCCGAAGCTACAGCCAAAGTTCCAAGGTCCTTTCACGGTAAAGAAGGCATTTAATAATGGTACCTACAAGATCCAGGGCAGGGGCACAGTTCACGAAAGTCAACTGAAGCTCTTCAATGCCTGTGATGATTCTCGGGGACAGCCTTCCCAAACAATAGATCCAGCTGATGGAGCTGACTCTGAGCCGGAGGACGGGCCCTCCCGCTGGTCAGCCTTTCCAACTGCTGACATAGAACGGATGACCGTTCCTGATCTGGGTCCACTGAGGGAGGACCTCGATGCTGGTCATCTCAGTGACAGACCCAGGAGAGCTGTTCGTCATCCTAAGAGATTAGATGACTACGTGGTGTATACATAGGTGTGGGTCCTGGGACCATCGTGTCATGCTAGGTCGTGACACGCTGTGGGACAGGTTGCCTCCTATCTAGTACACTATCCTAAGAGATTAGATGACTACGTGGGGTATACATAGGTGTGGGTCCTGGGACCATCGTGTCATGCTAGGTCGTGACACGCTGTGGGACAGGTTGCCTCCTATCTAGTACCCTATTACATAACACCTCATATACAGCTGGGGTGCCGAGTTTGCCTGATAGTTGTAAAAACTACTGGATTATGAGTACTCTCATTGCTGCTTCTTGATCTTCCCATCTAATAGAAAGCGTAACTTTGCTTGTACTCCTAGAATGGTGTTCGACCGTACCTAAGGGGTCGAATGTGGCCGTGATAGGGTGGTACAAGTTTCCTTTCTTTTTTTTAGTATCTCGATCCCCTTCAATCTCTTCCATCATGTCAACTGAAGTTCAGGTCCAGATCATGGAGGACAACCTGCTGGAATCGGACCAGGAGCAGACGGACGTACACCCCGGTCATACGGAGAAGGCCATTGGTACTACGTCCAGCCCAAACCGAGTCAGAAAAAATGTACGGTATAGAATGTACACCACCAGAGCAACCGACCACCAATCATCCCAGGCCAAAGGACCTACTGGCTGTAAACTATGCAACTTTATGGGGAATGGCCGGGAGCTATCAGACCATGTGAAGCTGCACTTCAGCAAGTTGTTCTGTTCCTGTGGGCACACCAGCAGGGATAAGGCTGCCATGCAGGATCACTTGAAGGAAGGAGGAGTAATATGTATGACGGACACATGTTTTGTGGTAGATGCGGCCCGGTTCAAACAGTTTAAAGAGGAATGGCAGCTTCCAAAAGGAGTGCAGTTTGGTGTCCTTCCGGTGGTAGACAGAGCTAGAAGCAACACAGAGACAGCCTCTCTGCGCTCATCCGTTCCTGTAGATGCTCGGGAAACCATCCGGCGTAGGCATATGAGACAATCGTCAGCTCCTTATCGACGGCCAATAGAAACGATGCCAGTAAGAGGATTTAACACTTCATCCTACTCGCCAGCCTGTATGGATCCAGCACACCTGGGCTATGCGGAACTGAAGAGGGAGAGAGACGAGTTACAACAGAAGGTCCGCCAACTGGAGTCAAAGTATCAAGCAGCCATTCACACTCAACAACAGCTCAGAAGCCACCTACAAGCCTTGAGCGATGCTCCTCAGCATATTCGTGCAGCAAGCATGCTGCTTGACATGCAATTGGGTTTGTACCTTACATCATTGTGCTATCCTAGTTTTAGGGCTGTAGCATTTCTAATGATGAACAATATCAATGTCGCCGTATGCTACTACCTTGCCTTTATCGATGCTAGCTGTAGGCTTCACCTGCCTGCCTCGCATCTAGGGGTGGAGAATGTAGTAGAATCATACTTTAGCGGCTCCAATTGCATGCTCCCTCCGGTGGGTTGGGCTCTGGTTGTGTCGTGAAATTGACACAACACCCGATTCATACCGAGGGAGTCAAGTCAAGCAAAGATATCCACAGCTATATCTGTGCTTGTTGTAGAATAGCGCTGAAGAGCAAAAGAGTGATAGAGAGAAGGAAAAACGAGCAGTGCTAAGAGAGGGTTCCGACAAGAGAGACTGGTTTTGGTTGTATATATTTATTAACTATATTTATCTTTGAGTTTAACCTTATTATTACTACATTATTATTGTCTTTGTCCTAATTTATTACATAAATAAAGAACTAAATCTGGAAATTAGTTGTTCCCTTGTCACTCCTTGGTGTGTCATTATCCCTAGAGTTGGTTAATTATCTCCGCCTCAATACATCTGGCTGAGTCCTAGGTTAGATTTCCAAGCGTTCAGGAGGATCCAAAAGTAATAGAGTTGTGTGTCTCTGCCTTGCTGGCAGCACACAACGGGCAACGTCTATTACAAGTCTATGGAAATCACCTGAATTAATAAAATAATAGTTAGTTTAGTAGGTATAGTGTAGTCACTGATCTAATGAGTGAGTGACTTTGATCTGTGACTATTGTAATAAATTGCTAGTGAGTCACGATCACAACTTCACCTGATAGTATTACTATATTTACAACGTAGTAGTAGCCTATTACCATTACTATAATTAATAAATATAGGTACAGCAGTGACAGTGAGCAAAGTTAATTTAACTCAGCCTCAATCAATCAATAACAGTACCGAGAGATTCCACTATTACTGGATGAATGAATGTGCTCATTAATTTTAAACAATTATACTTGCTATAACTTCTGGGCTAACTAAAATGATTATATTATTTAATTTTATTATTGAGTAAATTTTTAATTTTACAACAATAATTCTACAACAATAAATAACAATTACAATTGAATTTATTTCATCATTGCCTTTCCAGGTCCAACTCACAACAACCGTACTGTATTCCTACTAACCACACTGTTAATCCAAAGAAACCCAAAGTACACTCTTGCAATCACACCAAGGTTAACTATATGAGATTGTCAGATTGTATAATTATTGTTCCAGGAATGCCACTAGTACAACTAGCTCCACGCTCATTTTTTGAAATGAACAGAGAATTGTTCACGTGCTATCGAAAGTCCTTTATGGGTAGATAATTGTGTACAATAAGCCTATCATGCTATCGATTAGAGATTTTAATACCCAATAATATGCGGCTTTATTTTGGTTGACCAATCAGCGCATTCACAGACTTTCTACGGATATACGCTGTCGTGCTAGTCGGTTACTAGTATTATTTGGTCGAGTAAACATCTATTCTTATTTTTCTTTAAAGTCCTATTTTACAAAGAGATTTTCAAAATCACTGTTATTGTGAAAAAACAGAGTTATTATTAAACAGTTTAGATATAAATTCAAAACATTTTACACAAATAGTATCTGGAAATAACAGCGTTGAAAAATTTTATGTTTTATATATAATTGTAATGGTAACTAATGTAAACAAACGGACGAAATCCCCATCGCATCATGGCCGCCCGTGGGGAAAACTGGCATCAAGTGGCCAATCGGCGTTTAATAGCGGAAAATTTTTAAGTTCCTGCTCTATGGGGTGTTACCTCTATGGTAGAAACTAAAAAAAAACATCACAGGCTAATTATACGATCTCCAACATGACTTATGGTGTACTGTAGGTTAGAAAACTCTAAATTGGTAACACATTTTGAAGAGAGTAGATAGTCTTGGAAAGGTTGTTGATCTAATTAATAGTAGTTGTAGCTGGAGAGCTCAATGAACCTTGTGATGCATAGAGATCATTGTCTAACATGACAATCTCAGGCTTATTAACCACAGCATATGTTACACCCTCATTCTTTTGTTTCTCTGAACTGTGGGAGTCTCTGCAAGAAGTTGTAGGTCGTATTATTGGTATACACATGTATGTACAACTGTGCTATGTTATTTATTGAAGATGTTCCATCTATTTAACACAACAAATAATTTACACACATTATTACAATGTGCGGTAGCTGCTACTAGTGCATTCTACGGCTGGGCATTGAATCCATCCCCTAAACTCTATGAACCTAAACTATCTCTCTTTCAAATATTGGAATTATCATGAGATTTGTTCCTTCTGTAGCATACAATGTATAAATGTGATAATATGCTTTAAACTTTATAGCATGGGTGTTTCGTCTCAATTCATGAGTGAATATGATTTACTAATATACTCGGATCATGTGCCTACGTTCTACATGTGGTTGTAGAATAGTCCATAGCTGAAATCCTTTCTGGTGAGTGGCTAGGGTCCACCACATCACACTCTACTATGTGTCTATCTTTCTCCACGCACTCTGTCCTGCCATCAGGTTCCGTCTGTAGAACCACATCTGAGTATAGGTTGTCTGGAAAAAATTAATTAATTGATAGAATGATGGTAAAATTATTGCTTCAAATGTTACGAAAGGCTAAATCTTTTACACCTCTTACGTGGATGGAAAATTTAAAAGTGTGCAAAGTGTAGTGTTTTTCTTGTAATTTATTTTACACATAAATGTAACATCCTATTGTGCTAGACTAGACATGTGCTATTGCAGTTCTAATGCTTCTAGAACCTCAATTAAATTTCCGACTGTTCAGAGCACAACTGTGGTATTGCAATGGTCCAAGCACACCAAGGGATGTATGTGTCAGAGAGTTGAGCGGTGTCTATTAAGATCATTCGAACCACTACAGTAATAATATAGAGAATTCTGAATTAATAGCCAGGCTCTGTTACGATGGCAGCATAAGATATTTACGCAGTGGTCAAAGTTGGGGGGGTCGTGGGGGGACGCAGTCCCCCCACCATAAATTTCAGGGGGTCTCCCAGATTGATAGACCCCCTGCAGATTACTATTATAATAATGATAATACTAATTGGATCATATTTACTTTAAGATCTTGGACCATATTTAACCTGTAGTTCTTGGATTTTGCACCATTTCGGTGTCTAATTTTGATAAAGTTTCGAATTTCCGGGAGGGCGCTCAAGCGCCCCTCCCGGACCCTCCCCGCCGGCGCGCTGTTTGGGCACTTCGCGCCCTCAGGTAATTATGTCTGCTACCCTGGAGACCCTCCACCTCTTTCCTTAGACTTTGACCACTGTATTTACGGGACTACTGACAGTGCCGACTTGCAGCTGTTGAAAATGCACTTACTGTTAGCATTTGAAATGGAGTCCAGGTTGATGTCCACATAGTCATACCTTGGTTTGGGCTTAGTTGATAGTTGACTATTATTCGTAGAGCTTAACTTCCTACATAAAATAGTACAACCAGTACATTTGTGGCACTATCTCCAACTAGGATATTGTGTTTTTACTGGCCATCTGAAATAATTTTAACTCCGCCTGCAGCTTAAAGTTTATATTTTTCTACTTACTATCCTTTAACGGTTTTACTTTTACTCATGTAGAAAATTCTACTCCAAGGCTTAGTGAGAAGGAAGTATCTCAAGCACAAAAAATCAGTACACAAATACTGTGACCTACATGTATTTATTACTACTATAAATAGCTTAGGCATGTATGTGCTTGAACGTACAAATTTCGAGACGGCATGAAGGCAGCATCATAAAAATGACTAACTTAAAACTGTTGTCTATGTGTCATATGTTAGAAATGTACCTTTTTTTTCTTCTTCTAGAGAGTATTATACAGGTCAGCAGTATAACAATGATGATAAGTATAGCTGCTGCTGAACCTGCTGCCAAAGCTATGATGAGTGTCTTGTTCATCTTAGGTATAGCTGGTCTAATCTCTTCTGCAGTAGTTACTAAATGGAAGAGTAGGACTACATTGATAGGAATGGAAGTGTGTAGACCATTATAGGCATATTGTAGAGATAGTGGGTCAAGGTTGTCGGATAAGGAAGTGAAAATTGTATGATTAACAACTAGTGGATACTGGTAGAAAGGAAAGATACTGTAGCTTGCAAGTTAGCACTAAGTACACTACAAGACTGCATAGTAAAAGCATGCATAGCCAACTGTATTTTGTAGTTTAGTGGGTATTAGGCATTGCTCCTGTATCCAGTTCAGGTTGACTTGTAAATGAAGCACTGCATAAAGTTGCCGACATGTGTGCTGCAGGTGGAATAATTAGAACAGCCATTCCAGGGTTTTTTGTGACGTCTGCTAGTAGGTCTATGTACATGTAAGCCAGCATTGCAATTTAATTTGTAAGGACAGATTAGCTGCGACCAGTGTTCGAAGTGGAACAAATGAGGTGGGTACACGGTACCTACCTGCAATCTTAGGACTTTTCCTAAAGGGTGCATTGGTCACTCAGAAGCTGCAGATCATAATTAGAAGTTGTTCTCCCATTTCAGCAAGACAAAACAAGGGAGGACAATTTCCAATTATGGTTGATAGCTCCTTTACCTCATTACACAGAGTACATGGTACCAATGTAGCCCATTCCTTATATTTTAAACTACTGAGTGTGCTTTGTGTCCTTCAATTTTGTATTACTGCTGCATTGATTGTAAGAATGAATAGATCTATACTATTTAAAACACGACAACTCCCCTTGTCTTTCTTTCACTGTAATAAAAGTACATGTAGTCAAAGAGAAAACAACTTCTTTATTTATTACCAAATGCTGAACTACAACATTTTACAGTTGTATATTTTGTCAAAAGTATATAAACACAAACAACAACAGCATGTAACTGCAACTGTATGAAAACTATAGTAATTCAACAAAACAGCTATGACATTGACATCAACATTAGAGAAGGGAAGGAGTTGAAGTTTATCAACAAAATTATAATGAACAAAAGTATTATAAAATACATGTATTTCCCTTGTCACAACCTGCCTGTAGACTTTATTATATAACACTAGTAATGTTATTTGAACAACAGCTATAATGAAAAGTTAAAAGGTTGAAACCTATAAAACATACATACTTGTGTAAAGGAGTTTCACCAATTTATCTAGGATATATACATGTACTACTCACTGGGTTTTCTCTAATATTATTATAATTTTGTTAATTTATTAAGGAATTTATCTGTGGCAGCTGTCAGGTCTTGCATCAAATCCATGAAAACAACAGGCCCTGACTGGGGTTTGAACCAATGGTCTCTACAGTGCCTAATCGCCTAGAAAAGTGAACAGAAGACATTGCCACAACACCAGTACAGCAATGTTAGAAAAAGACAGCTTCACTAGCGAGCAGTAGATATTAAAAATATAAATTAGGGTATCATTTCTGCAAAGTTAAATTCCTCACCAGCTTCCTTTGGATCACTAAACACTGTATTACAAGTATCCTCACCACTTGTGACAACATCTTCCAAAAATGCCAAATGTTTTATAAATTGGCAGCACTAGTAAAAACTGGCCTCAAAGTTAAATCCATGGCTGAATATAACCTTAGCAAGAAATATCAAATCACACCAGGGGCGGATCTGGCACAGTTTGAAGGGTTCTGCCAACAGGCCGGGGGTCCAGGGGGCCGCCTAGGCCCCCTGGCGGGGTCCGGGCAGCGCCCCGGCCACCGAAGCTATATGCTGAATTTTGCACTAAATGAAGCAAACTTATGCACACTTACACTTTGAATCAACATGTTCCTGTTACATAAATATTTGCTGCCCTATGATGCAAATAAAATATTTCTATGTTAGTATATTATTCTAAATTATATTATCATTTTATAATTACATTGCATTATAGTAGTCTGTGATTATGAATATGTATGTCAAGCTTGTATGGAGTGCAGCGCAACTCACTCTCCTTCCTGTACTAAAGCATAATAAACATGAGCATGGGTTCCATGCCTTTATATTTAATGTTTGATCAACAAAAATCTTAAAATACTGCATGCTTGATTTATTTGCCTCTTAGCTGACAAGAGTTGTCTTTCCATCTTTAATGTACATAAGGCAGTTTCCTTCTTGGCTTCTTGCACGTGATTTGGTCTCCTAGCAACATCACATTGTCCTTGACATTTTCAATCTAGCCTAAATAGGTTCCTGTAGAAAGCTTGTGTCTTATGTTATCTATTACTAATCCACTAATGTGGCTAGTTTACTACTATAACTGTAGTGAATCAAGCTCACAGATTAGTAATAGCTTCCCTGTGTTAGAAGATGTACTTGAGTAAGCCGTAAATACTTTATTTCATGATCAATTTGCAGCTAATTTTAGAAGAAATAATCACTTTAATTTTTTTTATTGGAAGTGAAGGGTCCCGCCATGGCAGGGAGGGCGGGACCCCCAAATCCGCCCCTGAATCACACTGACAGTAAATTCAATGTAAACTAAAAATATAGTATTGCCTAAAAGACTATTCAACTACCTAAAATACTCGACAAACTATCATGCATGTAGGTTACTAGGCAGCATGCAAGTACACTAATAGACAGCATGCAAGTACACTAATATGCGGCATGCAAGTACACTAATAGGCAGCATACAACTTCATTACCTGTGGTCTTTTGTGGACTTCTGAAGGCAATGAATCACCTCAATACAACAAAAATAGAGAATACAAACAAAACGATTACTTTAATTGCAGTCAACCAGTGAAACCAAGCTCAATTCAAATACATAGTTTCTACTAGTACCATCTAGACTAAACAGTGACAGGATTCTTCTTAGCTCTCTGTGAATCCCAATTTGTCATAACCTCACTCTTTGCCTCACTTACTAAACTTGGAAGTAGTTTGCAATAGTGGCGCAATACCTATAGCTGTTGAAATGCAATACTATGTGCAAAAACAAATAGTATTCCTACCTATTCTAGAATAAAAATATCAACATGAGATTAAAATATTCTACATAAAACAATACAACAATTGCTATATTATTTGCATTAAATATTTGATACAATAATGATCATTAAATATAAATTAATTATCTAATTCCCTGTTCTATTATAAACAATTTATTTCTATTTTATACTTTCATTTTTATTTATTGAATATCGACTCTTGTTCTTGTGACAATCCAGTAAGCAATATTTTTATTTATACTTGATGCAGGCGTATTGCTACAATAATTATTATCAAGATAATTTATTTCATATAAAAATTAATGAAAATATAAATAATTATGGTTATCAATATGATATGATTACCATTTGATTATCTAATTCTATTAATTCACTTCTAGTTCTATTATTTATAATAATCACTATAAATAATTATTTATTTTTTTACATAATTAATATAATGTTTGATTTATTATTTACATGTTATATTATTGAATACAGATTTTTTCTCTAGTGATAATCTAACAAATACGAATATTTATGTTATTGTTATATACAACATCATGGATGATCATATTAAATTAATATTAATATTTAATTTTTGTATTTTATATTTTATTAGCAAAGTAAGAAAAATACAACCATCTCCGATATTTATCACTCAGTCAAACGTCAAATTCCAATAGAATACAACAATGTACTTTTAAGATTTAGGTTTAGAGCTAAAAAACTTTTAGATTCAACTGTTTGGCCACTGTCCTTATCAAAAAGTTTTCATGGCTCTGCAAACGCATTCGGAAAACTGAAAATACTAAAGAAAGTGGAACCCATATTCAAGTCCTGTGAAACCATTGATACAATTGTAATGTGATGCTAGACGTCAACGGGTTTGGCGAATAGCGGAAGTGACGTAATCCCAGAAGCCGCGGAGATATTGAAAGTCTCTTACGTCTTGAACGCTGAATAAACCACACGTGCTTTCAGAGACTTCTTGTTCTCGACCTCCTACTAGTAACTATCAAGTAAGTGCGTTTATCTGCATATACGAACATACCTGACCCACGTAACTTAACACAATGACTAACTTTGTTAGTAAAGCAGAAGGATTTATTTGTGTGCAGGTTGCTGGTTCAAGCTACTAAAAACTTACTTTGACATTTCGGGATTGGCTTAACACGCTGTTATCAATCAAACGATCAGCAGTCACTCAGCAACCAGTAAACCTATTTCGATTGCGACAACTGCCGTGTCTTCAGCAAAGCTAGTCAATTACCATGAGGGTACACGCCTGCTGACAGTGTACCCACCAAAATTGAGGTGGGTACACGCCGTATACTCCCGTATAACCACAATTCGAACACTGGCTGCGACTATATAAATCTAATGTTCAGTTTTCTGTACTGCTACATGTAGATATTTATCAAAATAATCAGGTGATAAACACTGGCTTTCGATGCTTCGAAGTACTTTGAATTGTCTGTCCCTGCGAAGCATGGAATGGGATAATTCGAACGACTTCGTATGATTTTTCGCTTCGAATGACGGCTACGAAGCCATTCGAAGCGAATCATCGCTTCGAAGTATGGAATGGGTCATTCGAAGCGGTTCGCAGCGTTTGTGGGAAAGAATCCATCGCGGGTTCAAAAGGTCGACTACAAGTGCTCGTTTCCGTTGGAGGTTTTTATGAATTGTTGAGTAGCATAAATCTAATTTTAATTCTCTTTTCAAAACCGTTAGATGTCATGGTTGCTTCGTAGAAGACGATGAAATATTAATATTTTAAGATTTGGTAAAAGAAACGAAATCTTTCAGAAATATTGTTGAAAGGTGCCAATCCAACACGAAAAGATTAATTTCTAAATTTGTCAGCTAAAGTTAAGTCTTAGTTTAAGTTAGTTGGTCTAACTCTAACAACATTGTAAATGAAAATCGTACTACTGCTTGGGAGAAGAAGACAGGGCACTAATAGCAGGTGAAATGGAAGGAAGACGGAAAGTTAAAAATCAGGTATAACTACGTGAAATAATATTTTATAACCGATCGTTTTCAAAAGGAAAAAATTGAATTCAATTTAAAATTCATTTTTATCAAGATACACCATATTTTTCTAATAATAAGTAAATCGATCAATTAACCCTGGTCATTCCATTACGATAAATTTATAATAAAATCGAATTTATTATAAATTTATCGCAACGGTAAGTTGATTGATTTGCTTACTTACTAGTATTATAATTATAAATTTTATATTATTTATTGGAGAAAATATAGTGTATTTAATTTTGATAATTTGTGCTTTACAATACAATCATGTTTAAAATATTCTATATCTATATGAATATATATTCCAGGATATTCTGCACGTTAAAACTTCAGATACGTATATATGTATTTATGTGCTGTCTTCTACCTTTAGTGCAAGTAGAATGAGCTGTAACTTATCCACACTGCATGCTTGGTTAAACTACTGTAATTTTAGTAGTTTTGCATTCTAATGAATAACTGTTCTATGCTTCTATGAATCCTATCCTACTCTACTTTACTCAGCTAATAATCTCTCTTGCAGGCTCCCTTTGATGTGACTGTTTTTGTTATGTTGAGAAGTCATACTCTCACAAGTTTGCAAAACCAACAACAGAAAAGATTCGCACAATAATCTGTCACATTAATCTGTTACTAATGAATGTCCACAGCTTCAGATCATCAAACTTAGCTTTTATTGCTTGATATCAGCATGAAATAATATGAAACGCTGGATGGCTGAACTACAAGGAGTATTAGAAACCATGACTGCAGTACTTAAATCGCTGACGGACCAACAACAGAGAGCACAGCCGAATACTACTGCAACAGCTATACATATACCAAAATTTGAACACTTCGACAGGGCTACAGAATCATGGGATCAATACTTGCAACGATTCAAACAACATTTACTAGTTTACAAGGTTGCCGACGATCAGAAGAAAGCATGCCTGCTATCATGGGTAGGCCCTCACACCTATCAGCTGACCATGAATTTGTGCGGTGGTGTAGACGGTACAGAGCAAAAAACGTTTGACGAGGTATCCACTGTTTTAACGGCACACTTCAGAAAGGGGCTTCACATCCAGGCTGCTAGGTACAAATTTTATAACACTGAAATGCAACCAGAGCAAACATACAGTGATTGGGCAGCTGTTTTACGGGGTCTAGGACAAGACTGTGGCTTCATCTGCAATAAAACTGGTTGTGGGGAAAGCTACCTTGATGAGCAGATTCGAAATGTCATAATCAAAGAGACTCCTCACCCAGACATTCGTAGACAGTGCCTCCTGGACAGCAACCCAACTCTACAAGAAGTTCTAGTTAAAGCCAATAACTATATCAGAACCACTGAGACAGATGAAATGTTGAAGGGAACCACAGCAAGTGGTAGCACCACTATAAAGCCAGAAGTAAACCTTGCAACTCAAGCCACCACTAGGTGGCCAAGATATACAAACACCAAATATAAAGGATGCCCATCTTGCTACACAGCTCACAGCAGGAAAGACTGCCCTTATAAGATGCACACATGTGCAAAGTGTAGTAAACGTGGCCACCTGCAATCCGTCTGTATGGCCAGATCCGACAGAACTGGCAATGACGGGTATAAGCAACAGCAAGAAATGGGTGATAAATATGATACAGCTCGCAGTGTATACCTGGTTAAAGACCCGCTATATTCTAGGAAAGGCAGACAAACTTGGCTCTGCGCCAACATCAACAATAAAGAAGTTGACATGAAGTGGGACACTGGAGCTACCTGCTCCATGATCAATCTGAACACATACCACGCACTAGGCTCACCTCCAATCACTAAACTGGATTGTGGGCTACCGGGCTATGGGAACACTGACATTAAAACGGCAGGTGAATGCCATGTTTCGGTAACTTTAGGTCAGAAAACCATGGCAAACAGGAGACTTGTCATAATTGATCTTCCAGATTCTACAAACCTATTCGGAGCAGATTGGTCGGACGATTTCGGACTAATAGACTCTGGGTTGGCAGCAGTAAGTGGGCACTCAGTCAAAGCAGTAAGTGATAACATTCCTTCTCAACCCGCGTGCAAGGTGCAAAGGCTCACTGCAAAACACAGTAATGTGTTCAAAACAGGTCTGGGCCTCTGTACTAAAGCTAAAATTCCATTACACTTGAGGAAATGTGCCCAGCCGCATGTCAGTAAACCAAGGGACATAGCATTCAACAAAAAAACAGAGGTCAAAGCTGAGCTAGATAGGGGGGAGAGTGAAGGCGCGCTAAAGAAACTGACTTTCAGTGATGTCTGCAAAACTAACTCTAGCAGCCCACCAGCCACTTACACAGCTTGGCCAAAACCCAATGTCACATGGGAAAGAATCCACATAGATTACGCCGGCCCATTTGCTAAAAAAATGTGGCTGGTGTGTGTGGATAGTTACTCTAAATACCCATATATTGGAGTAACAGATGTGGGAAAAACAACAACAGAAGATACCATTGCTATGCTACAGGAGATATTCACCATAGAGGGGTTCCCACACACCATAGTGTCAGACAATGGACCTCAGTTTAGCTCAGATGTATTCAACAGATACTGTCAGATGCATGGTATCGAGCACATAACTTCCCCACCATACAACCCAGAATCAAATGGAGAAGCCGAACGTTTTGTTCGTACACTGAAAACAACAATCAAGAAAAACCTTGACTCTGGGCATAACCTTGACACTGCAATACGCTTGTTCCTAACTACATACCGTTCACTACCACACCCTGGATTAAATTATCGCTCTCCTGCTTATGCTCTACATGGCAGACAACCTCGTGGTGTCATGGAGTTACTACAACCCGCCAAGAGTCCACCTACCAACAAGCTACCACCAGATGGTAGATACATTGTAGGCTCAACTGTATATGCTCGCAACTACCGAGATGGACCTAAATGGGTGCCAGGCATAGTAATCCAAATACGGGGTAATAACACCACATTCATAGTTGACACAAGACATGGTCACTGGAAACGACACGTAAATCAGTTACAGCCTAGAATTGACACGAAGTGTTTAAACCCCCCCCCCCCCCCCCGGACAATGACGATGAGCAACTCGAGGTACCCCAGGCTAGTGTTCATGTAGAGGCAGAACGTCGATATCCCACTCGTAACAGGGTGCAAACTCAATTCTATGGTGTTAGACTCCCCTAGCACTCATTACAGGGGAGGAAATGTTGTATTTGTTAGTCATCACCACCATATTAGGCGATGACATTTTGACAATAGTCATAGCCAATAGCCAATAGCTATAGCCAAGCTTGTACATATATATTATTATTATTCATGATGCCACATTGTTACAATTGATTCCATATTATACTCTGGTCTAACACACAACGCAGTACACTTAAATAAAAGACTCAACAGAAGCCTTTAGCAGGATAATTCATAGTCAAACAGGGTCATGATGGAAGGCTTCTCTTCTGTGATGTGTAAATTATTTGTCAGTCAATCTTCCAACATTACAGAGAAGCCAGCTACTCTGCAATCACCGTCTACTCCACACGATCAATATCATACATACACACCATCTAGGCTACTTCTTTTGTATATCCAACACCATCAGCACATTATAACACTAAACGTGCACCTTTCTAACAACCATCTTTTGCTCCACAATCTTGTCCTCAGCCCTCTTTCAATATCAATATCTGTCTCCTTGCATGGGTCTTCACAACAATCTTTCACAACTCTCCTATCATCTATTGTGATTAAGAATGCTAGTGCTAGGTATACTGTGCCTGATATTGACTAATTGTTAAAGTGTTTAGTTTTCTTTTCTTAATTTCTATGTCTGCTTCTTCTTTACATCTATGAATATTTCATGATTTTGTGAAAGTGATGATATCCTTCTTCCTGCTGGTGTAGAGGTGGAATGGCCACTGGGGTGGTTTAGTTGTGGGCTAGCCAAATTTATGTAAGCTGGCAAAATAGCCTTCAAACAAGCTGCAGCCTGCCCTACAGTTTCCTCATCATCACAGATCAAGGAAAGCTAACTTCCAAACTAATCAAGGAAAATTATTCTAGATTATTGCTACTAACTTACCTCTTGTTTGTGATATTATAACATATTAATGCTTAATTGTGTTATTTTAATTCAGATCTGTGCATTATATTGATTATGATCTAATAAACAAAATTACTTGATCTGAAATATAATATTTACTTGTCATTTATCAATAACGTACACATGTAAAATGCTTATAAGCAACATACAGTAGGAGTAGACAACTACAAAACAAAATAAAACTTGGCTACAGAGTGGATAGTGCTATTGAACAGACAACTCCGGTGTCTACTGCATGTACTGCGAAGCATGGACATGCTCACGTCGAATGGAGTGGATAACTTCGAACGAAATCTGGCTTCGCAGTAGTGCGAAGCATCGAAAGCCAGTGAATGTACAGGACATACCAGACGCAGTAGATGACGGCAAAGTTGATATCCTGTTTGAGTTTCCGGGTACTACAGGTGGTGAAGTTGAAGAGGTCATTTTAGGAATAACTGAAACAAATGGCATACGTCTATTATTACATGTTTGTCCATCCATTACAAATATAATATGCATAATTGAACATCCACACATAATAATGTAGATTATTTTCATTTAGGTTACGGCTCAAAGTATTTTAGAATATTTTTCTCAGCATGTGTGATCAACCCAATGATACTCACGTGTGTAATTCATCACAAATCCTCGGTATTGTTCAGAGTTATCTGTAGTGAAGACGAATAATAGACGATCAGCAGCTGGTGGAATTTTGAATGTCTGACTGGGTGGGCTCTGTGCTACGTCACCACATTGGTAGAGCAGAGATGTCTTGTTAGATTCATAGCTAGACAGTCTAAATAGATCCCGACCTGCTTTACAGGTGTCAGAACCTCCAATATTAAAGTATATAAACTTTAGTCTGATCTGTGAGTATCCTTCAAGATCTGTCAGTGCCAGTGTATTATATAGACTGTTGTCATACGGTAACTTCTTATCAAATCTTTCATGGCTTACTATGTAACCACTTGGCTCTGCAGCGCCTGATATTTTGTCCCTCACATCGAATGGTTTGAGGTAGTGAAATGCTGTAAAAATTGACTAGTAATGTACATGTAGTTTCAGTAGCCTATTCCTGTATTTTATTTTATAGCTTCTGTGCTTTGCAGTAGAATTCTTGATTAAAATACAGTCATGTACATGTACATGTAGAATATGTAGTGATCAGGTATTGTGTACAGATGAACACGGAATCAAGTCCTGAGTATGTGTAAATGTAGTAAAATAATCAGAACCATCTTGCAATATGATGTCATTCTCAGGCTAAATGCACGATATTACTGTTTACATGTACATGTATAATTAGAATATAATATTATGTACATGTACATGTAGGCTTATATATTACATGTATATACTTATATATACTGTATATTGTATGTACTAACCATACGCTGTGTGTGATAATATGATTGCTGTCAGTATGGTATAATGTAAATACGTGTCAGCCATGTTCAGACACTATTACACATGTCAGTGCAATGTGATATGTACAATATAGAACTGTATGCAGAGTAAAGTAATAGAGTAGATTACTTGGATTACAGACATTTGACTTCCTTGTCAGTACTGATCCAATAGAAATCATAATATGCTCACAAATGAAAAACTAATGCACATAATATAATACAATACAGCTTGCAATATACGTACAACACTATGATTCTAACCATGTGTGGTCAGTTAAACATGCACATGTAATTATACTACCCATCATATAGGCCCACTTGAGTCAATATCTTTGACTGAGTTTCATTAACAGTAGCTACTGTTGGTTCCGTCAATTTAGCCTAGTCGGGTGTACAGTACTAAGATACACTGCATGGTGCATGAGCTGTTGCATTATTAGTGAGTCTGACACCTACATGTAAATTTCAGGCACATGCATACCATGTGCAAGGTAGCAAACACACTGACCTGGGCCAAAAGCAAAAGTCTCATGTTTGTGCGAGAGACTAATGTTTGCAGATGGGCTATGTATGGTTTTCTCTGACTAAGTACAGTGACATACCACGCCAGTAGCTCTTTCGGCCTAGGCTGGACGGCCATCTTAAAATTTTAAAAAATATATATTTTGTTCTTCTACAGGGAATGTGGAGAGATTGGCTATTATCTGACTTCTTTCTACACACCTTCATGTACCTCTTCATGCTTATCAGTCGCAGCCTGTAATTGACTACATATTCTGCAAGATCTAGGTCGTCCTTTCTGCTACTATCTCATGTAGATAAACAAGCAGAGCATCATCAGAACTACCATCTGGTATATCTACACAAAGATAGTCAGAAAAGTAGAATTAATGAACAATAGATTGATGCATACTGAACCAAGTAAATACATGTAAATCTACACAATTATAATTATGGCATCAAGGGAAGATGACTCTAAACTAATTGAATGAAGAGAGAGGACAATTCTACTGACATTTTATAGAGAGAGGACAGCTCTACACACATGTGATAGTGAGAATGTGACTATATGATACACACATAATTGCACACAAAGTAGATAACTTTATGCATACTGAATAGAGAGAAGATAACTTTATACATACTGAATAGAGAGAATATGACTTTATACATACTGAACAGAGAGAATATAACTTTATACATACTGTACAGAGAGAAGATAACTTTATACATACTGAATAGAGAGAAGATAACTTTATACATACTGAATAGAGAGAAAATAACTTTATACATACTGAATAGAGAGAAAATAACTTTATACATACTGAATAGAGAAAAGATAACTTTATACATACTGAATAGAGAGAATATGACTTTATACATACTGAACAGAGAGAAGATAACTTTATACATACTGAATAGAGAGAAGATAACTTTATGCATACTCAATAGAGAGAAGATAACTTTATACATACTGAATAGAGAGAAGATAACTTTATACATACTGAATAGAGAGAAGACGACTTTATACATACTGAATAGAGAGAAGATAACTTTATACATCTTGGATAGAGAGAAGATAACTTTATACATGCTGAATAGAGAGAAGATACCTTTAGACATCTTGGATAGAGATAACACTCTGTATACTTTCGAGAAAGAAACTACTTTCGAAATGCTGCAAGTCTTCCTTCGGTAGAATAAACTAAATTATTGAATTAAGTTTAAGTTCTCAAATGGTATGGTCACAGTTTAGAAGTCATCGACAGAACTGAAAGTATCTATGATAGATAATCCTCGCTTTAGGTATAAAATTATTACAATGTTTTTCAAAATAAAATTTCTTACTTTAAAGTTAAAATCAACTTTTCTTTACCTAGCAACAAAATGAATTTTGAGTATCTTTACAGCAGTTATTTGACATGCTTAGAAGAATTACTTGTATGTTCACTTGGAAAATGAAAGATAGAAATTTGCGACATGGCTAGCTGTGTACACATTCATTTGCATAATGTCATAGCCATAGTCAGAGTCATAGATGTGTGATTACGTTTGCTTAGCCCTGTGGGGTGGTATTCAATGGGTCTGTGTGCTTGTCACCCTCATTGCAATAGCTGAGTAAAACTCATACTAGTTCATGATGATCCCTACATACATTGTACACCAAATGGATTCACCAATACTTCAAATTGTTACGGCAGCACAACTCCTTTCATGCATGTGAATACATGTTGCAGTATCACACTAATACATGTATATTTGAAGCTTAACTTTGGACCATGTAAAAATTAGCATTGTTCATTCTTTGTATTACATGGTAGAAACATCTCATCTACTGCAAAACATAGCAAATTCTGCATTTTATCTTCGAACATTCTACTATTTTCTCCAATAAACAGTTTTCAGCCACATTAATGCCTGGAGCTGCCATATAGCTTAAGATAAAGTATTAGTCTTATAATCGGATATGGATAGTATGTCATACAACTCTACAGAGCGGCATGAATGAAGAGAATGATGTAACTCTATTATTTTTTAGCACAATACTCACTCATGATGTAAAGGATAAATTTATGGTATGTGTTATGATATATAGAGAAGATAACTTCATAAATGTGTATTTGGTAGGACATGTATCTACAACAGTACATAGAGAGAAGACAACCCTGAAGTACTGCATAGAGAGACACTAGTTTAATGGCAGTGTATGGATAAAATAATATAGATAGTAGAGGTAAGATGACTTCAAATTAATTTTACATTACATTACATTGTACTTGGAGAAGGTGATCTTCAACAAGCCAGCTCAGTTGCATGTATTTGTTACTCTTACTTCAGTGCCATTACATTAGAGGCTTCAATTAATATCCATCTAACAAATACAGCTTATTTTGCAGCTTGAGTTTTCTTATCTGATATAAGGTAATTAGGTAATCAGAAGAAGCTCTTCCGCCCCAGACCGAAAAAACTAATTACGTTTATTATTCTGTCTTACGATGGGACTCTGTTGGCAGAAAACCAACAAATGCTCTCATGTGTAGGTGGATGTTATACCACTTCTCAGCAGAGATAATATGGCACTATTAGTAAAGATACATCTGTAGTGCTGTATGTGCTATAATATGCATAGAGGTAGGACAACTCTACAGTGTAATATAGAGAGGGATAACACCCTACCACAGTCTGAAAAAACACTGAATTATACAGATGATTTTGCGTAGAGGACAGATAACTCCTCAGCGCCTCAGAGCATAGCTTGTAAATAAACAGAAATACTATATAATTGTTATATAAACATACACAGTCTCTATAAAATAGCCTACTACACATATTTATGGGAAGACTGGTAGTATCGGTGCTTCTAGGATATTCTATTTCTATATTCATTAATGCATAGTACATGTACATCAGGTATACAGCATTATTCCCAACACACTGGTAATACGGTTAGGTACAACTGCCACACTAACTGTGTGTATGGCAGATAATATACTTGTACTTGATTTACAAAATTCCAGATGATATTACATCGTATCATAAATTGTCTTATACATGTTGCAGTCTACTAATGATATCATCTAATGATGTTGCAGTATAACATGTAAGTACATTCTCTACATTAGGGAATAGATTCATGTGCTCTAACCGGACAAAGCTCTATAATTATATTGTCAAACATCTAAGGAAAATATAATATGACTGAATATTTTCTTTGCACTGGGTCAAAAGGTATGATAACAATATATATATAGACAATAACAAAACTACTCACAGTAAAGTTTAAGGTCTCCGTTCAGTCACTAATGACAATGGAATGCTGGGAAATACCCAACAGCCAGCAGAGCCTATAGCAATGAAGCTTTCTGCTAGTTATACAACATTGCTCTTCATCTCATGTGTGGGGTAATCTGGTGTGATCACAGGAATGTGAACAAGACCAGGCCACACAAGTATGGATCTAGATCACTGCCGATTTCCACAGCGTGTGCCCAGGATCTTTTATGTGCCCGATTGAAATTCGTACACGAGACTTCCTGTATTTTATGTGCTGATCTGAACAGACCCAGTAAGTTAGGGGAAAAAGCTTGCTGAAGACGTTTTGCCAGAAACAACCCAACTGGAATTTGAACCTTCAACCTCCAGAAGGACAGCTGTGTGCTCTACCAACTGAGTACTCACAACATGTAGACATAATATATTAATGTACATGTATAATCGAATTGTGATGTTTTCTGTATTATTGATCTACAGTATTAAATAATAATATTATCTCACTTTTCAGAAAATGAAAACTATGAGTGAATATTCTTACTTAGAATGTGCATAATCTATGATAGAAAAATGGCTTTTTGATTAATTCGTGAGTGCTTAGTTGTTTGAAACCACCTCTCTATTCACATAGAGAGGTGTGCTATTCATGTAGACGCTGGTATCAGGTATGACATCACTTCCTCTCCGTTCTGTGCTAGACTCAGTTCCTTCAGTTTGTGAGGTCAGATTCACTGTAGAGTATCTGTGGGCAGCTTCTGTACAAATTTACAAACATCATTTAGGCTGCATGCCTTGTAACCGGAGTGAAAAAATGACCTCAGTAACATTGCATTACATTTCCATGTAATGACAACACCTTGTTAAATTATTTATATGTCATGCATAACCTCATAACATACAACTATTCGGAATTTTAAAAATACAATATATGTATAATTCAGGGTGAAGAATTGTATAATATTGAAGAAGGGCTACTGGCACACAAATGACATGCTATATGTACTTGACATAATGTAAATAGTTCCATGCTTTGGTGAATGTGGTTAGCAATCAAAAGCGGGTTACAGCATTTATTTGATAGTAGCAGTATTTAATTCACCTTCATCTCTGTCTCTCTGTAATCCATGCAAGTCTAAACTCTCATATCCATCAAAATGCTGACATGTACTGATAGCTGATTGGTCAGTTTGTCTCATATTAACGTGCTGTGCCTCCTTTTGTCTGTTGATCATAGTATAATAACAGTCTACGACTAGTTGTTGTCACTGAAGATATGTAGTTCTGATAGACAAATAATTTCCACGCAGTAGTTTACTCACGATGGTTTGCGTGTTTACGGAAGCTACAGTATTTGGGAAACATAAAATAGTTAGACCTCTGTGTCTAACAGAAATATGAGAAATTGCGTGAATCATTATTTGATTAAATATGTTGTGTTTAATGTGTAATGATATTTCATTAGCTATTCCTCTACATACCAAAGGTATCGGGAAACTCATTGTACGTAATAGTCATCTACACCATGCAATGTGAACTCTGCTAGTATTTAACATAATATAATGTTATATTACCTGGTAGTAGCAGATCTTCTCCAGATGACACAGACTACTACATTCACAATAATTATGAGAACAAGTACTCCAGCTGACACTCCTAAGGTGGTGCTCCCTCCATACTTCATAACAATTGTTGTGATTCCTGGACTGCCTTGTTCTGGAAACAAGCAATCAGAAATACATGTGATAATAAACAAATTAGTACCTCCATACTTCATAGCATAATATGAAGTCATAGTATTTTCTTCAGCATGTGCAAGTAAAGTTTGTGGGTGCATTAATCCGTAGACTATACACATGTAAACGTAGACTACGCACATGTAAACGTAAATGTAGACTGTCGCAATTTATGTTTTGATTTTCAGTACAGATACACTGTGCGCTCATGTACAATGAATATTAGGTTGTGGGAAGGCTATTGCTACACATTATTAACTTGTAGAAAAAATATTACTCTTTCACGCCATCAATTGAGTAGAAAAAATTGATTAAATACGTAGTAGCTACTGAAGGAGAATCCTTCTGGTTAGGATGTAGCCCATAGCCATAATTATGTTTTCTGTATACAACTCTTGTTTTTGCTTCAAGCATGTACATGTATATTCATGTATTTACTGTAAAAATCAGTTTTACATGTACATGCAGCTCTGAAATTAAAACTTAGCAATAAATTCTTTTAAAAACATAGTAATTTTGCTCAAACAAATAAATCGACTACACAGTAATTGCTAAACACTCTTTCTCCCTGTCCTACTGCCTAGCTGAATGCTCAAATATAACATTGTGTCATTCTTTGCAACCTCCCCAAACCCCAGGCCCGTTATCAGCAGCACATACATTTGTAGAACTACACTACAAACAGGAAATCAGAGAAAGGCAAATACTGTACTTGTTGTACATGTGGCATACTCAAATTGATAACATGAACAGGCAGATATCACTCAAATGACACCATTACAACAGTTATTATTCACAATATCGTCAAAAAGAATTTTTGCAGTAAATATTATTTTTGTTACCTGTACTTCTCCCCTTTGTAGCGAAGGTAACTGTGTTCTTATCCCCATAGGTATAATTTGTTGAATTGGCTTGGGAAGTTGTCACTGCATGTGATTTACTGGGCAATTGGTAGACAGTAGTTGTATGTTTTACCGATTCTGTTGCTGATGTTTCTGTTAATCCTTCTGTTGTTGTTGTTGTTTTTGTTGCTGTTGTTGTCTTTGGGAAACGTGAAGTTTGAATTTTGGGTATTACTAAAATGCACAAAGTTAATTACAAGTCAGTAATTTATATTTTACTTCTGCCTTTGGGTGCAGCATTGAAAGAGCAAAATTTCCTCACAAAGTCTAAATTGTACAAGCAATAAGTACAGATCATACAGGATTTACACAAAATCACTTTTCATAATCTATAATTCTTCATTCTTATCATCAATGTCTCAACTTTTGAGCAAGTGAATATCTACATGTGAATGTAGAAATATTTGTCTAATTGATTCTGCAGTTTTACGAAACTCCCGATTTTTGGGTCAAACTTACATTGTAGTTGCAATCAGACTGATTGCACAAACAAGCAGGTGTTTGAAATATTTTAATAAAACGAGCATAATAATCTTTAATAGTTGATTATACTTACACTTGTACTTTATCATGAATCCTCTAAATCGATCAATACTATCAGTTTGAAACTGAAATATAAGAGATGTGGCTGATGATGAAATATTGAATATCTGAGTAAGAGGTGTATTGTCTGTATCACCACAGGAGTAGAGCTGAGTGGACTGAGTCGGTCCACTCTCTTCATAAAGTCTAAATATATCACCAGATGACTGACATGATCTAGAACGTCCTATACTCATATGTATAAACTCCAGTTTGATCTGTGAATATCCTCCAATATCAGTGAGTCTCAGTCTGTTATAAACATTATTACTATAAAAAGGAGGATTTTTTAGGTTGAATGACGGTTGACTGATAATGTAACCACTTGGTGCTGATTCAACTGATACTTCTGTGACATCATCACCTGATCTGAGTGAGTGAAGTGGAAGTGCTGAAAGAGAAATTTTACATCTGAAAACTTTATTTAGTTGAATCAGCTGGGACTGATAAGTCATATGAGTATGTTCAAAATTGTGCAGAACAGAAGATACAGCAGAACAGAAGATACAGCAGAACAGAAGATACAGCAGAACAGAAGATACAGCAGAACAGAAATCCATCAATTAAGTATTTATATGTATGTTTAGCGCAGCACTGGGTATTTGCAAATCTTATGATTGTATGTACCAGTGAACACATGGATATAAGTTATGCAACAAATTCTTTTATTGAAACAAAACTGGTCAATTTTTTGTCAAAATAATAATATTGTGCAAAATAACATGGTCACAGCATTATGAGAAGATATTCTATAGACTTGTCATAACTGCTATGTGGTATCATAAATGCCCCTGTTATCATGATTACAGGGGCATTTATACATTTATAGTACCATTTGGACTAATCAACTTGTAAACGTGTGGAAGTTATGGCAAGTCTATGGAATGTCTTCTCATAATGCTGTGGCCATGTTATTTTGCGTAAAAAGATTTGGTCACACAAATTGTTGAAGGCAAGATGCATCATGTATAATGTGCAAATTCTTAATACTAATTTATTCACTTTCCTAATATTTCTGTTACCAATCAAATAATTGGAAAAAAACAATCCCACTTCTTACACGGCTTGTGATTTTTTTTCTACATGTACTCTGACTTCAAAATTTGTGCAGATGCTCTTTACTGTTTTCCTGAACAGTTTAGTTGCAATAGATGTTGTCACAGATGTACATGTACATGTATTAATAATAGTGCTATACATGGAGTAGTGCTATCATACCTGTAAAGTTAAGATAAAATCCTGGTCTCACAGATCCAGAAGAAAGCTTTATTTTCATGCCTTTATGATGTATGAGATGATGACCGTAGGTGATTGAAGGTTTGGTAGATTCTGCTAAACATATTGGTATCTGTCTACGTGGAAGAGGGTTACCATCAGAGTCTAACACTACATAGTCCACTACACATCTGTCTCCAGCATCACCAAGGTTTATCTGTTCAATACGAAACCCTACAGTCTGATCATCTACTAACTCAATGTTTATAACACACTCCTGGCCTGTAGTATAAGTAGAGTCAGGGTAGTCAGGACTTGTTATACTGATAGTACTTCCTGTTGTGTATCTGATGGTCTGCTCTAAGTCAGCACAGAACTCTGTGACAGCTGTTGTACCTAGAACAAGGAGAATACCAAGTTAATCATAGTAGCCTTAGTACTTTATATTTTAATCATCTAATGGTAAAACTTGAGCCAGGCGTAAAATGCATGTAGCATCTCATGTGCTTATTTTAAATTTGTATTGATATTTTCTGACATGAATAGGATGCACTAACAACCACATAATATATTATTGTGCTACTATTATGTTTAGCTTATATTTATGCGGTGCTAATAGTGTTGTAATCCAAACATTATGAATATATTTTTTAATTTTGTGATTGGAGAGGTGTATGTACCTGCTTTGCCAGGTATTTTATAGATACATACATGTAATACTACTACATTACTTAGACTATGGAAAGCAATTAAAGGGAAAATTACGCATGTGATGGTCTAAGTTCCAGTTTAGGCCTTGTGTGTCCACACTGAAGTTTAACATACCAGAATTAAATAATTTTTCAAAACCATCTACTGCAATGTTGTATACATACAGTATATCAGGTGACTTCGTTACTCTTAGTTTATCAAAGCAAAAAGTCATTTTAATGGACAGTCATTTGACAAACTAAACCACTAGAGAGCAAAATATGTTCAATTCTGAGTGACTAAAATTTAGGTTGGAATAACTTATTCAGATAAGACATCACTTGTGGAGGTTTATACTCACAAATTACTTTGCTGATCACAGCAACAAATAAAGCAGTAAAGAGCTGCCGATAGATCCACATTGTTCTCTCTGTTTACGATCTCCAATGTATAACAGTTCACAGTACTTGGACACCTGTTCACCTGTACGTAACCTATGATGACTACCTCAGGTTGGTGCAATCACAAGTGAGTAAATAATGCATTTAATTATAGAGCTAGCTCACTTATGCTATTCTTTCATCTCCTAAATACTCACATGCTGCATTTAACATTAACTTCCTTCTACATACAAATTGTGTTTGGATATTGTATTCTTCTTTATTCAGTGATTGGTTGAATGATGGAAAGACTGTGCATTATTATTACTATCAGTTCTCTATTGAACAACTAGCATACATTATCATTGCGCTGCACAAATCAAGTAGGCTAGCTAAACTAAGTCTAGCTCATGTGATGGGAGCAGGGGTGCAGGTCAGTCGTTATATAATATATATGTTATGTACGTAAGCTATATGTGTCGTTGTAGGTCTGATGTATCGCACCACCCTCACTCCATCAATTAGGCCAGGGGGTTATCTGCGTGGATTCTCTAGGAGGTCCGAGCGGTCACATAAGTCAGGATGTATATTAAAACAATACTATTTGTATATGACAAGATGGGACAACTGAAGGACGACCAGCAACCTGTATGACTAACTGAGTAACTCTGAATAATATGATAACGGCTCACTGGCCCAACTAATAAGCTATTCTAGAATGTACAACTATGATATGACTGTATGCTCTATTCACGTGTAAATCTCACTGTACTATTCCCCATGTATCATTAACCAATATATATATACCTCAAGACTATTACAATTGTACTCAATTCACAATTCGCTGTACGTAATTTATCCACTGAATTATCCACAATATTTTACACAATGCAAATTCGTAATACCATTTATATCCAAGATTATCACAATTACTTCAACAAGTATCATACAATTTGTCTCCAAGAATTCCAAGTTCAGTTACTAATTATCCACATTTATATCCACTTACAATATACAAAGATCCCGTCAATTTATTTATCTCAATATATCGCTAGCTCAAGCATCAATGTATTACTTCACGTTTCACGTTCATCTATTCCTTATATATATATATTCAATATAACTCCACTTTGATTTCCTTTCATATCCCTTGTTCTATTTACTTATTCAATCCACAATCTATTTAACGAGAGAACAGGGATTATACTTAAAATACACATATTAAAATACAAAGCTAACTAGATAAAATATTCATGACTTACTGTACTAGAGAAAAATACTAAATCAGTGAACAACTAAAATAATAAACACAGTAAGTGACTCGCTAACCAAAGCGGCAAGTCAGTAAGTTAGTAAGCAAGTTAGCGAGCGCATAATCTATGATGTCCTTTCTTTTTATACTTTTTGTGATACTCTATTACAATATAAAGCCTTTCCTATTGGCTAAAATATTCATATACAATAGTTATATCAATCTGTCATAGGGAGCTCAGTTGTCTATTTAATTTCTATTGGCTAGCTAAGAAAACACTGCAGGATATTAGATAATTGTTACTGTTAGTTCTGGCTTATCTGTATGGGCTATAATATAATGTAGGGGCGTGACTTGTGGTATATTATTCTGTACTTTGTAGCTATAGTCCTTTTTAACTCTTGTTGTACTGGTAGTTGAAGAGCTTTGCTTCTTGATAGTAGGAGTTGTTTCCACTTTTGAGGAGATAACTTCTGTTCTATAATGTTCACTCTTTTGGTTTGGAGTTGTCTGTTCTGGGGTGTTATTTTGGAGTTATTCTCTCCTGTAAGATAATGTTTATGAAGCTATGTTTGTCATTCTTTACACTCAGTTGTATGTACATAGGCCAAAGTTGTCTCCTCTATTAGCAATAACTTCAGCGAGCTAATGAAGTGAATTGCAAACCGATTTTTAATGTACATATAGCTTCAAGTTTTATCAATTTCAACACCTAGCAATTTTATAGAGTATTCTTTTGGTAAATATCTGTTTCCAATTTCAATTAATTGATTTTTCAATAGCATTTCGATGTGTTTTCAATACAATATAATTTGCTTTATTTAGGTTCAAATTGCATTACATTAAACCAACATTCTATCAGTTTTCGTTCTTCGCTTATTTTGCTAACGTGCAAATTTAAATCTTTGCTTTCATAAAGATAAAAAATTATGTCATCTGTATATAAAATTGGATCAAACAATTTAGTAATACTGACAACTCATTTATGTACATGTATATAAAGAACCAAGTCGGGCATAAAACAGAACCCTGGGGTGCACCACATGAAATATTGTTTTCCTTTAAAGCTCTATCATTCACTATAGTAATGTTTATGCAACTTGAGAGATAGTTTGAAATAAAATTTACAGAGTACATTAAAACGTTAAGCATAAATGAATCTAATGAAATCTAATAGTCGATCGTGTCAAAAGCTTTACTAAAAGTTCCTTCGTGACCTCTTAGACAGACCCGGGTCACAAATAAAAATGACAAGATGGTCGTCTGACCTAGGCCAAAAGGGCTATTGGCCTGGACTTTTGCTTGGCCAGACGAAACCGTTCGTAGCTCATCGGCACACCTGACTACTCCACGCGAAAATGAGGATTCTGCTTCTGGCCCAGGTCGGTGTGTTCGCGACTCTGTGACAGATGTGTGCCGGAAAATATTTTCGCAAATTGGCCTAGATTTGAAATTTAGGTCCCGAAGACACCTTAAAATGTAAAAACATTCCAATTGCAGTGCTTCATTCCTTCGAAGAGTTTGTCAATAAATTGCACCAAAACCAGCTATGTACCATTTTATTCATGATTTAATCAATGAGATAACTTTACACATACTGAATAGAGAGAAGATAACTTTATACATACTAAATCGAGAGAAGATAACTTTATACATGCTGAATAGAGAGTGGATAACTTTATGCATACTGAAAAGAGAGAATATAACTTTATACATACTGAATTACTGAATTGCCTGGAGCTGTCATATACATTTATTGGTAAGAAGATATTTTGAGATCCAACTTTATACTTAAATTTGAATAGAGGTGTTATGTGCTGCAAGTCTACAGCACAGTATGCATATACATGTACACAGTGCGGTTAAATTGTAAATTAAAAAGTGGGGGGACTGAGCTGAAGAGGGTGGGAGGGGGTGCTCAGCTCCGCGCGAGCGGAAAATTTTGCAAAAAGGCTTCTAGAGACATATTCTGGGAAAGTTTGAGATGAGCTTTGATGATGTTTTTCTGCAAGGAATTTGTCTATTGAGCAGTCAGTTTTTGCAGATGAGATTTTGCTTGTAAATTAGATAATAAAAATTTAGCGTTGACTCGTACCTTCTGAAAGAAAACACCCCTGATATTGGAGATGCAAGACTTACAAGATGCTGCACAAAGGAGCAAACTTCAGGCTTACTTCTAGGTGATTAGAAGTTGGATTTAATTTTTATTATACCATAGAAATATATTTGTTTGCATAAATATTGAGCTCCATGTGAACGCTGCCAGCTTTAAAGCATAATATAGTAAATGCTACCTGATGATGCCTCTACTACTAGCTCAGTTTCATGTATGGATTGAGCACTGGTGTCACGATCATCCAGTTTCCCGAAGAATGGATGTGTGCATAGAGGAGTAAGAATATGTACGCTACCACTACTACTGGTTTTATTGTTGAAGTAAGCAGTAGCAATACTAGGTAGAGTGTACTGATACTATTAGCAGTAGTAGTAAAGAGCAACTACTTGTGGTGAGCACTAGCACTATAAGTCTTTGTACTGCTACTATTGCTACTAAAAGATGTTATTATTGCGCCACTATTATTGTGAGTGAGTGATCAGTAGTGGCATATTAGTAGGAACTTGCTAGCTAGCAAGCTGTAAAAAGGTTTTTATTACTGCTAGTAGCAAAAAAGTACCAGTACTACTTGTTACTAGTAAAATCTTCTTCACACTGCATCATTAGCTATCACCAGTGATCGAAGAGAAACAAATTAAGTGGGTAAGCTCCCAGTCAATATAATGGAATGCACCCCAGGTGCAGGGTGGAATCCCGTCCACCAAATGTTTCAAGTCTCTGAGATTTTTAAAATTTCTTTTGCTGGCATTAGCCTACTTGGTACAAAATATTGTATACTTTTTGAATAACATGATACTTTTTGGGCTATAGCTAATGCATTGACACCAGAAAATTTTAATTGTTAAGTCATATTGTCTTTACCAGAAGAGATGCCATGCTGAAGCCACAGAGTTGATTCAAGGCCAGGGGAGCGTGCCTGATACCCTACTGTTAGCAGTAAACAGTAAGAGACTGTATAGTTCAAATAGTAAGAACCCTTTATTGAGCAACAGCCTACATACGACTGAAATCAGAATGCAAAATTGTGCACCTTGTATTATGAAATCAGTTTTAAACTAAGGTCAAAAAGTTAACAAGCATATTAGGTCGGTCTCAGACCAAAAGGGGTGCGAGTTACAGAAAATACAAAACGGTCTAGGATTACAAGCACTGCTTCATTTCAGACTAATGAAAATAGTCAATATTATAGTGATCAAGGCATGTAGCATCAGCCAATAGCATGTAGGTTAACAAAAGGTATACAATAAAAGAAACCCGAAGGGGAAACATATATTCACGCTGCAATACATAGGGCCTACGAGTTAAGACAAGATAACGCAATAAGGAGACTGTTTATTTTAAGTTAGTTAGAGTTATAGTCAATCGGGAGTGTCGGCTCAGGACACAACAATATACAGTAGCTATCAAACGCTGAGGAATTCAATTGCGATGGCTCTGTACAAGAACTCTCAACTCAGTTTTCTTTGAGAAGCTGTAAAGTGCAACGAATAGAGATAACCACAATCAAAATTAGTAAAATCAGAACATAGACCTATTTCACACTAAAACAGTGACATTTTGCTTTCAAAGTCTGAACTTCTGACACCATTTAGTTTCACAAAATTTAAATAGTAGCTCAAATAACTCTACAAAAATCTTGAGCTAAATAACGAAAGAATTTAACTTGACTTGCAGTTGGTCTAGATAATTTAATAAAAACTTGACTTTCTCTTCTGGGGCCATGCAAAGATTTTACTTCTAGCTTGAAAGATTGATTAGTCATTAAAAATGAATTGACTTGTGACTAAGAATTGGCCATGGCGACTTGAGTGTCCAAAAGAACATTTGCAGACATCTCTGCCTTTAGCTGTCTTAACTGATGTTGCGTTATCACATATAAGCTCTCTGGTTTGATGCTGATTATACGTATGATTACATTTTCTAGCTTAGCAGCCAGTGAGTACCAGTGTCCTATTATGTGCACAGAAAAATTACTATGTTTGTTCCTGGTTTACATTCAAAAGAATTGAACACTTTGGTCGTGCCGGTAATAAAATATATAATTATTAATAAAATAAATAGCATTATTATAATCATTTATTAGTCCTATAAATTTAACAAAGTACTAGGTATCAAATTATTTAGATTACTTAGCAAATTATGTAACTCAATGATTAATCAAAATGATTGTGCAATGACAAACATGATATAATTTATATTAAGTATCCTAGCTACAATCCAGTAATACCTGTCTGCACTAACTAAGCCCAGGACAAAGAATAGCCAGCAGAGTAGGCTACCAGCACCAATTGTACTGGAAGACTTGTCTAATCATAATCACAAATGTATCGAATTATTTGGATTACTTAGCAAATTATATTATTTAATTTAATAATTAGTAAAAATAATTGTACAATGAAAATTGTGATACTGTGATGGTACGCCCAGTCGTATCTTACATCTGACACTCATTATTGCGTGCATACATGTATATATCTGCTTGTACTTTACTCTTATATTGTTATATATGATTGTACGATTATTTCTAAGTCTTTTAATGCCTTTTATACCCATGTACAGAGGCCCGACCTCTCAGAATCCATTGATATTCATTTTGTACATGAATTGGACCATTATAAGCAACTTTTGTAGAACCCGACCTATTTTGGGTCGGCCGTCGGGCTTCCGGCGGCCATCTTGTTGCGCAACTTCCGGACGACCACACGTCGTCTTTTCCCGACGTCATGTCGGCCGGAAGTCCTTATACTATATAAAGGGCACTGTTTTACTGTTCATTGTCTCAGTCTATGCTTGGCTTTCAATAAAGACACATCTATACTTGATACAGGGACTTTCTCTTCCTTTTACTAGGTCATTCGCTCTGCGAACCGCCTACTAGGTTGAAGTACTCTCTTTCATTGTATAGTCTGAAGGTCGGACTTGAGATCAGATGGGTCGTCTTTGGTAGTATTTGGGCTACTGAGACCGCTCGATCTTTCATGTAATGCGAAGTCCTATTACCACTCATAGGCACTTCATTTCTGGGTCGATAGTCGTCCAAGGACGACCGCACCAAATCACAGAAACCATTACAATACAATTTATATTTTCTACATCATCCTGGAGCATAAATCTTTCTTTTCAAATCCTATATCTACACTTGATTTAATGAGAGTCACACTTGATATTAACACCAAACATGCGAATGCTTTCAATTCTGTTGCCTGTAATACTAACAAGTTTCTGCACAGCTTTCTAATCAGAACTGTCCAGGAGCTCCGCTGAGACCATAGAACTAGCAAAAAAGACTTGCCACTGTGATAATTCCTCCTTACTTCTAACCTGGGACCAAGGAACTTAGCCAAGACAAGATATCCTAGCTACAATCCAGTAACATCTATTCTATCTAACTATGATAGTTAGATAGTTACTATCAGCCTGTCTGCTCTAAGTGAAGGATGATGAATAGCCAGTAGAGTAGGCTACCAGCTGGTGTAATCATGATCACAATTATAAATACTAAAAATAACGTCAAATTGAAAGCATTGCAGTGCATTACTGGTTTAAGTTTGTATTTACCTCTGACTCTTCGAGTCTTGGTGCCAGAAAAACATTCAAACCCAACTGCGTAGCCAACACTGATAATTATTAAATCTACATGATTTGTGTTATAGAACCATTAAAGCTTTTTATTGCAATAACAGAATACACGTGAACGCATTTCAATAACATCAATCTAATATTATTAAGATTTTAACATGACCATCTTCAGAATCCGTTGACCAATTCCTCAGGAAACTAGAAAATAATTAAGAAACTTGAACCGAGAAAGTCATATATGAAGCAAACTTGAAACGGTCCGTTGCTTGTTAGCTACCTTTGTATCAATAGAACGATACTATGGAGGCGCATATTTAATGCCGAAGAGAGAAGACAACTTTCTGATTATGAAGTGGGGGACGTTATTGCAGAGCGTCCCCCTGGCTAATTTTTATTAGGGACGCCGTCCCCCGGCGTCCCCCCACAATTTAAGCACTGCATGTACATATAGATAAAAAAGATGTAACACGCATGATGTAAAAGTCAACTTTGTGGTATATACTATAATAATATATGATATAAAGAGAGGATAAGTCACTTTTCAGAGTTGTGTTAAGGAGAACATGAATTTACAACAGTGTATAGAAAGAAGACAACTATGCAGTTCTGCATAGAGAGGCACTAGTTCTATAGCGCATAGTGAATAAGGTACAATGTGACTCTGCAGAATAATATACATTGTAAAGAGAAGACAACTCTAAATTGTTTTAGTAAATTTTATATATACAGAAACCTGAATTCTTGTGTGATGCTCATCGTCCATCTGCATTAAGTACGTGTCAGTTATGAATATGAACTCATTTCCTGAGACTAGTGCACAACCTGCAACAACTTCTGCTTCCCAATTAGAAATGGACTTTACGGTTACAACAAGGCATTAGATTCAATTAAAGCTAATAATTTTACATACATTTTACATACATGTATGGATGTCATTGGTAGTTATATGTTGAGTTTTTATGAATTTAATTCGTGCATAGTTTGCATGTTTGTCAACTAGAATGCATAAACAAATCCTATCAAAATTTTAGTTCGTGTTATTCTGATACAATGTTATGTCAATTTTGCAAGAACTGTGTAACTACTATTGCTGCACTATTATGGTGGAACAGTAGGTTGAATAAGAGCATTGAACATGCATCATTACTAGTGCTTTATTACTTGGTGTTAGGGAGTTTGGCCACTTTTTAATAAAAGATATGATGTATTTTTTAGCAAGGAATTTATTTTTCAGCAGTCAGAGACTTGTTTCAAATCCATGAAAATACCAGTCCCTGACTGGGGTTTGAACCAGGGGCCTCTACGGCACCTAATCGCCTAGCACAGTGAACAGAACATGCTATCACTACACCAGCTCAGCAACCTTGAAAAGGAAGCTTCACCAGTGAGCAGTAGACATGCAGTCAAAGACTTGGTTCAAATCCATGAAAATACCAGTCCCTGACTGGGGTTTAAAACAAGTCTCTGACTGCTACAAAATAATTTTCTTGCTGAAATATGCATCATTACAATGTATATAAAAATGGCCAAGGCCCCTAACATCCTAGAAGGCGCAAAGTTTGCCATAATAAGAGGGGTTGCCTCATGTGAAGTTCGTTCAGAGCATGTCTACTGCTCACTGGTGAAGCTTCTTTTCAAGGTTGCTGAGCTGGTGTAGTTATAGCATGTTCTGTTCACTGCGCTAGGCAATTTGGTGCCGTAGAGGCCCCTGGTTCAAACCCCAGTCAGGGACTGGTATTTTCATGAATTTGAAACAAGTCTGTGACTGCTCATGAATAATTTCCTTGCTGAAAAACCCATCACCGCATATAACAGGTTCTACATGTACGTATTAAGAATAGGTATGTTATACAAATAAATATGTAAGTGATTAGCAGCTATAAAAAATAGAAAATAGTAATACATAAAACATCCAATACATAAGTTTAGGTGTCTTCGCGGCCTCTTGGACAGACCTGGATCGCAAATCAAAATTACAAGATGGCCTCCCGACCCAGGTGAGAAAAGCTATTGGCCTGAGATTTTGCTTGGCTGGACAAAACCATCCCTAACTCATTGGCACACCTGATTTCTTCGTGCGAAAATGATGATTTTGCTTTTGGCTTAGACCGGTGTGTTCGCGACCCTGTGACGGATGTGTGCCGGAAAATATTTTTGTAAATCGGCCTGGGTCCGAAGGCTAGGTCACGAAAACACCTAATACAACAATATTACTTGTTCATAATTTACATAGGGCATTGTATAAGTAACTCATTATGTTACAAACTTAACTAAGTAAACCAGCATTGATGACGCACTGACATCCCAGCAAACAGAAGAGGACAAATCTAAATAAATTGCCACAGAAATAAAAAAATAGACACTTTTGAACCTTGAAAATCCGTTTATAGCTTTGTTCTCCTGAATCAATGACATCCTAAGGAGATCGAAAGTCTCTGTGACAATGTCGTCATTGAGTTAATGTATACTAGAGGTGAAGGTGACTTTGGAGTTATTTCGCCTTCAAGTGAGTATAAATCATGACCAAGAAATGAAATGAGCAGGATTTCTTTTCAGCACACGAGTGAGTATACAAAAATCAAATACCATCCCAGAGTCATATAATGTGTTTATGTCATCACTTATAAGGGAACTAAAGGGTGAACAACTCCAAATCGGGGATATATTTTGTTTAGAGTGGATTATATTGGAAGAGTTCTTTTCTAATCGGTATTAACTTCCACTGGAGAGCTCAATGAACCTTGTGTTGCATAGAGGTCATTGTCTAACATTACAATTACAGGTTTGTTAACCACAGCATAAGCTGCAGGCACCTCTTCAGTCTTCAATTCATTTGTACTATCAGGCTCCCTGGAAGTATACATGGGCAGTTTTATTATCATATTATACACATAGCACATAACGTGTGTTACCTGTATGCTAAATTACTAGACTTCAACCAGGCAGCTGATATAATAATAATAATAACTTCAAAGTCACAACGTGCTTGAGAACTTCAAAGGCCAGTTGGCTAAAATTAGCGTATCGGGTGAAAAGAGTTATTGTCTAAATTACATCGTAATTTAGGGTTTTCTACTAACTCAAGCTAATTGAGTGCTCAGTTCCAGCCTATTTTCTTAGCTCTGACGGAGCTCAGCAAGAGTATGGCCTTTTGCATCTCTTACTAAACAGTAACAATAAATATGAGCTTTCACGGTCACTGTTTGGGTAGTTCTAAAATATAACACAACACAAGTGTTCAAGCATTTATTTCCGTACTTTATCTATGAATTGGGATGAAATTGTTTTGTTTCAGCGAAATTTTCCATTTAAAATTGGCATGAAATTATGAAAATGGAATTTTCCTGACTGACAAGTTTTCCTGTGGAGTTAAAATAACCTTACATGGAATAGCCTTCATTTCACTTTTAGTTTGCTTTGAGCTGTTTACTAACTAAAATATGAGGACACAACTCCTGTAAACTCGAAACGCTGAGTTATTAGTAAAATCATCAAAATAATTGTTTAGTTTAGTCAGACATTGTTCAGACTAAAGGAACAAAAGACTAGCAAAATAATGTAGATTTAACTGCTTTCGTTTTCTTTATATAATCGAAACTCACCATCCATTTGGTACACCTGAATGGTTCATCTCTCCACTGCTATCAGTGGCATGTTTGGGGTTGATAACATCATAATCTGCAATATCTATTTCTTTCTTTGAATCAGGTTCTTTCTGCAGATCCACATCTGTGTACAGATTGTCTGGAGACACATTCATCGTAGGCCCTATAATAGTTACATGTACATCAATACTAAAATATTCACAAGGGAGCAGCCGTGGCTTAGGGGTTAGAATGCTGAGCTTTCATGCTGAAGGTTCCAGGTTCGAATCCTGGTCACGGTGGTGTTAGGAAGAGCATCCAGCCACAATTGCTCCTGTGCCTCATATAAAAGTCCTTGGAGTCATGCAAACCAGCATGGCTTCAAGGAAACTCCTCTACCCCTGCCAAAAGAAGGCCATGTTATCTGGGCCTTTCTCACAGGGAGTTGGCCAGCACTGGCACCTGGCAGTACAAGCAGCAAGGGGCTGGTTACACCAAGAAGTACAAGCCGGTGAGTATAAACCAGTGAATATAAGCCGGTGAATAAAATATTCACAGCAGTAATCTGGAATTAACCAGCGGGTGCTATGAGAATAATTGTATAGTCTAACTTATAGTAAACTGACTAAAGAATTAAAATTAGTATGTCAGTCTGAAGATGCCATGGTCACAAAATAATGGTGCATTGTAATAATAGATGTTGACAGTAACTCATTCACATAGTTACATGTATAATACATGTAATAATTTTTTGTATTCAGCAATACTGTCTACTTGTTGTGCACAACTCATAATAGCGAATTATTACTGAAAGTAAGCTTACTGATCAACAACCTGCACTTACGGTTAGGATTAGAGGTAGGGTCAAGGTCAATGTCTTCATAGCAATGTGTTGGATTGCTCTTAGATGACCTTCGTCTGACACTGGCAGAGCTAGAGTTCCTAAGTAGAAACAGACAAATGGTGCAACGTGTTAGCTTGCCGACTGAGCTACGGCTACAATGTTGTTGGAACCTTCTAGAAAAAGCTGTTGGCTGTAGTACACCAAATTCCACTTGCTATTACCCATCGTTGAAGTTAATCATGTAATATATTTTGTGTCATATACCAAGAAAGATGGATGATAATAAATGAATGCAATATTATTATTACTGGGGGATTTGATGTAAAACACTATGATAATGATATTTGATACTAGCTTTATGCAAGGAATTTTCAATTTTATACAATCATGTATCTGTAAATAAAAAATGCAGATTCTGTAAAAATATAACACAGTCACAGTATTGAACTATGCTCATTTGTTGTCTACATACACTGTAGAACATAGCATGTTACCTTTCCACCCTTTTTCTATAGAACACACATATCAGCACCATAATAATGATCACAAGTGCAAGTACTGCTCCACCTGCTGCCAAACCTATGATGAGCATCTTGTTCATCTGGGTTGCCTCTTTACCTACAATTATGAAATAGAATGGATAAACTGTCTATAGTAAGTTACTTTCTCCTACTGGCACTACACGTATAATAAACAGAGGTTTTGGTAAAAATATCTACCATGCCTTAAACATATGAGTATTAGCCTACTAAATGTACGTCTATGTCTAGCCGAGTTACCACACATTCTCACACCTATACATGGTTTGCATGTAGTTGCATTATTGGTGCTATTGGCATATTATATGATATACATGTACATGTATATCGTATTCATAAAATAATGGATTATGTGGGATTATTCTATGAATGATATTCTTTAGCAAATTTCTGGTTCTACAGAAAATAAATTCTGTATTACACACTAATAAATGCTAGAACGAATGATTTTGTGATCCTTGGACATTTTTAACGATCTCCATACCTTTGCCTGTAGTGACAACTCTAGACCAGGTGGAGCTTACTATATCTTTGTCTCCACTACCAAGTGTGTCATATGGTGCAGTTGGGACAGACACTGTTACATTATCTGGTAGACTTGAAGATGAAAGAGCTGTTCTATCTGTTAATTTTAGTTTAGATGTTGATTTTGAATATTCTGGTGATACAAATTTATGAGTACCTAAAATGTGATATGAAATCGAGGGTTCCTAAAAGAGGTAAGTCTAGCTCAGTGCGTGTCTACAGGGGCAAATTTTGCTATTGCTAGATTGCAAGCTAATAGCCACAATGTACAATGTACATGTAGAGGTGAATAATTTTGACAATCGTTTCTAAAATAAAAGAACATACCAGACATAGCCGACTGGTGGGTTGGTTTTGGCCCTAATGGTAGTTGGGTTGAGGGTTCCACTTCAGCGATCACTGAAATCAATTGTATACATTTTGACATTATAGACTTGACATACATGTACATGAATGATAAATTCGAAAATATGAATGACTCCAGACAATATTATTATTATTATTCATTGAAATTTGTTAGTTAAATTTGAGACATGTAGACAGTTTGACAACAGTTGTTTACTTGGTATGAATCTATATGTATCAATGTACATTCCAGACAAGATGAAAGTTTTGGACACAGAAATTTTATTCTAGAGTGTCTAGTCGCATGTCAAATCAAGTGAGAATAATTAACCATAAAATGCTATTTACCAACATATTTTAGTTTCCCCAATTTACTTTGGTTTGTCATGCACATGCAAGATAAATTATGCAAAGCTTGGAATGACATCTGTATTAATACCAACAGCCAGTTTCATCATTGTTTACTAAATTTTGCAGAAATTTTGCCAATTATTCACAGTTTTGGATGGAATAAACAAAATATCAGGTCACAGATATTTGAGTGGGAGTTACAGTGGAAATTTCCTATTTTTTAGAACACCATCTCTTCTCTATTTACCAAGCAATGTCTACAGAAATTATACATGTATAACAATGTTGTGTGGAGACACTGCTTTCACAATTCCACAATATTACAATGATGAGCAACATGAAGTTATTATGATGGAGGTATTACTCAAAATGTACAGAAACATGTACATAGACACAAAATTTTGGAAGCCATGGTAGATGTATTGTATTGGACAAAAATTACAGCTAAGCTATAACATTCAAGTTTTTATGTGCCTACAATACTCCTGATATTGTAAGGATTCTAAAGATATATAGTTTGTCAGGTTCAAATGATTTATGGAAAAGATATTTCAAATAAACAAGAAAGTATAGCTATTTTTGGGGGCGGTCTCATTTCAAAAAACATCACTGTAAGTGTGTATACACATTAATTTTTACCATGGTGAGTGGGACCTAGGCCGATCATTATCATAAAGGGCAAGTAATGTAGCGATGCAACGATGTCGAGAGTGAATATGGATAACATGGCTGAGTATTTACTTTATACTCACGTGTGTAATTTATCATGAAACCTCGAAATATCTCAACGCCATTTGTGTTGAATGTGAATAGGAGATAGTCAGCTGATGGTGTAATGCTGAGCATTTGGGTAGATGGACTCCTTGCTGCATTGCCACAGCGGTAGAGTTCAGTTGTGTTATCATCTTCATGCTTGTACAGGGTGAATAAATCTGGTACTGGCAAGCAAATACTAGAATTTCCAATATTGAAGAACAGAAACTCCAGTCTAATCTGTGAATATCCTCTAATATCTGTCAGTTTCAGAGTATTATATAGGTTGTTGTCATATAGTAACTTCTTATCAAATCCTTCATGACTTGCTATGTAACCATTTGGCTCTGCAGAGCCTGATATTTTGTCCCTCACATTGAATGATTTGAGGTAGTGCAAAGCAGCTGTACAAAGAAATTGATTAGTTTCAGCAATATTTAACCTTATACATATTGTAGCTTTTGCACTTTGCAGCAGAATTTATTATACAAGTATAAGTTGGGTATGTAATCCACAGGACATGTTATGTACAGCTAATCTTGGAACTAAGTCCAAAGTACAGCAAAATAATCTGAACTGTGTAACAATAATTATGTCCTTGTCAATTTCATGTAACCTACAAGCATGATGCTACAATTATAGTAATACCAGTATACATACCAGACGCTGTGTGTGATAATATGACTACTACTGTCAGTATGATATACATGTAAGGTAGATTTATTCCAGCCATGTTCAGCCACTATTAGAAATGCCAGTGTTCATGCAGAGCTAAAGTAATGTGAAGTAATGGAGTAGATTAGGCCCTCTATAGGATTGACTGTAAACTTCATTGTTGATAAATTGATCTAAGAATACTCACATTATGCTATTGAATGTAAAACTAATGCCCATATAATAATAGTTCATTGTGCTCAACAGTCACTTACTATACACTTTGACTTTATACATGTGAGTAGTATAGTCAGTGCAGATCTGCACAGACACCCGGTCATTCCCGCGTCTTATTAGCCCTAGATCCAAAAACTCCCCGGGCGGACGACCACCCCACCCGTCCTCTCGCCCCCTCCCTTTCCCTAAACCTCACTCTATGTGCAAAGCCCTAGAACCTACCCCCCGATCGCGGGTGGGGTTTCAAAAACCTCATCGGCTGTTCCGTAGAACCCAGTCTAAAGAGCAAACCCCTCGCCCGGTCCCACGGCTCGGGCGAGGGGGCGCGCGCGTACGCGCGCGCCCCCCCGCCCCGCGAACCCCACCCGTCCTCCCTCCACCCGTCCCCGCCCCTCCCCACCCCAAACCCCTCCGCCTCGCTGCGGTTCTCGTTCGCGAGTCCAGCCGCGGCCCCACGCCGCCGTCCCCCCGCCCATCCCCCGCCCCTCCCCCGCTCTCCCGCCCCAACGACCCGTCGCTACCCTCGCGGGCGGACCGTCGGCTGGAGTAGGGTGAAGCGAAGGAAAATACGGGTTAGAGTAATGGTGTGTGATGTATTCTAGAATAGATGATATACGACCATGAAAAATATGAGTCGGGGTAATGATACGCGAGTTTGTTTTAATTTTCAATACGTTTGAGAGTAATAATATAAAACTAAGTGATAAAAAACCTGATACACAACTATGAAAAATATGAGTAAGGGTAATGATACACGAGTTTGTTTTAATTTTCAATACGTTTGAGAGTAATAACATAAAACTAAGTGATAAAAAACTTGATACACGACTATGAAAAATATGAGTAAGGGTAATGATACACGAGTTTGTTTTAATTTTCAATACGTTTGAGAGTAATAATATAAAATCAATCGATAAAAACCGATATACGACTATGAAGAATATGAGTAAGGCTAACGATACACGAGTTTGAGAGTAATAATATGAAATCAATTGATAAGTAGACACGAATGAGTGTGAATGACAAAGGTTTTTGCCTCAAAACTGTGCAGTGGCGGGGAGGAGACGCTCGCCGAGGATGGAGTCTAGAATGGCACAATCGTAGAATGTTCTCCCGCTCTTGGAAGTCTTCTGTCCCTTGTACACCATCACGGAGGGGAGGAGGTCTTTCATCGAAACTGCCAGACGTCCCGGAAGGAAGACCTCTCCCTTTCTTTCTTCGTTTCCAATCCGACACTCGTAGGTGGCAATGGAGTTGCTCGCATTATCACCATCACCGCATCTTGGGACGTATGCGGGTCGGAGCGCGGTCACCACCAGCACAGAACCAACGGGGAATGAAGATAGCGTTTGCACTCGAAAAAATTCTTCCAACTGGGCCAAGGTCTTCTTTCTCAAGTCACCGGCCAGCTTTTTCATGGCTGCTCCTGGCAGGGAGCACACGCTCTCGATACGGTTGAATGTGTTTTGTCCTTTAGCGGTCTCCTGCTGTCCCAAGTACACCATGATCCTAGGTGGAAGGGTAAGGTCCTTTAGCTCCTCTTCTTTGACATCCGCTAGCTTGGGCATGGCGTGACGAATGTTGGTGTGAAAGCTGATGCAATGTCTCATCCCCTTGTCATCCACATAGCTTGCCCTGGCTAAGAATGCTTTTCCGAATGCCGTTTCAACCACCGAACCTCCACTCACTTCTAGCACAGTTCCTGGCTCTAGCTCTGACAACTTCACCGTTGTCTGCAGAGAGCTCCTCTTCTCCGCTCCCATGCTCCTACAATAACGAAAGTGGTGTATATAGATCCGACAAAGTGGTTAAACGGGAGAAAGATAGTACGGTAATTTATAGATATACGAACAGGGCTACTTACATTAGGGTTGCCGCCACTGCACGAGCTTTCTCCAGGCTTAGTCCCCCGCTCTTTTTCTTCCCCTTGCAAGGAGACTTGGTAGCTTTTTTTCCCTTCGTTGTCGTCTCACCACCATCCATTTCTTCCGTAGCCGTATCGGCTCCGTGGCCATCATCATCATCATCATCTGATATTACAATCACCTGGGATTTCTTCTTTTTCTTAGCACAGATTTCATCTCCTTTTGGGTTCTTCCTCTTCTTGGTTGTTGTGGTCTCGCCCCTATCCGAGGCCCGCTCCGGGGAGGACGGAGAGTCCGCCATGTTAGAAAGATCCTTTCGGGCAAGACTCCCCACTCCTATTATTTTCCCCTTCTTCCGTGCCTCTTTTAACGCATCCACCTCTTCTTTCCTCTTCTGACTGCACTCTTCTTCTTCAATAATTCCATCCATTTGTGAGTCCGTTAAGCCCGCAAATAACTCTTCTTGGTTTTGGACTATGTTGTCAGTATCCATTGATAATGTACTATTGTAGTAGTGTAGCTGTACAGTAGTGATGTGCTGAACTTTGAATGCTGAGACTGTGATCCCACTCTCCCTTTATACAACTGCTCATTTCTTGACTCCTCCCTTTTTTTTATCCAATCCCAATGTGACCCGATGCACCCCGATGTGAATCCGAAGCCTCCCGATGTGAATCCGAAGCCTCCCGATGTGAATTCGAAGCCTCCCGATGCATCCCGATGTGAATCCGAAGCCTTCCGATGCATCCCGATGTGAATCCGAAGCTTCCCGATGCATCCCGATGTGATTCCGAAGCTTCCCGATGCATCCCGATGTGAATCCGAAGCTCCCCGATGCATCCCGATGTGATTCCGATGCTTCCCGATGCATCCCGATGTGAATCCGAAGCTTCCCGATGCATCCCGATGTGAATCCGAAGCTTCCCGATGCATCCCGATGTGATTCCGAAGCTTCCCGATGCATCCCGATGTGATTCCGAAGCTTCCCGATGCATCCCGATGTGTCCCGATGTGTCCCGATGTGTCAATTCACATCGGGGTGCATCGGGATGCATCGGGAGGCTTCGGAATCACATCGGGATGCATAGGGAAGCTTCGGATTCACATCGGGATGCATCGGGAAGCTTCGGAATCACATCGGGATGCATCGGGAAGCTTCGGATTCACATCGGGATGCATCGGGAAGCTTCGGAATCACATCGGGATGCATCGGGAAGCTTCGGATTCACATCGGGATGCATCGGGAGGCTTCGGATTCACATCGGGATGCATCGGGAAGCTTCGGAATCACATCGGGATGCATCGGGAAGCTTCGGAATCACATCGGGATGCATCGGGAGGCTTCGGATTCACATCGGGGTGCATCGGGAGGCTTCGGATTCACATCGGGAAGCTTCGGATTCACATCGGGGTGCATCGGAAGGCTTCGGATTCACATCGGGGTGGTATTGCCAAGGGTGGGGAAATGGTTAGACTCCGCCCACTGAATACTACTATTTAAGGTATGAGTTTCTCACTTTAGCAGTATGAACAATCAGCCTCTAGTCAACAGAGTGAGAGTAAACAGAGACAGCTACCTACTAGTCAGTGCGTGAACAGAGATGTCAACAAGTAGAACATAAGGTTAGTGTTAAATGGAGTAATTGGCAGCAATTGTGAAGTGTTTATTGTATAAAATGCTATCAAGCTAAAAAATGACTCACACCCTACTGCTATATATTTTTATAAGGAGACTAAACAGAGACACCTACCTTCTAGCCAGCACATGATCAGCAGAGATGTCAACAAGTGAAAAAGAAGGTTAGTGCTAAATGAGGTATTTGGTAGCAATTGTGGATTGTTTATTGTTTATGTAGTGTGAAGTAAAAGAATAATAACTTACACCCTACCATTTTTTTTTTATAGGGGGAGAGACCTCTCGTCAGGTCGAGCACACCTGTCAACTATGCGGTCTGGTTCTCAGAACAGCGTTTTCTCTAGACAGGCACACGAAGAGAATGCATGCACAGGCTCACCCGCACAAGTGCCCCGTTTGTGGCGGATGTTTTGATGGGAGGAGAAAGCTAGGTCATCACATGAGGCGATTTCATAGCGAGGGTAAGGTGGAAAAAGATGAGGGAGGTGCAGAGAAGTTTGATGATGTTTTCTGGTCTAAACCACCAACAGCTGAAGAGGGGGATGAGATGGGGGTGCTACTAGCCCGCTATTGGAGCTCCATCAGGTCCGCAATACACTCTCGTCCCGTGGAAGATATTCTAAATGTTCGAGTGTGGAGAGGGGAAGGTGAAGACGAAGGAGATGAAGAGGTGTGGACTAAGTTGAGAGCAATGTGGAAGAGAGTGCCTTGTACTGTGAAGATTAACTGTAGCGCTGGAGTCATCCTCGAGCATAAGACCAGTGGAGAGTTGCGCTACTTTCACTCATTGAGCAACAATGCCGCATTCTTCCCCAAACCAAGACTGATCAGAACAGAGAATGAGATGAGAGAGTTTTGCGAATCTGTGCAGGAGCTCGACTTGAGAGAGAGGTCAGCACAAAGGAGACCGAATACCGCTTGGGCTTTACGTCACATTGCGAATCTGACATTCTACATCTATAAACTCCTAGAGATTGGCAAGGTGGGTGGTGTAGTGAGCAAACTCCCAGACTACATACTTAACAACCGACACGTGATAGCACTAGACGTAGACTTTTGGGCTAGAGGAGGTGCGCGTCCCTACTCAGACAACTTGTGTTTCTTTAGATGCTTGGCCATGATGTATGACTGTAACTGCGACCAAAAGAAGGGATGTCGTTGCCGTCGCCCCTCTTGCACCACAACACATCGCTTGTTTAAACAATACATGAGACAAACTAAATCTTCTTCCCCACCCTCATCAACTTTGTCAGACTTTCCCGGGGTGGACTCGAGTGATCTACTGGCCTTGGAAGATCATTTTGACGTATCTCTAATAGTCTTCTGTCTAACTGATGAGGAGGTAGCTCCGATAGTTTGGTCATCCGGGGCACGAAACAAAGCCCATAAACTCTTCGTCAACATGTACGAAAAACACTTCAGCTGGATAAAGAATGTTGATTCGTTTGCCAGATGTTTCACCTGCAAGCTGTGCGATAGCGCGTTTACACGCTTGTCCAGCCTACGACGACACAAGTGCTCGCCAGAAGAAGCATCGGTGTTCGTTTTCCCTGGTGGGACGTTTGGACCCCGCCAACCATATTCACAAAACTCAAGCGAGTGGCGGGAATAGAGGTGGTGAACCCCGACCTCTTATACTACCCCTACTATATCACCTATGATATCGAATGCTTCATGCCAAAAGACAACCTACCAACTAACACCACCACGATGACTTTTAGTGCAAGACACGAGCTACTGAGCATATCCGCGTGTTCTAACGTCCCGGGGTTTGAGCGAGCCAAGTGTTTTGTGAGGAGCGTCGACAGCAAGGATGGGACGAAGTGCATTCGTCAATTCGTCCAATACATAGCAAAGATTGCTGACGTGGCAGGAGATTTGTTCGGAGAAAGATTCCAGGATGTACGCGAGCGACTCTCTACATTCCTCGCGGATCGGGCGGATAGAGAAGAGGCCTTTGCTGACGACAAGTTCTCTAACGTCTCGACTTACAGGGTGAAGTCCGGTCTCTCCGGATTAGAAAGAGAATTAGAACAGCACATCTCCAGCGTTCCGGTGGTCGGCTTCAACTCGCAAAAGTATGACCTAAATATACTAAAGGGGCCTTTACTTCGCTCTCTACAAGAGGAGGAGGGAGAAGATTTTGTTTTCATCGTTAAGCGTGTTAACAGTATGTCCTGTGTGGAGAGTAGACGTTTTAGATTCCTTGACATATGCAACTTTATCGCACCAGGCTTCAACTACTCCAAATACTTGAAGGCATTTGGCGTGTCAGAGAGTAAGGGATTCTTTCCTTACGACTGGGTAGATTCCCTGAGAAGGTTGGATCATCACGGACTCCCTCCCCGAGAGAGTTTTTTCAACTCGCTGACTCAGCAAGAATTGAGCCAGCAAGATTATCACCACTGTCAGCTCGTGTGGGAAAGAGAGAACATGGAAACGTTCAGGGATTTCCTCATCTGGTACAACAACCTCGATGTGGCCCCATTCATCGAGGCCATTGCACGTCAGAGCTCTATCTATCAACAAAAGGGTATTGATATGTTGAAATCTGCAATCTCGCTTCCAGGCTTGGCTATCAGATGGTTGTTTATGGAGGTGGAGGCCCGACCTTACGGCTACTCTCCTCCGCAAGCCGCTCTCCCGCTGCATAGGTTAATGTCTCTCCGAGGCGAACTTTGCAACTCACAACCCATATGTCTGTTCGATGAGGAGAGCAAAAGTCTGTACCACACTCTCCGTGATAACCTCATGGGAGGGCCAAGCATCATCTTTCACAGACATCATGAAGTTGGAGTGACCTCTATTCGAGAGAAGATTTATGGCACATCCGCAAAACCCTGTAGGTCCATTCTGGGAGTCGATGCCAACGCTCTCTACCTATACTGCATGATGGGGAATATGCCTACGGGTTATCCCAGGCGGAGGCTAGAGAGCCGAGGCTTTGCTCTGGAACCCGTTAAAAAGTTCAGCAAAGTGGCGCATGGATGGTTAGAGTTCCAATCGTGGAAGAGAGGAGAGGTCATCCTTCACCAACAGAATGGAGGAGAAATGAGGATAGGCTGTCACAACCTACCGGTGGATGGTTATAGCGAACAGAGTCGGACTGTGTACCAATTCCACGGTTGCTACTGGCACGGACACGAGTGCGAGCTAGGAGGGAATGGAAAAGGTGTCAGAAACATGACGAATGAAGAGCTCCGGGTGGACACTGCGAGGAAAGAAGATTACATCAAGGCTCTAGGCTATAAGCTCATCACCACTCGGGAGTGTGAGTGGGGAGCGCGAGTTCGTTCGGATGAAGAGGTTAGGACATTTCTCTCCGTCTTCTTTTCTTCTCTCTATCCAGAGAGGGGTTGTGTCAACCTCGATAAAATAATCAACAGTATTCGTAGTGGAGAGTACTACGGTTTAGTGGAGTGTGACATTTCCGTACCCGAAGAGCTAAAAGCGAAGTTCTCTGAGATGGCACCTATTTTCAAGAATATAAATGTGGGAAGAGAACACCTTAGCGAACACATGCGCGCTTTTGCCAAACAGAACGGATTCTTGAAGAGACCTCAGCGGATGCTCGTGGGGAGTCTTTTTGGCGAGCGAATCACACTACTCACCGATCTGGCTAGATGGTATCTAGATCAAGGTTTGATAATTACCAGGGTCTATCAGTTTGTTCACTTTATCCCACGAGCCGTCTTCAAAGACTTTGGTTCTTCGGTCTCAGACGCAAGGAGAGGGGGAGATCTGGACCCTGATCTGGCCCTCTTGGCCAGCACCAGCAAGCTCGTTGGGAATTCAGCCTACGGAAAGACCATAACAAATAAAGAGAAACATAAGACTGTCAAGTATGTAGAGACAGTAGAGGGGGCGGCCGTCAAAGTGAGGAGTAGGCACTTTTCTAGTCTCAACGAAGTCGATGAAAACTACTTTGAGATAGAGCTTCACAAGAAAAAGGTAAGTGTTGAAAATCTTTCTTACTTTGACTCTTGATTTGACAAAACTTTTTCCGAGTGGAAGGGTGAACTTTCTCTCTCTCTCTCTCTCTCTCTCCTCAAGTTGAGGATGCTAGAGTTCTACTACGACTTTATGGATAGGCGAGTAGAACTAGACTATACAAAGATTTTATCAAATCCTTTTCTATTTATTCTTCGGTGTCAGCAACCTCTAACTCGCCCGATTTATTTTCACAGATTCGTCAGCAGAGAGGACTTTGAGTACGTAGAAATGGATACGGATAGCGCTTACATGGCCCTGAGTGCTCGCAATATAGATGAGGTCATCCGAAAAGATAAAAAAGAAGAGTTCTACAGAGAGTATGGTAAATGGTTTCCCAGACCCTTCTGCGATAGCCACAAGGGAGACTTTATCACAACCAAGGTGCTCGGGCAAGAGTGGGAGATGAGGGAATGTTGTGAGAAGGTGCAGCGATACGAAACACGAACCCCTGGTCTGTTTAAGGAGGAGTTTCGGGGGGAGGGGGTCATCGCGCTCAACTCAAAAACTTACTTTTGTTGGTCCGCTGACGGTGATAGCAAGTATAGTAGCAAAGGACTAAATAAAAGAGGAAACGCCCTAACCAAAGAGAAGTTCCTCTCCGTGCTCAAAACAGGGGAGTCGGTGAGAGGAGACAATCGGGGTTTTATCAGAAGAGGAAATCAAACGTATAGCTATACCCAGCTAAAGACCGGACTCACCTACTTCTACGGTAAGCGGAAGGTTGCGGAAGACGGGGTGAGTACGAGTCCTATAGAATGTTAATACTGATTTCTCGGAGATGAGACTACTTCATTCGATAAATCGGAGAGTAAACGAACAGTGCATCATAACCCTTGTATATATATATATATATATCCGTATAATTTTTTTTCACATTCACTCTCTATTGTAAGGGGTCTCCGTCCTCAAAACGGAGGGTTTACCGGTTGTAGCCTTAAAACCGAGCAATAAAACACTAGCTAATACATTAAAAACCATTTACCTCTCCAAACCAAAGGGGTAGACGGTACTAGCGCAGCTTCCGCTCATACTCACCCCTTATCAGTTCACATTTCTTCTATTGTCTTCATTCGTAGGTGGGGGGTGACATCGCACGCGCACGATGCGCTCTCTCCCTATCGGAGTTTGCTACCCGGGGGAAAGTGGACGCGGTGGTCAAAGATATTGGTGGCGAGTCAACGACATCATCGTAGAGGCGGGTCTATTTGTAGGATGATGATGATGATGATGATGATGATGATGGTGATGATGATGATGATGATGATGATGATGATGGTGATGATGATGGCGATGAGAAGACAAGCATCCATCTATCCCGTTTATCTATTTCTATTTCTACCCCTCCGAGCGATGATGTCGTCGGCTAACCTCCTCGCGAAGTCCACGGTTTGAAGCGCGGAAGAGCCACCGCCTTCACTTTCCCTCGCCACTCGTCACGGGGACGGGTGATTTCCCTAGGGGAGGGTCCGGGGAAAATGAGGGTTAAGACGCGAGTCTTTCATCGAAGGTCCGGGGGCGCTCGAACGGAGGAGCGCGCGAGTGCGGTGTCACCCCGACCAGTTCAGTCTCAACAGTCCCCGGCGAAGAAATCATCCGGAAGCACCACCACCACTCGGTAAGTTTCTTATAGTAGTATAGTCAGCGTCGTAAACTCTGCACGGACACTCCGCACGGATGTAGCCTATCATTACTCTAACCCGTATTTTCCTTCGCTTCACCCTACTCCAGCCGACGGTCCGCCCGCGAGGGTAGCGACGGGTCGTTGGGGCGGGAGAGCGGGGGAGGGGCGGGGGATGGGCGGGGGGACGGCGGCGTGGGGCCACGGCTGGACTCGCGAACGAGAACCGCAGCGAGGCGGAGGGCGAGGCGGAGGGGTTTGGGGTGGGGAGGGGTGGGGAGGGGCGGGGACGGGTGGAGGGAGGACGGGTGGGGTTCGCGGGGCGGGGGGGCGCGCGCGTACGCGCGCGCCCCCTCGCCCGAGCCGTGGGACCGGGCGAGGGGTTTGCTCTTTAGACTGGGTTCTACGGAACAGCCGATGAGGTTTTTGAAACCCCACCCGCGATCGGGGGGTAGGTTCTAGGGCTTTGCACATAGAGTGAGGTTTAGGGAAAGGGAGGGGGCGAGAGGACGGGTGGGGTGGTCGTCCGCCCGGGGAGTTTTTGGATCTAGGGCTAATAAGACGCGGAAATGACCGGGTGTCTGTGCAGATCTGCACTGACTATACTACTCATGTGTTATTGTTTGAAGCACATTTCTCTCACCCAGAGGCACCTTAACTAATCTTTGTAAACTATCCACTTGTACTTCCTTCTGACATCTTTTAGTGTTAACTACATATATGACACCCTTAAGTAGTACATATAGCTGCTGCTACTGTGTATACATGCAATGTACATGTATAATTCCAGTAATTCAAACTAACCAACTGTACAATAAACAGATACAAATACATGCTGCATGAACTACATGTACATTGTACATGTATATTGTAGTATATTATAGAGGCAGCCAATTTGGTGCCGTACATGCATGTGGAGAAAGATTCATGTAGCTCTAAAATACATGCATCACCATATGGAAAGAGGATAACTTCCCATATATAAGGAAATTTGGAGTCTAAGATTTTATAAAGCAAGGCAATAACACTACAGTGTTGCGAAAATGACAATACTGTTCTATGATGTCATATGAATGAAGGATGACTCTGCAATGTAGTGTATAGAGAAGATGACTCCAAATTATTGTACAAACTCAAATTAATGTCCAGACTTGCACCATTTTATTGAGAAATAAACAATTATTTGCTGCAGTGGATAGAGAGAAGAAAACTCTGCAGTGCAGTACAAACATAGTATAAATTTATAATATAGAGAGAAAACAACTCTACAGTATGACACAGAAGGAGGACTCCGCTACAGTATGACACAGAGAGAAGACAACTTCTGAACATAATCTAAAACTACTAGTTGTACATGTATGAAATGATATATTTAAAAAAATTAATTCTTCTTTATTTTACTTGTATATTTACACAATAATATGATAATTTGTAAGAACTGTACCAGAGTATGTAATGTTACTCTATGCGAGGATCTTTGAATTCCCATTTGCGCAGTCAGAAACGCAATTCCACAAGACATTACTGTGTAGACTAACACATCATGGAAAACTGGCCATACCTCTTGTATACGAAAATAGTATGTATGCTTTGCTGCTTTAACAGCAAAAATAGGTAACAGCATTCCATGCGGTATACAGGGTTGTCTTCTCCTTTTCCACTTCTCTCTAGAGAGGAGACAACTCTAACATGTTTACACTTAGTAAAGAAATGGTAGCTATGAGTGTGTATTCTCACTTAGAAATTACCTAATATCTTGTAAGTGAAGTTATTGTTTGATAATTAATTTATTACTACTTACTGCTTTGGTCAATGTGTTACTACTTAGTTATTTGAAACCATCCCTCCATTGACATAGTCAGATGTACTGTTCATGTAGACTCTGGTATCAGGTGTGACATCATTTCCTGTCTGGTCTGTGTTAGACTCAGTTCCATGAGTTTGCGAGGATAGATTCACTGTAGAGTATTGGTGGGCAGCCTCTATACAAATTTAAAAATGGTATAAGATGCATGTAGGTATTGGGAGGGAGCAGCGAAAAATACATGTAATAACATTGGACTTACCCTCACCTCTGTCTTTCTGTAATCCATATAAGTCTAAACTCTCATACCCATCAATATGCTGACCTGTACTGGTAGCTGATTGATTGGTTTGTCTCCTGTTAACGTACTGTGACTCCTTCTGCCTGTAAGAATAAGGGTCAGTCTCATGTATACTATACAATGTAAACTCTGTACTACACGTAGTATTTAACAGATAATGTTATGTTACCTGGTAGTAGCAGATCTTCTCCAGATGACACACACTACTACGTTCACAATAATTATTAGACCAAGTACTCCAGCTGACACTCCTAAGGTGGTGCTCCCTCCATATTTCATAGCACATGTAGTCAGTGTTTCTCTGTTACGATCTACAATAAAGGTATTTAGGTGCACATGTATATTATGTAGACTACAAATGTATATATGTAGGGGTAGACGTTTGTCACTTTGAGTTAGTTGGTATTAAAAACACAATGCAAACCTGAAAAGCCTGCAGTTAATTGGCATTAGTTTCTTTTATCTAAACTACTTGTGTTCTTTATGGATGTACGCATGCAAACTCTCACTGTGACTACAAACATAAAGCATCTTACATAATTAATCTACATACATGTACATGTACACTGTACATGTATTTGTACGATAAAGTAGCCAAATTGCATGTATAATATTTAAACAACTATACCTGGCAATACCTAATAATGGTGATAGCATTAATATTTCAGATAGGTGAAAATCTATCTGGTAAGTTTGATTATAACACATAAGATTATATTATAGTCAAGCTGATTTAAAGTTACTCTATAAATTAATATAGCTAATATGTGGCTAATATCTATATTTAACATAGTATGCGTACTCATAAATGGATAATATGCAGCCCATAATCAGAGTTAACAGAGATTTTACACTTTACACACTCCAGTGCATTACTCTGTGTAACATAATTATAATTGTACAGTATTGGTATGACATTTTGTATACCTAAACATTATTTTATAATATTATTTCCTTTACTTGTTCAGACTTTCATTTTTATTTGAGTATTTCTATACCTGTATTACTTAGCCTATAATATTGTACATGTAATTATAATTATGCTATCATTGTTTGGTATTAAGGGTACATTCGGCTACGTCGCATTATATTCATTAATTGTATTATAATGGATTATACGAAGGATTATACGGGCCCGTTCTGTAATGGATCGCATTGTAGAAAAAATGCGATGGTGTTCGGTAATGGATCGCATAATAATAAAAAATGCGATGGCGTTCGGGAACGCATCGAATAAATTATTAAAATAATAACATTTTATTATCATTTTTGTTAAATTTATTATTTTCCCCAATGCGACGATCCTTTGCATTTGGAGTCAAGGAAATATTTAATACAAATTCGCCTAGTCTACTGTGTCTGTTATGCTATCAGTTGTAAATAGTAACCTACTACAGCTATTGTACATACCTTGTCTGCAAATACAGACTACTACTACCACTACTACTACTACTACTACTACTACTACTACTACTACTACTCTTCATTCAATGAAAATAAAAGAGTCTACATGTTACTTATTGTACCGTCTTTGTTATCAGCGTACTAACTCAACTGTCTTTGTTATCAATATCATTGCTTTCTTCAGCCTATTACATAATGATCTGATCGATCAATAGTCAATGTGGTCAATGCACAATACTGTGCAGGTAAATTCGTTTGCATGAAGATCCCTTCGCTAGATTTGACTACTGTATACAAATGTGCACTATTTACATGTGGACTGAATGTTACGACATGTAGATCAAAGATTAATTTTGATACCAAGTGAACCAACAACCAACAAGCTGCAGATATTTCTGTAACATTCAAATAGAATTTTAAAATGCGCCTGCAAAAAGTGCTAAACATTCAAATGCTGAGTAGTGAGCTATGTAGGATTATTTGTAAGGTTTGTTCTCTAACTGATGAAAATCTAAAGTAATCTGACTGACTTTATTATTTGAGCTCATTTGGAAATTCCCAGCCTAGCCTTTCTCATAATTAAGAGGTGTTCGGCAAGAATACGTGAAAAATAACAACATCCATTGCATTAATGCGTGACTTTTATATAAATTAATGCGATGGAAATACGATAAATATTCAATAATGCGATATTATTTTTATTATTTTTTATTATTATTTCCATCGCATTATTGGAAAATTTATTCCATCGTATTCCATTGTATTATTTTCTCTTCCATCGCATTGATGCCGAAAGTGCCCTAAAAGCCCTACTTCAGTGGAATAATATTTATATTTCTTTGTTCCCACAAAATTCCTTTTACACTAAATTCATTGACAGGTCAAATACTTTTGTCTGTCAATCAATTTAAAAGACAATCAATCAGTTTGTTTTAGTTGCACACCTACAGTAACATGTAGTTTATAATCAGTCGGGGATCAGTTAGTTGGTTAGGATGTGCTGATTGGAATTATAATTTATTTCCAGCAGAGACCTCAGTAGCTATTAACACAGCATTATTATTCATGTATACAATGTACATGTACAATTAAATTGAGCATTGATAAATGTTAATATATTTGAGCATGGTCCACATATTCATATTTAGTTATTTATTCTTATTATTTTCCACCCGCAGCTACATGTAAACTGTAAATCTACTTGAATAATTTCAATTCTTTCAATGCTTACAATAATACAATAATACGATAATACAATAATATGATAATACAACATAGTTTTGAAAACTTGTGTATTTATAGCTATATGCGTTGTACTTGTAAGATGCAGATAGAAATGTCCAGCTTTTAGGCTCTACTGCATGGTGCAATAATTTACTAAAACATTCTGCAATTTCCAGACTGCAATAATAACAAGTTCAAAGATTTCCAATCTCCGCCACCATCTCATAGTCATTGCAAAATAAAAAATTTTTCTAATGTATTGTTTTTCTAGTAAAATCTATATTATTTTAGTATTATATAAACTTCAAATTGCTGGATTATGTAGTTGAAAAATTCTGCATTTTTATTCTGAATTGAAGTCAAAACAGTAGTACTTGGAAGAATTTGCTAAGAAAAGCCAAATGTTTTTGCTACTACTTACATGTATTGTGCATGTGTGATTAAACAGAATGTATACAAAGTGTTCTTATGTCATAATACATTGCAATATTATGTTTCCTCCAATGAGATCATTTTATCTGCTAGCACCTGTCTTATTAATTAGTCAATTAGTCAATTAGTCAATTAGTCAATTGGTCTTATTAATTAGTCAATACAGGTTCTTGTACTGTACTTACATAAAATGTCACAAAAGCTAGAATTGAGGTGCATAGCTACCTTATTTGAACCGAGAAATCTTCACTGAAACTGCTGCTCATGAGTTCCTCTGGAATACCACTGTTCAGGTTTGATCAAGGCCCAAGACCCACCTATTAGCTAAGTATCCTTTCACAAATGAATTCCGCTGTGGAATTTATTATTGCAAATTTGAGAAGCAGAGAGAGTGCAAAGAGCCCTTTCCTTTCTAAGCATTTTAGCCCAATTTTTCACAGATCCATTGACAATATATTATTGCTGACATCATTGTATCTTAGTGCAGTATTTACATTAAAGCTATTGATAGTACTAATGTAAGGTATAGGTACTTCTCATGATAATATGTGTATACATGTATCTGCATTTAGTAGGCTACATTGTACTGTATATATCAATTAATACTTCCTTACTTGTTGATGATATCATATTCATGGGTGACAGTTTTGGTGTTGTAGACTGTGGAGGAAGTATCGGAGTCGCTGGTACTGAATCACTGAGACACATTGGTACAGCTGATTCAGACTCTAACCTCCCAGTCTCATTGTCACATGTGAAACTATCCAATGGTTGGTCACCTGACAGTCTGTATCCATCTTCACACCCAACCACTCTTACCATTGGAAGCCGTGCAGGTGATATGATAGTGTGTGGTGGTGCACAGTTTGCCACTACAACAAAAACGTCTATTTAAAACTTTCTACAACGAGCTTTCAGGACATAGCATCAAAATGCATAATAATATAGGTACATGTACAGTACAGCTCAGATTTACACTGCATGCAAAGACAAAATTGTATAATACATGTATATAGTACATGGTTGTATAAACTGTTGAATAGAATATTATTGTTTTACACATTATATGCCTATGAAGACCAAGAAGAATGTTGGCCATGAATCTGTTAATTGCCATTTAAGATGCGCATGTACATGTACATGTACATGTACAATGTACATGTACAATGTACAGTGATATTATAGATGAAAAGCTGGTTGAGTCAACACAAGTGAAAAGGCTCTTTAGCTTGTAAGTAATCACTCATCTACCAACCAACCAATTGTTTATCATCTGTCAATCCAACAGCCCATATTCTACATATTCGCAGAGGCGTATGTTAGTATGCAGGCAGGCAGTGCAGGCAGAATTATAGTTCTCACAGTCTCTTTCTTTTGAAAATTTTAGAACAAAATGAATTGCATTTGATTACCTGCCTATGATCTGCAGCAAAATACTGCTGTTTGTTTTTCCACATATATACGAGTACAGTACGCATATTCTAGTACCAAGAAATTGGGTCCGTTAAGTCTATGCACGCATACTCAACATGTCAAATGAGGCTTCAATTAAACTTCGAGTCACAACTGTTTACTATGTAGCAGGTTGCTCGCCAGTATACACAGGACTCTTACTTAAAAATTGCGACGCTTTCCTGGAGAATCAGGTCGAGTTGGTCAACTTAAAAGTATTTAGTTGAATTACTCAGCCAACTTTCATTCTCACCTTTATACTCTATTCTAAATGTAGGTGTCCTGACACTAGTTGCTGGTAATATTATCCTGACAGTTGGTTCATTATGTAGAATAGTTCTCCATACATATGCTCCATTATCACAATGCCCATCATCAGTTCCAATAACAGCACCAGATTCTCCCCTTAGTAAATAGTTTAGTCCGGTTTTCCTCGCACACCCATTTGATAGAGGTAGTTTTTCTATGTAGTCCAGATGTAACCAGTATATTCTGGGTAGATTACAGAACACTATGTAAGATATATCAGTGGCTGTGTAGGCAGTGCTGTCATACTCAGGACTGTATATTACTCCATCTAGGTCTGTATCATTGTAACATATCTGTATAGTCGTACCATCAGTAAATGTGTGTGTATCTACAGTTACATAATAATATTGTAATGGTTTCTGGTATTTCGTGCGGTCGTCCTTGGACGACTACCGACCCAAAACTGAAGTGCCTATGAGTGGTGCTAGGCCTTCTCATTACATGAAAGATCGAGCGGTCTCAGTAGCCCAATAACTACCAGAGACGACCCATCTGGTCCCAAGTCTGACCTTCAGACTATACTTTGAAAGAGAGTGATCCGACCTAGTAGGCGGTTCGCTAAGCGAATGACCTGACAAAAGGAAGTGAAAGTCTCTGTATCAAGTATAGATGTGTCTTTATTGAAAGCCAAGTGAAAACTGAAACAATGAACAGTGAAACAATGCCCTTTATATAGTATGAGGACTTCCGCCCGATGTAGTGTCGGGAAAAGGCGACATAGGGTCGTCCGGAAGTTGCGTAACAACATGGCCGCTGGAAGCCCGACGGCCAACCCAAAATAGGTCGGGTTATACAAAAGTTGCTTATAATAATTCAATTCATGTACAAAATGAATATCAAGTGATTCTGAGAGGTCCGGCCTCTGTACATGGGTATAAAAGGCACTAAAAGACTTAGTAATAATCATACAAATATATACAATGATATAGAAGTTACACAAGGTAGAATGCAAGCAGATATATACATGCGGTTGTACTACATTACGGGGCCGGGGTTTGCCGGGGTCCGGTGCCGGGGTGACTCAAATTTGATCAGATGCTTAGAACTATGGATTGATTAGAGGGAAAATAAACACATCAGGAGTATCCTAGTCGGAACAGGATTCAGACACATGTATCAATACCTGCATTATCATACTTCCTGTGTTGGCAATTCTGATCCATTAATAATCAAATTTATTAGGCTAATACAACACAAAATAATACAGATAGACTTTATATGCACTACAACAGATTGATTAGTATTCTAAAAACATTATTAATTCAACTCTGAACAAATATTTAGATTTATTTCTTATGTTTAAACATTATATAATAATATTAGTCCATAAAAAGTCTGTACTGATTTCCTGTTCTTGGTTAAATGTTTAATTCCACTAACAACATGCATAGGATGTGCAATGAATGAAGTCGTAAGCTACAAATAGTTAAAACTTGCACATCCAGTATACCAATAATACAAATGAACTGCACATGGAAAACAGTATTTATATACATAAAACAGGGCTCTCAACTACTCGGATTAAATCCAAATTGTTCGGATTTGTCCTTCCCTTTTGAGCATTCGGACGGATTTCCATATTATCCACTCACTGTTCGGATTTTGCTATTGTGTTAGGATTTTTTACTAGTAGCAAAGAGCGTAAAAGGAAAGAGGGATCACTCAATGATAATACCCTGTCTCACCAAATACGCCCAATTTGGCGGTCCCGACGTTCCGCTATTCACTTACCCGCCATCTGCTTACTGGTAATCTGGATAGCTGTTCGACTTAAACGCGCAACTTAACGGCTGTCATAATTACGATCCTGTATTGATATCTCGTAAACATAAATGATGGTTTATACCGCGCCGTTGTAAATAAGCGCTTTCTATTGGTCTGCGGAACGCCAATAGCCAAAATGGATTTGTACACAAGGTGGCACAACTCCTTACTTAATTTGGACCGCGTTTGGAGGCGGGGGAGGGACAGTTTTTGGCCGGAGTGATCCCTCTTTCCTTTTACTCTCTTTGCTAGTAGACTAACTAGCACCCAGAGCTACACAAAAACAAAGTCTGGCCAGCGAAATGTACAGGCAGTTTGAGAGGTCGCTAACCTAGTTAATTTAATTTTTGAATCAAATGGGTGTTCAAAGTACTTTCCATTTTAGTATTAGTAGGTTTTATAAAATAACACATGAGAAATAAGTAATAATATGTGTGGCAAAAATTTTTATATTAGAAAGTCTAAAGTACTACTGTTTACCCAAAGATATATAACATTTTAGATATTGACAGGAAAACAAGGGAGACAAGTCGAAGTGTTTCAAATATTTTGCATGCACTGTGTACCCATCTCATTTATTCCACATCGAACACGGCCTCCAACACAGTAGATATGATAGAATTAAAATATGGGTCATCTTCTTCTCAGAGTGAGTCTGGCCGTGAATGTATTGAACCCCCCAAGCTAAGAGTAGGAAGGGTACTCACTCAACACCAAAAATATTTAAAAATGAGGAAGCCTGATGAATGCATTGGAGCTTTTCTTTGATTTTAATTATCATTTTATTTTGATTTTGTCATTTTAACTATTTTAAATACTAATTCTAAAAAAGAATTAAGCCACTTGCAATAATTATATATATTTTTTTATTCTTATTTAAAATAATCAAATAATATTATCTCTAATGATGTAAATAATAATTTAATACTAAATATAACAATCCAATGAATGAAAATGTTTTATGTTTTGTTACTTACTAACTGGGCAAGATCATTCAGCAGGCAACAGCTCTGTTAACAAAGATGCTAAACCTTTACTCTCTATTCATATATAGATGGAAGCTTCACTAACCAGTGCTGCAGTTCATAATGAATATGATACAATATCAATACAGTAGAAGTACTCAAAAAGTACATGTAGAATGAGAATATTTCAGCAAGAACTTTGTTGAGACAGGAAGTAGAGACTGTTGTCATAGGCAACAAAAGCATTCGGGAAACGTTAAAATTAGTTTGCACAAAGGCGTCGGGCTAACGGCTGACGAGATTGTTGAGGTCTACTTAACTCGATTATCTTGTCTATGAACAATTTTTATTTGGCCGGTTTGTCTTCAGGAATGACGTTCGTTCAGTGAGTCACTTTTGGTGACTAGGTGAGTTAAAATTAAATAAATAAGTTACTATTGACTCATTTTAATTTAAATAAATTATTTTTATTAAAATTTAATCAAATTTGATTCACCCCGGCACCGGACCCCGGCAAACCCCCGCCCCGTAATGTAGTACAACCGATATACATGTAAGCACACATAATAATGAGTGTCAGGTGTAAGGGACGACGGTATGCATCTTGAGTGGTCACCGCATTCAGTTTGCGGTAGTCGATACAGAACCGCCAGGTACCGTCCTTTTTCCTTACTAGTACGACTGGTGAGCTCTAGGCCCCTTCGGCCGGTTCAATCAGTCCCCGACGTACTAACTTCTCGACTTGCCGTTCGGCCTCGGCCTCTTTCTCGGGTCCGAGTCGGTGAGGGGGTTGACGGATAGGCCGAGTTCCTGGCTCCTCTGGGATGGTGTGCTCGGCTAGGTGTGTCTGTTCATGGTCATCTTCGTTGGTGCTGAAAGCTGTGGAGTAGTGACACAACACAGTCTTCAGCTTCTGTTGTTCGTTTGTCGTGTCACATTGTGGAAGGGCCTTTTGGTATAATTCCTGTAGATGATCCGGCACGTACTCAAGGGGTCCACCCCCCTTTATCGGGCGGTTCGGGGGAGTTTGCAACCGTTCGCGCTGTATAGGCGTTGGTCTCCTCGGAGGCTGTTTGTTGAGCTTCTATTTCGGCCGTCTGGACCTCGGTAAATGTGCCGATGGTCGCCCCAGTTTTGAGGCTGAGAGTATGACCCGTTGGGTTTATACAGCGGACAGGGAGCTGCCCTGCATGATCAGTGTCCCCAATGCTGTTAGCCAACAGAGGCCTGTTTTTGACGGGCTCTACAGCTCCTGTGGCTGGTACGGTGGGGGTCGTGAGGCGCCCTTGGAAGATAACCTCGGAATGAGGTGGTATGTCTTCTCGTCGTACAGTTTGTACCTGACCGGGGAAGAGTCGCCCGTGTCGGTCTTTGCATGGGATGCGTTTGCCGTGCATGATGACTTGAGGATCCTGGAAAGTTAGGGTACACTCGTTTTTGTGTAGGTAGGGGAGCCCCATGATGGCGTCCTCATGTATCTTTCCGACCAAGAAGTCTTCCTCGGTCGGGGGAAGTCCGGGAAATTTAACCGGTAGTGTAGTTTCTCCTACAAAGGGAAGAGGGGACCCATCGGCCATCAGGCCATGCGACTTTGTCTGCCGCATTTTCTTCTTCTTGCTAGGGGGTAGTCGGTCGTGGACCTTCTTATTCAGCAAATTAGTGCTACTACCCGTGTCGACCAAAAACCGAGTCGGCCGTCCGGCCACTGTTCCCTCCAAATAATGGCCAGTGGGTGTGGGCTCCGTGGCCTCCAGGGCATGAAACTGGTTTGCCAAAGAAACCGGCTGTACCTGCCGACATGCATTCTTGCGTGGGCGGCGTCTTACGGGTGTCCAGCCATCCCCTGGGTTCGGGTGGGCTCTGATTCTGGTGTGCATGCCCCCCTTAGAGCGGGCCGGTTTGTCTTCTGCAAGTGGTTTGATTGATCGTTTTGCACAGGTGGCTAGTTCTTGGGTTTTGGCCCCTGGTGATTGGTTGCAGATTGCGTAATACGCGCGGCTGTCTCTAATGGTTCGTCCCAGGGTAGTCGGTTTGGTGATCATCAAGTGTTCCATCAAAGAGGTGTCGCACAGGGTTCTACAATACGCCTCAGTCGACCATCGCTCCAAGGTCGACTCGGGCATGTCGGGATATCCGATGACTATTAGTCTGCAAATCAGGTCGGCATGTTCCTGGAGGGATTGGTGTGGGCCTTGTTTGAGAAACTTGATCTGTCTCTGGGCGGCCGGGGCCGTCAGGCCGTACTGATTCTGTAGGGTTGTGAAGATAGTTTCGACTGTGTCGGCCTGCCCGAGGTCTCGAGTAGGACCTTGGAGGGCCTCTCGGAGGTGTAAGAGGCTATGCCGGGGGTTCTAACCATGGATTTGAGCTACATGTCTAAACTTCCTAATGAAAAGGTTTACGTCTCCTTCTCCATTGAATGTAGGTTTCTCACCCAAACTCGGGTGCTCTTGGTTATGGGTCATGGTAGTAAGTGGTTTGTCTGAGAGGACGGGTAGGCCAGCTCGGCCTAGTTGACTACTGAGTACCGTCAGTCTATTCTGGATCTGAGGTCGGTCTTTAGTTGAAGATCCGGCGTAGGTCGGGCTACATCCAGCGGAACCACGAGAATTAAGGGTGCACTTTAGCGTTTGTCACCTTCTCGTTATAAGGGTTCCCGGGTCCGAGTCCTTAATCGCCGGTGAAGTATTGAAGGGTGAGGTCGGTCGGGTTTCCCGAGGCCGAGGTCACCTTCCTTCGCTTCGTACTGTAAGAGTACAACCTTAGTATCCCACCGCTGCCACCAATGTAATGGTCTCTGGTATTTCGTGCGGTCGTCCTTGGACGACTACCGACCCAAAACTGAAGTGCCTATGAGTGGTGCTAGGCCTTCTCATTACATGAAAGATCGAGCGGTCTCAGTAGCCCAATAACTACCAGAGACGACCCATCTGGTCCCAAGTCTGACCTTCAGACTATACTTTGAAAGAGAGTGATCCGACCTAGTAGGCGGTTCGCTAAGCGAATGACCTGACAAAAGGAAGTGAAAGTCTCTGTATCAAGTATAGATGTGTCTTTATTGAAAGCCAAGTGAAAACTGAAACAATGAACAGTGAAACAATGCCCTTTATATAGTATGAGGACTTCCGCCCGACGTAGTGTCGGGAAAAGACGACATAGGGTCGTCCGGAAGTTATGCAACAACATGGCCGCCGGAAGCCCGACGGCCGACTCAAAATAGGTCGGGTTATACAAAAGTTGCTTATAATGATCCTATTCATGTACAAAATGAATATCAAGTGATTCTGAGAGGTCGGGCCTCTGTACATGGGTATAAAAGGCACTAAAAGACTTAGTAATAATCATACAAATATATACAATGATATAGAAGTTACACAAGGTAGAATGCAAGCAGATATATACATGTAAGCACACATAATAATGAGTGTCAGGTGTAAGAGACGACTGTGCGTACCATTACAATATTATGAAGGGTACAGCTAGATATGCACATGAACACATGCGAGTTAATACATGAAACAGTTTCTATTGAAATTCAAGTTTCGTAAATTTTTTATACCAAACAGCACTACACCCACTTGTGCGCAGCTTATTACCATCTCATACCATTGTCCCCATGCTTATACATGTATAGGAACGTTTACCTCAGTGTACTTACACAGAATCCTGCTTGGGAAATAACAACATTATTAGACATAAACACAATTACTATCTGTCCTACTTAATGTGATGGATAATTCAACAAATGTTACATGACCTGTTGCTGCATGTTCTTTCATCTTTTTGGTTAATGGGAAAATCTATGGCATGTGTATGCTTGTACAAAGACTAGACAAGGTTAGTGATTTACCTGTTAAAACCGATCTAAGGCTGGAGAGCATGTAAACTAATAGCAGTGTGATGTAGTATAGTCCCATTCTAGTCATAGTCATTATTGAGCAATGTCAATGGCTTTAGACAGCTAAAATATTAAAGGGGTCAGGAAATGATATTTTTTTATTTTGTATACCTAAATATTATCTCCTTGAGAACCTATTACTGCCTGACAAAAAAAATTTTAAAAAATGTGCAGTGATTTGGAAGAAACAAGAAAGATAATAAAATGTGCGTGGTTTCACTTTCACTTTCAAACGGAAATAGAAATTTAGAGGGGCGGTGTCTGCCACCGGTCTGACGTAACGAGGCCGAGCCAATGAAATGCGGTGTGTAGCCCAGGATCTCGGCTTTATTCAAATGAAGGGACTCATTACCAGCTTTCAAACCAAGCTTTCAAAAAAATCTTTCATCCCGCAGCTACGAGTTTCCTGTTGCAGCCATCAAACATAAAAATGGCAAAGAGATTGTTAGTAATTATTGTAATGTTGGATCTCACGACAGCATGTCTTGCCAGATGGGGCATTCACCTTCATCAGACTCATCCAGTGATACTACTAGTGAAGTCTACAGTACAACTAGAGATTGGGACAAACAGCCAAGGGTGAAAAGGGTTAGACAGCAAAATCCCGCGACTGACCATGAACAAGACAGAGACGGTGGTAGACATGTAAGACTTATTAAAATTGATCATATTATTTGTGTGGTAAAATAAATATAATTAATATAGTTCTCAGCATGCTTGCGTTCAAACTCAGCTAAAAATTAGCATACAAACATTTATTTTCTTTGTCAAAATATGTACATGTATAATGAAATATCAATATTAAAACAAGAATTGTATTAATGTAAATATAATATTCTATTATAAGTTGTACCAAATATTATACTACACCCATTTATTCAGGACAACCAAGGTTATATACCGCCACTAGTAGAAGATTGGTGTACTTGTGGCAAATGTCACGCCTGGCCACAGGAAGACATGAACACCTGCTGTAAAGATCACTCAATATGGGACACAAGGGTAGATGGTGAAGATATTAGTTGCATTACTCTTTCAAACGACATAGCTGATCTTCTACAACCTGCTCCTCTAAGAGTGATGTACAGGAACTACTGTTCTCAACACCGTAAGTGGGAGTTAAAATTGAAGAAACTTTTTATAGCTATGACATACTTTTGCATCACATTATATTACTTTTTCGTTGCAACTAAATTATATTTTTTTGTGTTACAGCTCAACGATATCCTGATGCCGACACATTGCAGCCATCATTCAGGTGGACAGAGGCAGCTATAAAAGAGTTGAAAAGTAAACAAATGAGACTAGCTGCCTATAGAATGTTGATATTCTATGCATATCCTAATATTAAACGTAGGGAAAGAAAGGCTTTGCCTTCCTGCATTTACGCTATGATTAGAGCTACCTATATGCCTACAGAAACAGAAGAAGAGTTTGCTGACCATGATTTTTCTGTATACATTCCTGAATGCGATGACGACAATTAATCAATTCACATTCATAATTTTTATCGGTATAACAGTATGTATATTGATTGTACTATGTGGTTGACAATATAATATAGTTGCATTAGCAGTCATGAAATTGTTGTCTGCATTTTAATTGTGAAAGTAACAGTTTCTCGAGACATTATTGTTTCCTATCGCCACCACTATTCCTTCTACCACGCCTACCGCCTACCACCACTATTCCTTCTACCACGTCCACCACCACTTGTAGCATCGGCCTGTTGATTTACATAGTGTGGCTTTCTCACCAAGCCTCTCCTCCTGGTTTCCATCTCTTTCTCAAGTTCATCTAGGCTGTGATATGGTTTTGCTGTTGATGCCATTGTCTGTGGTTGATGGTCAGGACAAGCTGGCTGTACTCCATCATTCACACATTTAGTCAAGTATTGGAAGAGCTCATCTATATATTCTGTAATAATTTAGCATCAAGTTAAAATACATGGATAGAATAGAATAGGATTAAAATTGCAGCAGTGGCAAACATGCTCAATAAAGTAACATTCAGGGCAAACTGAAAGGAATGCCAATATATATATATGTACTGTGTATATTCATGTAAACAAATCCAGATTCACAATAATAGCACTTACTATATGTGGGGTCAGCTCGAACATATTGCACTGTAGGGATCAGCTTAGTGGCCTTGGATCTCCTCACCCTTCGCCATGGTTTACCTTCTGCAGTCAGCTTGATGGAACGCTGGCAGTTTTCGTTGTGGTGCATGATAGTAAGCTGTATTCTGAAACAAACAACACCCAGATAGTTTAAATAATACTGTAATGAACAGAAAAATCTTACACAACATATACATGCAAGCATGCAGCATGTGATAAAGAATAACAAAATAATACTGAATGGTGTTTTACCTGGATAATATTCCAGAATAAGAAAAGCTCTCCATTTTTGGGGCGTTTCGATTAATGGCACTGTGGAACCCTTCTAACTCTGAGGTAGATGTAGCGCTAGCCATCCCGATAGCATCTAGCAATCTCTGGTTTAATAGTATCTTTCGTACTTCCACATCTAACATAGACTCTAAACAGATATAAATTTTCAAATTAAATTTTTTGAGCATCTGAAGTTTGACCTGCAGGGAACTGAGGAAATGCATATTACAGGTAAATGCATGTTACTACTATACCTGGTTTAATGTAGTCCACGAACCAGACTTCCCCATCTTCATCAGTAAATTCCCCTTCCCCATCTGCATGAATACAACGTGGGAATGCTACCAACTCATGCTGGTGGATGTCGCAGATGTGGTTAGCTGCGGACATCCACCAGTCTCGTCTTAGCTCACCAGGAGCTGTGTTTCCTACCACATGGTACAAGTGGTTGACCAGTGCAGGGATCCATTTTAAGATTGGCCTGTAGCCAACCTTCTGATTTCCCAGTTTAGCTAGTTTTTTTTGTAACCCTGAAAATTTAGGCATAAATGATCAATTTATTTGTCAGCACTTGGAAACTTGATGCTCATTCACCATGACAACAACATACATTGTGCATGTAGTTAATAAGGTATAACACAGAAGGACCCAAAATAGACACGATATGATCATTTATGTAAACATTTGTAAGGCAAACAAAAATTTTCATATTTACATGTATACACATGCTGAAGAAAAGCACTAAATCATTTGGATCAAACTCAAATACCTTTTGCTATATGCCAGGTATCAAATTGATGCTTGACTGCTGGCCAGTGGTCCCTCATGTAAGCCTTGATGCTAATGTGCTGATCCGTTGTGAGAGTAGCAACTTCCAGGCTTAGTTTGATTGTTTCCTCTCTACACCTCTTCAACCCTTCAAGCTCCATCGCAGCAGAAGAAGTGGCTTCTGTACACTATGATTACAATAGAAATCACTAATATATTTTGAACATACATGTACACTGCAAGACTGTGTGTAATTATAATTCTTAGACTTCATCTTACCTTTATGAGACAAGATGAAACTATTTTGCTAGTTTCAGCATCCATGAGACTGTACACAGCATACATGGCTGAATGACCAGGAGAGTCATAGCGCCCATCTCCGTTCAGGGTCAATGGCCGAGCTATGGAGGAAACTAGTTCACTTTGCTGGTTATTGTAGATGTGCCTAATTGCCTGTTAAAAACAAACAGGTATAAATACCCATCCCTAAATGTGCTCAATGTCTAATGAACATCTATTGCATACAACTGTACGTGCTATTGTATATTTAAAGGCAGTAAGTATAGTATGTATGCACAATCATGTAGTTGCCACACTAGGTACATTATACATATAGCTTACATGCACATACCTATACAATCTACAGGTGTGTATAGAAAATATTATATCTATAAGTTAAAATTTTTAATACATACACCGTTCAAATATCCTTTTTGATAATTGAAGAAGGTTCGATCACTGAAGACTTTGAGATTAATAAACCTCAAAGCACGAAGGAACTTCCTAGGTAGCAGACCAGCAAACAATATGGAACTTGCGATAGACATGTTGATCAATGGCAACCTTTCACGCACATCCGAATTCTGCCAGATTCTAGTATTGCCACAAGCAACACACGTTGAGTTGAATGCAATCATGGCACCCATCTCATGGTGCTGAGTTGTATCGCAATTGCCAGCACACTTTGCGCAAACTTGAAGAAGCTCCATTAGCCGATCATGGGTCACAATGTATTTAGCTTCTTTAAAGAAACATTGCCTACAACAATGATCATACATGTAACTAAATATATACATGTATATGTAGTTGACATTAATATCAGATATATCCTGTTGCATGTAAACAAAGCAGACATAGCAGACACACATAGGGTTTACAGTAGTATGTTTCTACATGTAGATAAAAATACACTTACTGGTTGCCTCAGAAACAGATGAATGGTAAAGATAGAATTGTTCACAATACCAGAGGCTTACCTCACTTTATAAACTTCAGAGTTCTCAACCTGCTCTTCATCAAACTTTATGGCATCATCTTCATCGGCTGCCCACTCTTCCTCAGAATCTGAATCCTGGAAGACAGCAATAAAAAGGTTACATGAAATATTTGGAACTACTGTTGTCTTGTGAACTAGGCTTTTTGCCCCTATTTGTACAGGCTAGCATCATGATATTTACTGAAAACTACTATCTTCAGCACCTCACCTGCATTTACACATAGAATTTAGTACATTGTAATTATTACATAAGTGTATCCATGAAAGTAATTAGTACCTTTATGTACACAAAGAATTTAGTACATAGTGTAAGCCTACATTGTCATTGTTACATAAGTGTACCCATGAAAGTAATTAGTACCTTTATGTACACAAAGAATTTGGTAAATTTGTGTTAACTTAGTAACTATTACATAAGTGTAGGCCAACAGAAAGTAATTATTACATAAGTGTACACATAGTAATTAGTACTTTACCGTTGATGGACTGGAGCTGCTCAATTTGGAAGGAGATTTCTGAATTGTTTTAGAGCTGGTCAATATAGAAGCAGTGACAGCACTAGAAGTAGTTGAAGTACATGTCGTTGTAGTCATAGCAACATTAGTGACATTAGTGGTAGTGATCGTAGTGGTAGTGCTAGTCAGGGTAGTAGTGAAGGTAAGAGCTCTAGTAGCAGCAGTTGTACTGGGGATTGGAGTTTCCATGGGTTTGGACATAATTTGCAAGCTTTTAGAAGTGCACCTAAGCCCATCTATGCCAGTGCTAAAAATATACAATCATAGAATAGTAAACAATAATATAATATGAAAAATTCCAAACTTCAAACACTATAATACAATGTATAGTAACTATAAGGATTTTACATACATTTTACTCTCAGTCTGAGTTGCTTCAGATCGGAACCGTGGCTTGTCTTGGTTTATAAAGCTGTGCTCCATATGTGTACCTAAAAGTGATATGCACCATTATCTTAAGACAAAAGCATTTTGATATGATGTTTCCAAATGATCTTTCAAAATATTGAACTTTTGCCAAAATCTACGTAGGCCCTATATACACGTATATAATGTTTACTAAAGCTATATGTTGGTACTGAAGATTCTAGACTGACATGTGCAGGGCAATTCACAACTTAATTCACAATATGGCATTGCCAATAAAAGCATAAACTACAACTTACTCGAGTTCGCCATGACGACTGGTCTTCCAGTGGCTATAGATATTCGGCCTGGCCTAATGTTTGCTAGTGAGTTGCTAGTTGGTTTAACTCTGGCAACATCCTCGCCACTATCCACACTACTAATTCTAGCATCACCACCTAAAGGGGATGCTAAGTCATCTAATCTCTCCTCATCCACATTTCGTTGACGTGATGTCCCAGCTGTCGATTGCTTCACCTTTTTGCCAGTTGGTCTGCAATGATTTGCAACTATATTAGATAAACATGTTGCAAGGGCTGGAATAAGATGACAGAACAAGCGAAATGTGTGCACATACAGATTTTCCATGCCAGCAATTTAATTTTTATCAATTCGAATTAAAGTCCAGTATCAGCTCTAATTTTCAAAATTCACTAGGAGTAAGTACGTACTCATCGCTATCATCGTTGTCATTATTATCATTCAAGAGCTGACGTACGATGCTCTTTCGTTGTCTTTTAGAAGGAGTCGGCGTGAAGTTCTTCTGGCGTGGTGTTTTATCCTCTTGTGTAGCCCGAGCATTTGATGGAATTGAACCTGGTATCAATCTCAGCCTGAAATAAATAACCAGTAGTTCGATAAATGAAAAAGAACAATTACCTTTGAATCTGCAAAACAGCCAACAATATTTGGCAGTGTGTTGCAGGGAACTGCACAAAACACTTGAATTTTTATGTAGCAGTATTATAAACAGATAGCCAGGCATATGAAAAATCTTTTAGCATAGCAGAACAGCAGACTACAATTCCCATCATAGATTTCTATCGCATGAACAAATAAATCATAACATTATCCTAACCTCTACACTCATGCTAAATGTTCCAATGAAAAATATTGCAATAGTCACTTGTAATAAAAATCGAGGAGATATCTGCAAATGAGATAGATGATTCCGACTTAGTTCTATTTTAATTTTCATTCTGATTTTCATTTTGTGGTATCAGAAAAACAACCTACCTTATTTTGTCATCCTTCATCAGTCTGTATTGGTGATAGTTACTAAAGTCGTCAGGTTTGAAATGTCTGAAACATAGCCTAGAATCTGCACTGAGATTAACCTCTTTTTGGTGAATCTTGAGGAATCTCACCCACTTTTCCCTCAAATATGGGTCTGTAGGAAATCTTTGTAGATGTTCAGCGCCATCGCAAAATGCAGCAGAACAGTACCTGGTTTTACTGTGACTAGCCATCGAGAAGTGTTAATAAAAATGCTCCTTGCTTCAAGCTAGGCTATCGCTATAATGAGCTTTGCTTTAGAAAGCTGAATTCACAAAATTAAAATTAATTTCAATCTAAGAAATTGCAACAAGCATCCAGCTGTAAACTGAAAGCTTTTATTAGTCTTGACTTAGTTGTTGACATTATGAGTATTGGGTACTGCTGGTATTGGCTACCACCCGCAATCCAAGCTAGGATTTCAGCTAATTCAAACGCGGCACTTCATTGGCTGATTGCCGCCAATACCTTTATACGCAGTAGTTTCCACTCTGTATCCACAGTAACAGAGTAAACAAGATCCACATCCGTTTTAATTCAATATGGCCGATTATGGATTGATAATGTTTTTTTATCTGCTGGTAATAAGCATGCCTGTCAATATTATGTTTATTTTGTTGAATAATATAAAAATTAACTACATAATACATAGAATGCTGCATTTAAACCTGTGGTTTCAGTAGTACTTTAATTATTAACTGATGATTTGGTTAAAGCAGACCCAACCATCTAAATAATATATAATATTTCTCACCACACATCGACCTCAGATTGTTATTTAATTAAAGTCCGAAGGTTGTTGGTATCTTTCATACATTATGAAAGGACTTGGGAATCGTATAAGAAGTACACATTTCATTAAAATAAAACACTAATGTTATATTAGAGTGCTACTTTTTAATGTACTCATTCATAAAAAAGAGTATCACAGAGACACTGGTTAATGCACTTCATTATACACCATTCAATGGATATTATATTGGTGTTCAACAATATATTTAACCATCTTCAATAGTTGAATAATAATGTACTTACATAATATACTATCATCAATTAGCTATGTCTTTGGGTCCGACTGTGGAATATCATGGAAGAAGAGGAAAAATAGGTTCAGTCAAGAAGGAAGTAAAACAGCTACTGAGTTGATTAGAATAACCAGGTAGTCACAGCCGCCTGTGACTCACACACTGACTGCACTGCTAAGGAAACTACTAACTACTCTTTATTATGAATAACAAAACACAATATATGTACAAGGCTAGTGCCTTTATACAAGTAAAGAATAAAATAACAATTAAGGATAATTCATGTGCATGCAGCTGGTTGAAAAGGAACAATTGCATAATTTTTGTTGGCAGAACATTATAATACAATTAATTGTATTTTTATACTTGATTATTTCATTCCAGTTTTTATACAGGAAAGATTCTAATAAATGTGAAAGTACACATGCACTGACGTAATTAGACTTACAATGTACTGCGTAAGGTTATCTAACACATTCATGGGTTAGTACCCACCTTCAAGAATAATAACATGTGTGTATGTATTGCAAAATGGTTACAGCGTAAGCTTCTATTCTACAATGCATCATATAATATGTGTATGTGGATGGCCAAAGTGATCTATGGAGCACAAAGTTAATAAAACCGGATATACATGTACATGTACATGTACGAAAGTACATAGTACTGTGTACATTATGGCAAGTAGACCTATCCGAATAACTCTGACACAATACATCGCATACTGATACTACATGTACAGATAGTTTGTTTTTCATAATGCATTCCTATATAAATACATGTACATGTATATAATAACGTAACAATGATGATGCCAGCATTAAATTGAGTCTTATGTTTGTTATATGAATCACTTAGTTGACCATTAATACTTAATGTATTATGTATTGAATTGTTTTGGCATAGCAATACATTTTAAAATAAAATTATTAATCAACCAATAGATGCCTTGTGCTACATTAAAAACAACAAACACAGGCTAGGTTCATTATGACATGTATGTACATGTAGTTGTTCTTTTTACCCATAATGGTGTCTGTTAGTATAACTAGCCATTTTATATAATTGTCATTTTATATAAGTTGTCTTCTCCTAAGTCAACTTTTAATCTACATTTCCATGCTAGTACATGGCATGTTTTACAGAGCACATATTAATTATTTAACATCAACTTACATTTAACCAATTTAATGTTGTCCACAAAACTGTAGGTGAACAGGATCTAAGTAATCACCTTTGAATATTACAGTTTACTGAATCAAATCATATAATGTTGAAATAATCCAACAGCAAATATATTGATACAAAATCTGGAGCTTGAGTGATGATTGGTCGTGCTTTCAATGAGTAGTAGCTAGACTATCCAATCAGTAACTGAAGTTCTTCAGAATAAAATAAAAACAGGGGATTCAGTAGTTTTCTAGCAAAACACATTGTGGTCAAAGCTGACCTCGAGAGCTCCCAAAGAGCAACTTAAGCTAATATTGAGAGTGCAGACAATATACATGTATATATTGTACTACAAAATAAAATACCAATAATTTTTCACAGCATACTGTAAATACAATGTCGTAATGGTGTTGGTGGCTGAGTGGTCTAGCGCTAGTCACTCTGGTCTTGCAACGACCTGGAGGTTTTTGTCCCAAAGAAGGTTTTCACTCTGTGCCATATCGAACTATAATAATATCCAGCTCTAGGAGCCGTGGTGGCCCCTCGACTAGCTCTGCTATTGGGCAGCCACGTTAAAGAATTGTGCTTGGCGCCACGGATATTATTATTATATTAATGTCCAGTGATGGGTAACTACGTCACTAATATATTTATATTATTGAATGAAATATTTTTTCTGTGTTCAGCCTCTTACTCAATCGATAAATGCCAATTATGAACGGTTGACTGGAGAGTGTCATATCTACGATAGAACAACATCTCCTTGGAATAATTGAACTTAAATAATTAGTTATTTGACACTACCCCTCCATTGACATAGTCAGGTGTACTGTCCATGTAGACTCTAGTATCAGCTATGGTATCATTTCCTCTCGAGTGATTTTCAAATTATATTATGTTAAATTGGGTTTCAAAATCCATTTCAATTTTTGTTCTCTAATTTCATTCCAAATTTGTATTATGTGGAAAGCATGAGGTTTGCAATAATCAGAAAGCCACAGCGGAGCTTAATCATTATTAATTACCTCACTAATCACTGTTACGGAGTGGACATTGAACATTATATAGACAATAGAGAAAATGTCCACTCCGTAACACAGAATGTCAACTCCGTAACATATCTATAAGACTTCTCACAGTTTACACACTAATCTGTAAAGATATGATGATTTTGCTGTGAGCTTGTAAGCTTGTATGTGCCGCAACCCGAGAAAAAGCAAGTGATATTCACCACCTACCTATAAACTAGTATATTGAGCAAAACCATTTGAAACTGTGTTACGGAGTGGACTTGCAACAGAGTGAACAAACAATGACTATACACCAATTTTGTTCATTTTAACTGTACGTGAATTGACAAATAGCATGAAAAAAAGTCTGTGCCAACGTATTGAACAAAGATAGTTTGGAGCTGTACATGTATTCATGATTACTATATTAAGATAAGCACTTAGTTCGTGTCTCCAGGAGCAGAAAAAGTGGCTGCATAGCATAATGAGTGCATTCAAAGCAACGCAATTAAGGTTGTAAGTCCAGTACCGCAGTCATTGTGACACTGAATTTTGAGCAATTTCCTCCTTAAATAAACCTACTAATTAGATTTTAACAATGGCCAACAACAGTTACCATTGTCTATTTACATGCTAATAAAGTAAGCATTTAGTTTCGCCTAAATAAAATTGATGCAGTGTATAAAATAATGTAGCTGTAGTTAGTTGCAATCTTAATATTATTATATTATAAAGGAAAACCTGTACTCTTCCACGTCATGCACGTAAGTTTCCTGATAAAATATTCTATAAATGAAATATCCATTTAAATATACGTGTTTCTCTTGATTGCCTATACTGTTTTATGGAATAAATTTATTCAATTGACTGATAACATTCTTCCCATGGGAATTGAATTGAAATCAATTCTTTTTTCAAAAATGCCTGTAAAATTTCATATTCTCACTGTATGTTTAATGGTACATGTATATGTTCACCTGCAGTTGTTCCTTGAGACATAAAAGAAGTCGTTGATCTGGTTGGGCTTCTAGTCAATGACTTTGTACTCATGTCTCCTGTACTAGAATGAGAGATTGTTGTTGTATCTAAACCATATGTTGTTTTCATAGAGGTGAATGTTGTAGACTCAGCTCTTGTAGACGAAGATATCACTGGGTATATAATCAAAAGCAGATTTGATGAGTATGCCCTGTATGTAAGATATAATTACCATATATAGCAATTATATGAATGTAAGTGTATGACTCACCTTTGTATTTGACGAGGAATCCTCCAAATGTACCATTGCTGTCAGTTTTCAACTCGAATATTAGAGAAGTAGCAGAGGGAGAAATACTGAGGAGTTGATTGGGTGGTGCATTGTTTCTATCTCCACAATAAAAGAGCGCATTCTGTGTACCGGATCTATCCTCATACAGGATGAACATGTCACCAGAGTCTGTACACTCTGTAGATCTACCCAGATTAAAGTATATGAACTCTATACTGATATGAGTGTAAGGTGAGGGAGAGTCCTCTAGGTGTATATGGAGAGTGTTAAAAGTATCACTGTCATATTGTAACACGTCTGTGAGTCCCAGAAAAAAGAAATCAGGGCTTCTAATATAACCAGTTGAAGCTGTCAGAGCTGATGTTTGTGTGTTGCCTGATGTCAGCGCCTGCATTGGTAGTGCTGGTAAATATAATTTAAAAACTCAAAGTTATCACATGTTCAGCAGCAATTGGAAATAACTTGACTAATTTACGTTTGTATCACGGGTGACTGTATAAGTAAGTAAGGGGGTTTCAGATGAATGTCATTTCAAGATGTCATAAACTTAAAACAGGTCAGTATTTTGGACCTGTAGAGCTGTGGATAACAGTGCTGATCTATCAACTGTACTGATCTATCAACTGATCTATCAACTGTACTGATCTATCAACTGTACTGATCTATCAACTGTACTGATCTATCAACTGTACTGCTGTGCATGTTTAAAAATATTCGGTGGCCAAAGCGTGGCCAACACTTGTGCGTTCTCTATCAACTATACGACATGTACATGTATTTAGTGGAAATGTTTTGAAGAATTGTATAACAGAGACTTTCAATAACTATAATTATTATTGTGTTGAGGCACATGTTGCACTGGGGTGACCTTTGGCTGCTGAAATTAGTGCTGCCCTATTATGCAAAGTAGTTACTTGAGCATACCTACCAATCGCAGTTTGGTGATAGACATACCTGTGAAGTTGAAGGTAAATGCAGATCCACCACCAACAGGTAGTTTCACCTTAATTTGTCTCTGACTCACAAATGTATGTCCATAGATGATCACACCTTCATCAGTGCATGTCTGCTGCATAGCTTGAAGTCCATTATTCTTATCTTGTGTCAGTGTGTAGCGCACAGTACACTTGTCTCCAGCATCACCAAGGTTTATCTGTTCAATACTAAACCCTACAGTCTGATCATCTACTAACTCAATATTTATAACACACTCCTGGTCTGTAGTATAAGTAGAGTCAGGGTAGTCAGAACTTGTTATACTGATAGTACTTCCTGTTGTGTATCTGATAGTCTGCTCTATGTCAGCACAGAACTCTGTGACAGCTGTTGTACCTGGGACAAGGGGATCTCAGTGTATTAGTTGTGCATAAATATGGCATCAAATTGTGATTAGAAAGGTATGTCTACCTATAGTAGTTTTACTGGTTTCTTTATTGTTATAACATACATGTACTGTACATGCACTTTTATTATGCTGCATATAACATTATACATGTAGATTATCCCATTTTTAACTCTATTTGTATACATGTGTGTGTAGGGAGATAGTCTAAGTTCTTATCTACTTGTATGACTGATAGCGATAGTTGTATACCCTACCATATTATGTGACGTACTGTTATGTTAAGGCTGCCATTTCTTGTAAGGATATTACAATCTAACCATTTATATTATCACAATCAACTACAAACTGTCTGTAACTAAACACAAATTTGATATTGACCTACTATGTACATGTAGGTATAGCATTAGAACCAACTCCCTTACACTTGTATGGTAATAGCATAGTGCTGAATTGATACTCACAAACATCTTTGCTGAGCACAACGACTAACAGAATGATAAAGAGCTGCCTATGTAACCACATTCTTCTCCTGGTGTAGGATGTTAAAGGTACGGCAGGTCAAGGTACAGTATATGTACACCAGGTGGTACAGGTTCTGTTCACAAAGTAATGTACAATGTACGTGTACAAGATGTACATCTACATGTAAATGTGATGGAACCCCGTGGGTGTATGATGAGGGTATGTGTAGGATGTATTATATGTATGTAGGTAATATGTATATGGGTTGTTGTAGGTCTGATGTGACACACCACTCTCACTCCATCAACTATTTGTCAAGGGAGGTAATGGCGTGGGTTCTCTAGGAGGTCCGAGCGGTCGAATGAGTCAGGATATATATATATGCAAACAACACTGTGTGTATATGATAAGATGGGGCAACTAAAGGACGACCAGCAACCTGTACGACTAAATAAGTAATTCTAAATAATGCAATGGCGGCTCACTGGCCAGACGGACAAATTACTAAAGAGTGTACAGCTATGATATGATTATATGCACTATTCCTGTAAATCTCACTGTACTATTCACCATATATTATTAACCAATATCTATCTCAAGATTATTTCAATTATACGCAATTCACAAATCACTGTCCGTAAACTATCCACTGAATTATCCACAATATATTACACATTACAATGTCACTTAATGCGTATCAATATCCAAGGTTACCACAATTACTTCAACAAGTATTACACAATTCGATTCCAAGAATTCCAAGTTCAATTACTAATTATCCACTTGTATATCTAATTCACAATATACTAATTATCACTTCAATTTATCTATATCAATGTATCGCTAGCTCAAGCATCAATATACTACTTCACGTTTCACGTTTATCTATGCCTTATATACGTATACTCAATATAAATCCACTTTGATCTCCTTTCATATCCCTTATTCTATTTAATTACTCAAATCACAATCTATTTAACAACAACAGGGATTATACACAAAAATACACACATTAAAATACAAAGTTAACTAGGTAAAATATTCATGACTTACTAGAGTAAAATATAAAATCAGTAAGCGTTAAGCGCTCACCGCTCAATAAACAAGTTAAGTAAGTAAGTGACTCAGTAAGCATCTAATAATATGATATCCTTTCTTTTTATACTTTTTGTGATACTATATTACAATATCAAACTTATTTCTAATTGGCTAAAATATTCATACACAATAAAACATCAGTTATATCAATCTGTCATAGGGAGCTTGTTGTCTATTTAATTTCTATTGGCTAGCTAAGGAAAACACTGCAGTTTACTGGATAATAGTTACTGTTAGTTCTGGTACATCTTTATGGCTATATTATATGGTAGGGGCGTGACTTGTGGTCTATTGGTCTGTGGTTATAGTCTGTACTGTTGTACTGGTAGTTGAAGAGCTTTGCTTCTTGATAGTAATGTGTTGGGTGTTTCGTTCATGTAGAAGTTGCTTTCACTTTGGTGTGGAGTTGTCTATTCTTGAGTTTTATAGTTGTTTCTTCTAGAGTGTTACTTTGGAATTATTCTCTCCTGTAAGATCTTTTGTCTGTTCTGGAGTGTTACTTTGGAGTTATTCTCTCCTGTAAGATAATGTCTATGAAGTTATGTTTGTCATTCTTTACATAAACTACCTCAAGTGAATGTTTTATATTCTATCAAATAGAGTCATGCATTTTAGTAGCTTATAGGACTACTTAATTCACCGACATACTGTTCTTTCAAAGACTCACTGCAGTCTTAGAAATAAACTTCCTTGCAAATGTTGACTTAAGCAATACATACAGCCATACTGTGTAGTTATTGTATTGTAGAAATTGCATTGTTTGTATTCAGTCATTAGTTGAGTAATAGAGCAATTTGGTATTATCATTACAAGTACAATTAGTTCTCTATTGGATTGATAGCATACATTCTCATTAAAGAAAACAAATAAGTCAGCAAGCGGTTCAGATTGCTTCTATTAATAGTTGGTTTAAGCAGACAAACACATGTATAGCAAATCGCCAACCTGTTCCTACTGCACATTACTGGTAGCTGTAAAAGTAATGCTACTTGCTGACTACTGTGAAACATTCTTGGTAAAATGTAGTTACTGCTATAGTAATGTCAGTGGCTATAATAATATACATGTACATTGTTGTGTGATGTACAATGCACACATGTGTGTAGGGAGATAGTTTAAGTTCTTATCTACTTGCATGACTGATAGCGATAGTTGTATCTTTATTGGAATGAAATAGGCTAAAGTGATACAGAGATGACACAAAAAGTAGATCTGCCCACAGGCCATCACACAGGCTCTGTCAGTGCTAGCAGAGCCCTTTGTTGTGAGAGTTGCACCACAGTAAGTAGACAAGAGGCCATTTTGGCTCTATAACAATGGTTTACATTCGTCAAAAGTTTCTTAAGGTTATTTTGATTGGTCTTAACAGGCCCAACATGGTGCACAGTGTTCCTTCAGCTCTCACAATAAACAGCTTTGAGTGCTAGAACTCCAAAAAAGTTAGTAAGTTATAAAACCATGCATCAGTATTAGGTAGGACCTTCTGGTTAGATTTATATGAAGATAAATGGTACATACTGTAATTGTAACGACATATTGATAACTAACACCAAAATTAAGATAATGCTTCTGCACACATTAGATATGCAGTTAGGTAGGCAGTTCACGATAAGGTATTAGTTATTATTTAGGGTATGATTGTCATAGCTATAGTCCAGATATACATAGTAAGATTTAGTGGTTCACAACGTTACTAATATATTTATATAATAAATGAAATATTTTTCCTGTGTGTTCAGTTTCTTACCCAATCAGTAGAGGACAATTGTGAGTCATTGATTGGAAACTGTCATATCAACAATAGAACATCACTTACATGGGAATACTTAAACTTAAAGCATTAATTATTTGACACTATCTCTTCATAGACATAGTCAAATGTACTGTTCATGTAGCCTCTACTATCAGCTGTGACATCACTTCCTTCCTGGTCTGTGTTAGACTCAGTTCCATGAGTTTGTGGAGTCAGATTTACTGCAGTGTATTTGTGGGCAGCTTCTGTACAAATATATAAATGATATTTAGGCTACATGGTGTAACAGCACTGAGAGTCATAACTATCAGAATTTTAAATAAATAATATTCTATTAAGAGTAGAATATATAATAAATGGTATATGTAGGATATTTGTTAAATGAGGTGAATCTTTTATGTGAAGATTTCTATTTATACATAGAAACAAAAATTCATTTTAGTTTTTCCACACAATCTCCATTTAAAGGGGTTATGCCACGCGTTTTCAGGTAGCATTAAGACGCACTGAGCTATCTAGTGGCACAATATATTGAGTGCCTAGATATTTACTATTCTTGTTCTGTTAGTTATCCTATGCTTGTGCCTTCCGGGCTATATTTAGAACAACTAGACCACAACGCAATGTATAGGCATGCATAATAACGCAATAATAGCCGCTGTTTATAGTGTGGCCAGATGAAATACCGGACCTACCAACAAAGGCAGCTAGTTATTGCCAGCAAAAGTAAAGCCCAGGAAAATTCAAAAACTTGCACAAGTTATCCTACTGCTATATTAGTAAATCCTGTGAAATCATTTGTTCACTACTGTACTCTTTCTATGCAATCAGCTTGAATTCAACAATTTTCTCTATATGACATAAAGCACCCAGTTGCGTCTTCATAACAAAGTTGCTTTTGAATCAGCATTGCATAGTACTAATGAGTCAAGCATGGGCAAGAGGACACAACTCTGCTTATAGTAGCACAAATGCAATAACCTAAGTAAGAGATGCTGCTTTGAACATAGACATAAACCACATATCATAACCCCTTTAACAGTACACAGTTTCCCATCTCTATGCGAGCTTTTGAATTCCCTCTGCATGAAAATTTGTGGACTGACGTTTTAGCCAATCAATCACAGTCATCTGTATTTCTTCATCACTAGTGAAATGCTTTCCAAACAAGCGAAGGTCAGATGGGGCAAGATCTGGGCTATAATATGGTGGATGTGGAAGCAGTTCCCAACCAAACTGGTCGATGATTTCCACCGATGTGACTGCAATCTGAAATCAGGCATTGTCTTGGGCTTAGTAGTCAGTACTTTGGGAACCTACTAACATGCACATGTATCAACAGCAGATTTTGGAGTTGGAGAGATCTTCTTGAAAAATTCTGAAATGCTTAATTTTGTTGAAATGTTTTCTATTCTCAGTCTTGTATCACTCCTAATGAGGTCATCAACAGATTGGGTCATGGTAGAGGTTCTCGCCTCTGTAGGCCTTGCCTGGCCTTTCTTGATTACAAACACTTTTCAAGTCTTCTTTGAACAATTTAGGCCATTTGTGGAAATTTTTGCTAAAACAAGCTTTTCCATAAATATCTAACATTCTGCTAGAGATTTGTATGAGCTTTTATCTTTCAGTTACCAACATTTTATTGCCGATGTAGTGACGACAAACGTCACAACTGTCACAACACCGACAAACGTCACAACAATTTTTCGACAAACGTCACAACACCGACAAACGTCACAAAAGTGCACCGACAAACGTCACAACACCGACAAACGTCACAACAATTTTTCGACAAACGTCACAACACCGACAAACGTCACAACAATTTTTCGACAAACGTCACAACACCGACAAACGTCACAACAATTTTTCGACAAACGTCACAACACCGACAAACGTCACAAAGGTTCAACGACAAACGTCACAATGCCAACAAATACCACAAATTTTCAATAAAATAACACCATAACACCAAAAAATGATGCTTTTTGCTTTAATTTACCCTTCAATTTGATTATTGTTTGCTGTGTTTTAAAAACTGAAGAAAACCGAAGATAGTTATAAGCAGAGTGTGACAACTCCCAATTAAGAACATGGAATTATGGATTCAATTTTTTTACTAAAAATCAAAACAGCTGAGCAGTAGCAGATCTACTTCTGCACAGTTGTCTTGGTTTTTAGCAAAAAAATTGAATCGATAATTTAATGTATTTTATGTGGAGTTGTCATACTCTGCAGTCTATATAGTGATTATAATCATTTAATACTAACTACATGTATATACTCGTATAATAACACACACGCATATAACATGTTGATTAAAACTGAAACAAGTCTTTACTGGACGTCAACAATGATTGCAGCAAAATATGAATAGCTAGGATCACTCAGGTAAGATAAAAACACCAGTTATTGCCGGGAATGTCAGGCTAAACGAATTATGGGATAGAGGTTACTTCCCAATATGATGCAAAACTTTGGCCCTTTGACCAGAATGCAATTCAATGCAATTTTCATATAGTACACTGTACATGTAGTTAAATGGCCATTAAAGGATATTTCGTTTAGCTTGCCCATATCTGGTAATAGCTGGTGTTTTCATCTTTATTGAGTGATCCTTGCCATTCATATTTTGCTACAGTCATTGTTGCCATTCAGTAATGACTTGTTTCAGTCCTAATTAACATGTTATACTCACATGTATATCACGCATGTACATGCATATTATTAAAATACGTGTGGTTACAGTCGTATTGAATGATTATAATTTATTAAATGAATTCATTATAGGCTGCATAGTTAACAGCAGAGTGTGACAACTCCCAATAGAGGATACTAAATTAACAATTCAATTTTTTCGCTAAAAATCAAGATGGTTGGGCAGAAGCAGGTCTACTTCTGCTCAGTTGTATTGGTTTTTGGCGAAAAAATTGAATTGCTAATTTCATGTTCTCTATTGGGAGTTGTCCCACTCTGCTTTTAACCATCTTCGGTTTTATTCAGTTTTGAAAACACAACAAACAAAAATAATCCAATTGAAGGATAAATCAAGGCAAAAAGCATTATTTTTGGTGTTATGGCATTATTTTATTGAAGATTTGTGATATTTGTTGGCATTGTGACGTTTGTCGTTGAACCTTTGTGACGTTTGTCGGTGTTGTGACGTTTGTCGAAAAATTGTTGTGACGTTTGTCGGTGTTGTGACGTTTGTCGAAAAATTGTTGTGACGTTTGTCGGTTTTGTGACGTTTGTCGGTGCACTTTTGTGACGTTTGTCGGTGTTGTGACGTTTGTCGAAAAATTGTTGTGACGTTTGTCGGTGTTGTGACAGTTGTGACGTTTGTCGTCGCTACAGCCGATCTCTGTTCAATCCTGGAGTGTTTTTCTTGGTCTGCCAGTTTGAATAATCTCAAGAAAAGATGAAAAAGAAACCATGCTCTCAAAATAAATTGGTGAATACTTTTAAATGGTGACTGTGTGAAAAAGTTAAAAAAGATTGCTTTTACATGTATGTACATGTAGAATGTACATACAATAAGAGTCTATACATAAAAGACCACCTATTTACTGAATGTCCCTCGTATGTTTCACAGTAGTCATTGACTGGTTCTCAAGGATGGGAGAGGATAACTCTAATTATTGTGTTTACTGTATACATACATGTAAACACTGGTTTGCTTTAAGCAGTGATGCCTCTATCTCTGACTGCAAAGGTTATACAGTGTATAATTATTATATAATAATTCTAATAATAATAATAATAATTATTATTATTATTAATATTGTTATTTGAGGCTGCTGGATATACTGGATGATAGACATGTTAATAATCACAAATAACATTACCTGACATATCTTTGTGTAATGAGCGCAATATTATGCTATAATAATGGAAATAGTGACATACATGTATTTGACAAAATAATGTTATCAAACATATCCTAATTACATCGTCTAACACTGTAGTAATATTGAACTAACCTTCATCTCTGTCTCTCTGTAATCCACGCAAGTCTAAACTCTCATATCCATCAATATGGTCACCTGTACTGGTAGCTGATTGGTCAGCTTGTCTCATGTCAACACTGTAATGGTCACATATAACTCTGATCTAGCCTCCGACTACATGACTCTAATCATATACACTTACAAATGTATCTTGCATTGCACTGGCTTGCATTACTTGCCTATGTAGTAGAATATTACTGCATACCTGTTATGTGCATTACTGAGCAATTATGTCCTTTTTATACCCATGTAAAGAGACCCGACCTCTCAGAATTGCCTGATATTGATTTTGCATAATATGATCTAGATAGTTTTAAGCATCTTTTGTCAAACCCGACCTATTTTGGGTCGGCCATCGGGCTTCCGGCCACCATACTGTTGCGCAATTTCCGGACAACACTACGTCGTCTTTTCACGACACTACGTCCGCCTTTTTACTGGAACTTCCTCCGGAAGTTCTTATACTAAATAAAGCACACTGCTTTTATGTTTGGTCTCAGTTCATGCTTGGATCTCAATAAAGACACATCTATACTTATACACAGAAACTTTCACTTTGTAGATAGGTCATTTGACCTTGCAACCCAAACTGCCTACTAAGTCAGATCACTCTCTTTCTCAGTATAGTAAACACGCATCGACTCGGTCATCTTGAGTAGTTATTGGCCTAGCACCACTCGTAGGCTTTTCATTTCGGACAAGGGAGTCGTCTTAGGACGACAGCACAACCCCCCAAAAACCATTACATCACACTGTGACTCCTTCTGTCTATTGATCATATAATCATGATGTACATGTATTACAATAGCAACGATTAGTTGTTATAATACATCAACACTACATTAGTTGTTATAATCTCATCAACACTACTTGTAATGCTAACTCTATACTAGAACAACACTGGAGATGCTGATAATACAACCAGTATGTTACCTAGTAATAGCAGATCTTCTCCAGATGACACAGACAACCACATTCACAATAATTATGAGAACAAGTACTCCAGCGGACACTCCTAAGGTGGTGCTCCCTGCATACGTTGCAGGACCTGTAGTCAGTGTTTGTTGTTTAAGATCTACAAGTGAAGTATGTATGTTACATTTACATTGTATGTAGCCTATTACAAACGTGTACTGTATGCCTGTGGCACATGACTGCTAATTGCTTGAAATTACATAGGTGTGAGCTACATGTATAACTGTAGTTGAGGCTAAAGATACAAATTACATGTATGCGTGTACTAGAGTTGTGCTAATCGATTAAAATTGATTTAATGGAGTTTCAATAGCCTTGAATCCTAATCAGTTCAGTAAACTGTTGCTGTACATGTAAATCTAAATCTAAATTTAATCTTCTAGCTATCAAATTATTCTTAGTCATAATTATTTGCTTTTTACTTTTCAAACCTAGATTAAATCTCTTTAAATCATTATAATTGCCTTGCTTGGAATCATTGAGACTATATAACTCAGACAGCGGCTTCTTACTGAGCATTGGAGCAATTCTGTAGCAATGATCTCTTGTTACTATAGCACTTATAATACTCACAACGCTAAGCCACTCTATTACCAGCTCATTGTTTAAGCTGAGAACAACCAAAAGTTATTTCAAAAACCTTGCGGGGAACTCGTCTAGTGCCCAAGCATATCATCAACACTGCTATGCATCTTAGTCTCTAGAGGCATTGAATGAACAGTCTACTGCAAGCAGTCGATTGCTTAGTTTAATACACCTATTCCTATACACTTGATAAAAACTATACTTCAATGGCCAGTAACAAGCCATTCATAATCACTCACGCATATAGACACTATGAGAAGAATAATGAGAGTGTTTAGTGTTTAGTTTGCCAAAAAACTGTGAAAGGTGTTGGGTCAACTACCTCCAATTAATATAATATAAATATAATTTAAATATATATTTATTGTAATATAATTACAAAATAATAATATAATTTGATTTTAGATTTTAGTAATAATACTACAGGTTACTATTTTCTTTTCTACTCCTAGTACTAACTTTAACTCTTGTTATGTCATGTGTGTGCAGGTATGAACAGTACAAGGAGGCTAAAGTTGCAGGTACCAGAAAAAAATAGAAAATACACTTGTATACAAGCATAATTAACCTTGTATCTGATTAGAAAGATGAGATTCATTTTATGTGTGTATGACAGCAGGATCACCTCACCCCAAAAATCTAATCTTATTTTAATCGAAAATAAATCGAGCAATATGAATTAATCTAATCTTAATCAGTTTTCTCTACATTCTATTTAATCTCAATCTATTTTTAATCCTGAAAACGATGAACTTAGCCAATCTTTAATTAATCTTAGTTTGAAATAAAGCAATCTTAATCGACCTTAATCGTTCAAATCAGTAAAAAGCACACCTCTGATACGAACCTTATTAGTGATAATCATTTTTGCACCAAAAATGAGGTCTTAAAAGTCAAAGAATGGTGCTTGGCAAATAGACTTATAATCGATTTTAGTAAAACACAGCAAATCATTATAGAAACTCACAAAAGAAGGTAATTAATGAAGATTTTGAGTTGCCGAACTTAAGCATAGTAGATCATTGTAAATTTCTTGGAATCACCCTGGACCAGCACTGTACTTTTAATTTCCATATAGAAAATATTTTAGGCAAAATGGCATTGTTGCTGATGATGTTTCGATTCTTAACCCAATTTTTAGACAAAAAAAACAATGATAAATTTATATTACACTTTTACATACCCCCATCTTATTTATGGTATGGAGTTCTGGGGACATGCGCCAGGATACCTCCTCTCAAAACTTTTAATTTGTCAGAAAACATTCATACGTATAATCTTAAAACAACCTCCAAATTCTCATATCTCCCATAAATTTGTACAACTTAAAATCATGCTAATTTCTATGCTACTTAAATTCAGACTCATCATATTTCATAAAAATTACATTCTCCGAAGAGAAGACAATTACAACATTATTAAAAATGAGTACGAAATACAAACTAGAAACAGGGCAAAAGATCCATGAATACCAAAAAATGTAAAAACAGAGAAGGGAAAGAGACCAATGTTTTACATTGCCTGTAACCTCTTTGGTGAGTTTGCCTGGGACCTTCGGGATTTCCCTCGGGGGGTTTTCCGACAGCAGTTGGCGGCTCGCCTGTGGGGGCTGAATGGATCTTGATCGGCTGCTTCCTGTTCCCTCAGCAGTTCTGCTGTCAGGGTTGTGGAGTGCTGAATGGGGCTGTCATAACTCTAGTTACGAACTATCTGACAAGCTCTTTTGTATTTTTTAGTTACCTCTTTGTTTTTAAAAAGACACAACTTATTTCCTTGCTTTTAGAATACAATAAAAACCACAATAAAAAAATAAAATAAAATAACATTGATGTAGAGCATAAAACAATGTATTTGTAGTTAGTTGAAATATTAATATTATTATATTATAGAGAAATTATAGGAAAACTTGTACTCTTCCACAACATTTACAAAGCAAAAATGTTTTGCAAATATTTGAGTTTCCTGATAAAATATTCTATATTGATTTATGACACATCTATTTAGATAATTATACATGTTTATATTTCTTGATTGCTTGATGGATTGCCTAAAAGTCTTATCATGGAGGTTGAATCGAATTGAATTCAATGTTGTTCAAAAAATGTAAATAAAATTTTATATTCTCACTGTATGTTTAATGGTACATGTATTCGTTTACCTGCAGATGTTCTTCGAGACATGAAAGAAGTCGTTGAACTGGTTAAGCTTCTGGTCAATGACTTTGTACTCATGTCCCCTGTACTAGAATGTGAGATTGTTGTTGTATCTAAACCATCTGTTGTTTTCATAGAGGTGGATGTTGTAGACTCTGCTCTTGTAGACATTTTCACTGTATAATTGAATATGCATAATTTTGCACACTTGCATGAAGTTCAATATTAGAAGGAAAGTAGTTTTAACATAACATTTAAACAACCTTGCGCCGGTTGTAGCCATTACATGCTAAACATGTGATGGCATTTGTATAAATATGTTTGACCACAGCACATAAGTTTTGGTGGAGCAGATTTGGCAAAAACTCTCTATTTAAACACTCATGGTAATTTCATGCGCTCCTTTGTATTGATAAACCTGCTGTAACTATGCATGCCTAACCGGCCTATTGTTGTTCACTCAGCATTACGTAATCACTAAGACAGTTAATATTATTGTACTAGCATTCCCTATGTCTTTTAACCCATTATAAATATGGTCGATGTGCAGGATTATGTTGGTTTTCACATATAATATGTTTTGCATAATTATAAGCTTCCTTTGTAACGGCCGACACTGTTTAGGTCAGACCTCGCCCCTTTTGCCTCTATATTGCTGCGTAATACCCCTAGCCGATACTCTATTGGCCCACCCAATACTATATTGGGCTTTTCACCGGAAACTGATTTAGCATATAAGGAAGCTCATTTTGTTATGCTAGTCAGTTGTTGAACAGGTTCTAATAAAGTCACATCTATCAACTCAACTCTACAGAGTCTTCTCTCTGAGAGAGGTAGATCCAGCCTTGGTCCCTTTGGACCATTCGCCCAAACTCAGAACTCAACCTCGCGCTCATCAAGACATACTATTTCATGAGTACCAGCATCAGGCTTATGCCCAGAATACAGGATTAATCAGCTACATAACTGTTCGCTCTTACTGTAATGTTGGAAGCATAGCTTGATCGACCACTTCCAAGCGCTTCCCACACTCGTGTCGGCATCGGTACCCGTGTTTTTAGCAGAAAACATTACAGTTGCTCGAGTGTGCCCAATATGTAAGATACAATTACCATGCAGTAATTATAATATAATTCATATTGTGAATGTAAGTGCATCACTCACCTGCATACTTGATAAAGAATCCTTCAAACGTACTACTGCTATCAGTTCTTATCTCGAGTATTAGAGAAACAGCAAAGGGGGAAATACTGAGGAGTTGATTGGGTGGTGTATTGTTTCTATCTCCGCAATAAAAAAGTTGATTCTGTGTACCAAATATTTCCTCATACAGAATGAACATGTCACCAGAGTCTGTGCACTCTGTAGAGCTACCCAGATTAAAGTATATGGACTCTATACTGATATGAGTGTAAGGTGAGGGACAGCCGTCTAGGTCTAGACGAAGAGAGTTTATAGTATTGCTGTCATATTTTAACACATCTGTAAGTCCCAGGAAAAAGAAATCATGACTTATGATATAACCAGTTGGAGCGGTCAGAGCTGAAATCTGTGTCTTGTCTTGCGTTAGTGACTGCATTGGTAGAGCTGGCAAAAATGATTGAAAGACTCAAAATTATCACATGTTCAGCAGCAATTAGAAATCACTTGAATAATTTTACGTTTGCTTCACAAATGGCTGTATAAGTAAGGGGGTTTAAGATAGATGTCATTTCATGCTGCCATAAACTTAAAACAGGCCAGTTTTTTTTACCTGTAGAGCTGTGGATAACAGTACTGATCTATCAACTGTACGAATCTATCAACTGTACTGATCTATCAACTGTACTGATCTATCAACTGTACTGATCTATCAACTGTACTGATCTATCAACTGTACTGATCTATCAACTGTACTGATCTATCAACTGTACGGATCTATCAACTGTACTGATCTATCAACTGTACTGATCTATCAACTGTACTGCTGTGCATGTTTAAAAATATTCGGTGGCCAACACTTGTGCGTTCTCTATCAACTATACGACATGAACATGTATTTAGTGGAAATGTTTTGAAGAATTGTATAACAGAGATTTGCAATAACTATAATTATTATTGTGTTGAGGCACATGTTGCACTGGGGTGACCTTTGGCTGCTGCAACTAGTGCTGTCCCAGTATGCAAAGTACAATGTAGTTTCTTGAGCATACCTACCAATTGCAGCTCTGTGTTAGACATACCTGTGAAGATGAAGGTAAATGCAGATCCACTACCAGCTGGTATCTTCAATTTTATCCCACTCTGACTCAGTACTGTATGTCCATAGATGATCACTCCTTCATCAGTGCATGTCTGCTGCATAGCTTGAAGTCCACCACTTTTATCTTGTGTCAGTGTGTAGTGCACAGCACATCTGTCTCCAGCATCACCAAGGTTTAACTGTTCAATACTAAACCCTACTCTCTGATCATCCACTAACTCAACATTTATAACACATTAGTAGTATAGTCAGTGCAGATCTACACAGACACCCGGCCCTTTCCGCGTCGTATTAGCCCTAGATCCAAAAACTCCCCGGGCGGACGACCACCCCACCCGTCCTCTCGCCCCTCCTCTCCCCTAAACCTCACTCTATGTGCAAAGCCCTAGAACCTACTCCCCCCCATCGCGGGTGGGGTTTCAAAAACCTCATCGGCTGTTCCGCGGAACCCAGTCTAAAGAGCAAACCCCTCGCCCCGTCCCACGGCTCGGGCGAGGGGGCGCGCGCGTACGCGCGCGCCCCCCCGCCCCGCGAACCCCACCCGTCCTCCCTCCACCCGTCCCCGCCCCTCCCCACCCCTCCCCACCCCAAACCCCTCCGCCTCGCCCTCCGCCTCGCGGCGGTTCTCGTTCGCGAGTCCAGCCGTGGCCCCACGCCGCCCTCCCCCCGCCCATCCCCCGCCCCTCCCCCGCCCTCCCGCCCCAACGACCCGTCGCGACCCTCGCGGGCGGACCGTCGGCTGGAGTAGGGTGAAGCGAAGGAAAATACGGGTTAGAGTAATGATAGGCTACACCCGTGCGGAGTGCCCGTGCAGAGTTTACGACGCTGACTATACTACTATAAAAAACTTACCGAGTGGTGGTGGTGGTGTTTCCGGATGATTTCTTCGCCGGGGACTGTTGAGACTGAACTGGTCGGGGTGACACCGCACTCGCGCGCTCCTCCGTTCGAGCGCCCCCGGACCTTCGATGAAAGACTCGCGTCTTAACCCTCATTTTCCCCGGACCCTCCCCTAGGGAAATCGCCCGTCCCCGTGACGAGCGGCGAGAGAAAGTGAAGGCGGTGGCTCTTCCGCGCTTCAAACCGTAGACTTCGCGAGGAGGTTAGCCGACGACATCATCGCTCGGAGGGGTAGAAATAGAAATAGATAAACGGGATAGATGGACGCTTGTCTTCTCATCGCCATCGTCATCATCATCATCATCATCATCATCATCATCATCATCATCATCATCCTACAAATAGACCCGCCTCTACGATGATGTCGTTGACTCGCCACCAATTTCTTTGACCACCGCGTCCACTTTCCCCCGGGTAGCAAACTCCGATAGGGAGAGAGCGCATCGTGCGCGTGCGATGTCACCCCCCACCTACGAATGAAGACAATAGAAGAAATGTGAACTGATAAGGGGTGAGTATGAGCGGAAGCTGCGCTAGTATCGTCTACCCCTTTGGTTTGGAGAGGTAAATGGTTTTTAATGTATTAGCTAGTGTTTTATTGCTCGGTTTTAAGGCTACAACCGGTAAACCCTCCGTTTTGAGGACGGAGACCCCTTACAATAGAGAGTGAATGTGAAAAAAATTATACGGGTATATGTACAAGGGTTATGATGCACTGTTCGTTTACTCTCCAATTTATCGAATGAAGTAGTCTCATCTCCGAGAAATCAGTACTAGCATTCTATAGGACTCGTACTCACCCCGTCTTCTGCAACCTTCCGCTTACCATAGAAGTAGGTGAGTCCGGTCTTTAGCTGGGTGTAGCTATACGTTTGGTTTCCTCTTCTGATAAAACCCCGATTGTCCCCTCTCACCGACTCCCCTGTCCTGAGCACGGAGAGGAACTTCTCTTTGGTTAGGGCGTTTCCTCTTTTGTTTAGTCCTTTGCTGCTATACTTGCTATCACCATCAGCGGACCAGCAAAAGTATGTTTTTGAGTTGAGCGCGATGACCCCCTCCCCCCGAAACTCCTCCTTAAACAGGCCGGGGGTTCGTGTTTCGTATCGTTGCACCTTCTCACAACATTCCCTCATCTCCCACTCTTGGCCAAGCACCTTGGTCGTGATAAAGTCTTCCTTGTGCCTATCGCAGAAGGGTCTGGGAAACCATCTACCATATTCTCTGTAGAACTCTTCTTTTTTATCTTTTCGGATGACCTCATCTATACTACGAGCACTCAGAGCCATGTAAGCGCTATCCGTGTCCATTTCTACGTACTCAAAGTCCTCTCTGCTGACGAATCTGTGAAAATAAAACGGACGGGTTGTAGGGGGGGGTTGGGGTTGACACCAAAGAATAAATAGAGAAGGATTTGATAAAATCTTTGTATAGTCTAGTGCTACTTACCTATCCATAAAGTCGTAGTAGAATTCTAGCATTCTCAACTTGGCTCTCTGGAGGATAACGAATCCTACGACAGATGGAACATCCATTCGAATCTAAAAGAAAGAAAGAGAGAGAGAGAGTTTACCCTACCACTCAGAAAAAGTTTCGTCAAATCAAGAATCAAAATAAAAAAAAAAGATTGTCAACACTTGCCTTTTTCTTGTGAAGCTCTATCTCAAAGTAGTTTTCATCAACTTCGTTTAGACTAGAAAAGTGCCTACTCCTCACTTTGACAGCCGCCTCCTCTACTGTCTCCACATACTTGACAGTCTTATGTTTCTCTTTATTTGTTATGGTCTTTCCGTAGGCTGAATTCCCAACGAGCTTGCTGGTGCTGGCCAAGAGGGCCAGGTCGGGGTTCACATCCCCACCTCTTCTTGCGTCTGAGACCGAAGAACCAAAGTCTTTGTAGATGGCTCGTGGGATAAAGTGAACAAACTGATAGATCCTGGTAATTATCAAACCTTGATCTAGATACCATCTAGCCAGATCGGAGAGTAGTGTGATTCGCTCGCCAAAAAGACTCCCCACGAGCATTCGCTGAGGTCTCTTCAAGAATCCGTTCTGTTCGGCAAAAGCGCGCATGTGTTCGCTAAGGTGTTCTCTTCCCACGTTTATATTCTTGAAAATAGGTGCCATCTCAGAGAACTTCGCTTTTAGCTCTTCGGGTACGGAAATGTCACACTCCACTAAACCATAGTACTCTCCACTACGAATGTTATTGATTATCTTATCGAGGTTGACGTAACCCCTCTCCGGATAGAGAGAAGAAAAGAAGATGGCGAGAAATGTCCTAACTTCTACATCCGAACGAACTCGCGCTTCCCACTCACACTGCCGAGTGGTGATGAGCTTATAGCCTAGAGCCTTGATGTAATCTTCTTTCCTTGCAGTGTCCACCCGGAGCTCTTCATTCGTCATGTTTCTGACACCTTTTCCGTTCCCTCCTAGCTCGCACTCGTGCCCATGCCAGTAGCAACCGTGGAATTGGTACACCGTCCGACTCTGTTCGCTATAACCATCCACTGGTAGGTTGTGACAGCCTATCCTCATTTCTCCTCCATTCTGTTGGTGAAGGATGACCTCTCCTCTCTTCCACGATTGGAACTCTAACCAACCATGCGCCACTTTGCTGAACTTTTTAATAGGTTCTAGAGCAAAGCCTCGGCTCTCTAGCCTCCGCCTGGGATAACCCGTAGGCATATTCCCCATCATACAGTATAGGTAGAGGGCGTTGGCATCAACTCCCAGAATGGACCTACAGGGTTTTGCGGATGTGCCATACATCTTCTCTCGAATAGAGGTCACTCCAACTTCATGATGTCTGTGAAAGATAATGCTTGGCCCTCCCACGAGGTTATCGCGAAGAGTATGGTACAGACTTTTGCTCTCCTCATCGAACAGACATATGGGTTGCGAGTTGCAAAGTTCGTCTCGGAGAGACATTAACCTATGCAGCGGAAGAGCGGCTTGTGGAGGAGAGTAGCCATAAGGTCGGGCCTCCACCTCCATAAACAACCATCTGATAGCCAAGCCTGGAAGCGAGATTGCGGATTTCAACATGTCTATACCCTTTTGTCGATAGATAGAGCTCTGACGTGCAATGGCCTCGATGAATGGGGCCACATCGAGGTTGTTGTACCAGATGAGAAAATCCCTGAACGTTTCCATGTTCTCTCTTTCCCACACGACCTGACAGTGGTGATAATCTTGCTCGCTCAATTCTTGCTGAGTCAGCGAGTTGAAAAAACTCTCTCGGGGAGGGAGTCCATAATAATCCAACCTTCTCAGGGAATCTACCCAGTCGTAAGGAAAGAATCCCTTACTCTCTGACACGCCAAATGCCTTCAAGTATTTGGAGTAGTTGAAGCCCGGTGCGATAAAGTTGCATATGTCAAGGAACCTAAAACGTCTACTCTCCACGCAGGACATACTGTTAACACGCTTAACGATGAAGACAAAATCTTCTCCCTCCTCCTCTTGTAGAGAGCGAAGCAAAGGTCCCTTTAGTATATTTAGGTCATACTTTTGTGAGTTGAAACCAACCACCGGAACGCTGGAGATGTGCTGTTCTAACTCTCTTTCTAATCCGGAGAGACCGGACTTCACCCTGTAAGTCGAGACGTTAGAGAACTTTTCGTCAGCAAAGGCTTCTTCTCTATCCGCCCGATCCGCAAGGAAAGTAGAGAGTCGCTTGCGTACATCCCGGAATCTTTCTCCGAACAAATCTCCTGCCACGTCAGCAATCTTTGCTATGTAGTGGACGAATTGACGAATGCACTTCGTTCCATCCTTGCTGTCGACACTCCTCACAAAGCACTTGGCCTGCTCAAACCCCGGGACGTTAGAACATACAGATATGCTCAGTAACTCGTGTCTTGCACTAAAAGTCATTGTGGAGGTGTTAGTTTGTAGGTTGTCTTTTGGCATGAAGCATTCAATATCATAGGTGATATAGTAGGGGTAGTATAAGAGGTCGGGGTTCACCACCTCTATTCCCGCCACTCGCTTGAGTTTTGTGAATATGGTTGGCGGGGGTCCAAACGTTCCACCAGGGAAAACAAACACCGATGCTTCCTCTGGCGAGCACTTATGTCGCCGTAGGCTGGACAAACGTGTGAAAGCGCCATCGCACAACTTGCAGGTGAAACATCTGGCAAACGAATCAACATTCTTTATCCAGCTGAAGTGTTTTTCGTACATGTTGACAAAGAGTTTACGGGCTTTGTTTCGTGCCCCAGATGACCAAACTATCGGAGCTACCCCCTCATCAGTTAGGCAGAAGACTATTATAGATATGTCAAAATGATCTTCCAAGGCCAGCAGATCACTCGCGCCCACCCCGGGAAAGTCTGACAAAGTTGATGAGGGTGGGGAAGAAGATCTAGATTGTCTCATGTATTGTTTAAACAAGCGATGTGTTGTGGTCTGAGAGGGGCGATGACAGCAACATCCCTTCTTTGGGTCGCAGTTACAGTCATACATCATGGCCAAACATCTAAAGAAACACAATTTGTCTGGGTAGGGACGGGCACCTCCTCTGGCCCAAAAGTCTACATCTAGTGCTATCACATGTCGGTTGTTAAGTATGTAGTCTGGGAGTTTGCTCACTACACCGCCCACCTTGCCAATCTCTAGGAGTTTATAGATGTAGAATGTCAGATTCGCAATGTGACGTAAAGCCCAAGCGGTATTCGGTCTCCTTTGTGCTGACCTCTCTCTCAAGTCGAGCTCCTGCACAGATTCGCAAAACTCTCTCATCTCATTCTCTGCTCTGATCAGTCTTGGCTTGGGGAAGAACGCGGCATTGTTGCTTGATGAGTGAAAGTAGCGCAACTCTCCACTGGTCTTATGCTCGAGGATGACTCCAGCGCTACAGTTAATCTTCACAGTACAAGGTACTCTCTTCCACATCGCTCTCAATTTAGTCCACACCTCTTCATCTCCTTCATCTTCACATTCCCCTCTCCACACTCGAACGTTGAGAATGTCTTCTACAGGACGAGAGTGTATTGTGGACCTGATCGAGCTCCAATAGCGGGCTAGTAGCACCCCCATCTCATCCCCCTCTTCAGCTGTTGGAGGTTTGGACCAGAAAACATCATCAAACTTCTCTGCATCCCCCTCATCTTTTTCCGCCTTGGCCTCGCTATGAAATCGTCTCATGTGATGACCTAGCTTTCTCCTCCCATCAAAACATCCACCACAAACCGGGCACTTGTGTGGGTGAGCCTGTGCATGCATTCTCTTCGTGTGCCTGTCTAGAGAAAACGCTGTTTTGAGAACCAGACCGCATAGTTGACAAGTGTGCTCGGCCTGACGAGAGCTCTCCCCCCCTATAAAAATACAAAATAGTAGGGTGTAAGTTATTCTTTTACCTCATACTACTATTAGCAATCCACAATTGTTACCAACTACCTCATTTAGCACTAACCTTTTTTACTTGTTGACATCTCTGATCAGGTGCTGACTAGTAGGTAGGTGTCTCTGTTTAGTCTCCCTATAAAAAATATATAGTAGTAGGGTGTAAGTTAATTTTTTTTTGTTTTTGGCTCAATAGCGTTATATACAATAGACACTTCACAATTGCTGCCGATTACCCTATTTAGCACTAACCTTATGTTGTACTTGTTGACATCTCTGATCAGGTGCTGACTAGTAGGTAGCTGTCTCTGTTTACTCTCACTCTGTTGACCAGAGGCTGATTGTTCATACTGCTAGAGTGAGAAACTCATACCTTAAATAGTAGTATTCAGTGGGCGGAGTCTAACCATTTCCCCACCCTTGGCAATACCACCCCGATGTGAATCCGATGCATCCCGATGTGAATCCGAAGCTTCCCGATGCATCCCGATGTGATTCCGAAGCTTCCCGATGCATCCCGATGTGAATCCGAAGCTTCCCGATGCATCCCGATGTGAATCCGAAGCTTCCCGATGCATCCCGATGTGATTCCGAAGCTTCCCGATGCATCCCGATGTGAATCCGAAGCTTCCCGATGCATCCCGATGTGATTCCGAAGCTTCCCGATGCATCCCGATGTGAATCCGAAGCTTCCCGATGCATCCCGATGTGATTCCGAAGCTTCCCGATGCATCCCGATGCATCCCGATGCACCCCGATGTGAATTGACACATCGGGACACATCGGGATGCATCGGGAAGCTTCGGAATCACATCGGGATGCATCGGGAAGCTTCGGAATCACATCGGGATGCATCGGGAAGCTTCGGATTCACATCGGGATGCATCGGGAAGCTTCGGAATCACATCGGGATGCATCGGGAAGCTTCGGAATCACATCGGGATGCATCGGGAAGCTTCGGAATCACATCGGGATGCATCGGGAAGCTTCGGATTCACATCGGGATGCATCGGGAAGCTTCGGAATCACATCGGGATGCATCGGGATGCATCGGGAAGCTTCGGAATCACATCGGGATGCATCGGGAAGCTTCGGATTCACATCGGGATGCATCGGGAAGCTTCGGAATCACATCGGGATGCATCGGGAAGCTTCGGATTCACATCGGGATGCATCGGGACACATTGGGATTGGATATTAAAAAGGGAGGAGTCAAGAAATGAGCAGATGTATAAAGGGAGAGTGGGATCACAGTCTCAGCATTCAAAGTTCAGCACATCACTACTGTACAGGAACACTACTACAATAGTACATTATCAATGGATACTGACAACATAGTCCAGAACCAAGAAGAGTTATTTGCGGGCTTAACGGACTCACAAATGGATGGAATTATTGAAGAAGAAGAGTGCAGTCAGAAGAGGAAAGAAGAGGTGGATGCGTTAAAAGAGGCACGGAAGAAGGGGAAAATAATAGGAGTGGGGAGTCTTGCCCGAAAGGATCTTTCTAACATGGCGGACTCTCCGTCCTCCCCGGAGCGGGCCTCGGATAGGGGCGAGACCACAACAACCAAGAAGAGGAAGAACCCAAAAGGAGATGAAATCTGTGCTAAGAAAAAAAAGAAACCCCAGGTGATTGTAATATCAGATGATGATGATGATGGCCACGGAGCCGATACGGCTACGGAAGAAATGGATGGTGGTGAGACGACGAAGGGAAAAAAAGCTACCAAGTCCCCTTGCAAGGGGAAGAAAAAGAGCGGGGGACTAAGCCTGGAGAAAGCTCGTGCAGTGGCGGCAACCCTAATGTAAGTAGCCCTATTCGTATATCTATAAATTACCGTACTATCTTTCTCCCGTTTAACCACTTTGTCGGATCTATATACACCACTTTCATTATTGTAGGAGCATGGGAGCGGAGAAGAGGAGCTCTCTGCAGACAACGGTGAAGCTGTCGGAGCTAGAGCCAGGAACTGTGCTAGAAGTGAGTGGAGGTTCGGTGGTTGAAACGGCATTCGGAAAAGCATTCTTAGCCAGGGCAAGCTATGTGGATGACAAGGGGATGAGACATTGCATCAGCTTTCACACCAACATTCGTCACGCCATGCCCAAGCTAGCGGATGTCAAAGAAGAGGAGCTAAAGGACCTTACCCTTCCACCTAGGATCATGGTGTACTTGGGACAGCAGGAGACCGCTAAAGGACAAAACACATTCAACCGTATCGAGAGCGTGTGCTCCCTGCCAGGAGCAGCCATGAAAAAGCTGGCCGGTGACTTGAGAAAGAAGACCTTGGCCCAGTTGGAAGAATTTTTTCGAGTGCAAACGCTATCTTCCTTCCCCGTTGGTTCTGTGCTGGTGGTGACCGCGCTCCGACCCACATACGTCCCAAGATGCGGTGATGGTGATAATGCGAGCAACTCCATTGCCACCTACGAGTGCCGGATTGGAAACGAAGAAAAAAAGGGAGAAGTCTTCCTTCCGGGACGTCTGGCAGTTTCGATGAAAGAGCTCCTCCCCTCCGTGATGGTGTACAAGGGACAGAAGACTTCCAAGAGCGGGAGAACATTCTACGATTGTGCCATTCTAGACTCCATCCTCGGCGAGCGTCTCCTCCCCGCCACTGCACAGTTTTGAGGCAAAAACTTTTGTCATTCACACTCATTCGTGTCTACTTATCAATTGATTTTATATTATTACTCTCAAACTCGTGTATCGTTAGCCTTACTCATATTTTTCATAGTCGTATATCGGTTTTTATCGATTGATTTTATATTATTACTCTCAAACGTATTGAAAATTAAAACAAACTCGTGTATCATTACCCTTACTCATATTTTTCATAGTCGTATATCAAGTTTTTTATCGCTTGATTTTATATTATTACTCTCAAACGTATTGAAAATTAAAACAAACTCGCGTATCATTACCCTTACTCATATTTTTCGTAGTCACATATCAAGTTTTTTATCGATTGATTTTATATTATTACTCTCAAACGCATTGAAAATTAAAACAAACTCGTGTATCATTACCCTGACTCATATTTTCATAGTCGTATATCATCTATTCTAGAATACATCACACACCATTACTCTAACCCGTATTTTCCTTCGCTTCACCCTACTCCAGCCGACGGTCCGCCCGCGAGGGTCGCGACGGGTCGTTGGGGCGGGAGGGCGGGGGAGGGGCGGGGGATGGGCGGGGGGAGGGCGGCGGGGGGCCACGGCTGGACTCGCGAACGAGAACCGCCGCGAGGCGGAGGGCGAGGCGGAGGGGTTTGGGGTGGGGAGGGGTGGGGAGGGGCGGGGACGGGTGGAGGGAGGACGGGTGGGGTTCGCGGGGCGGGGGGGCGCGCGCGTACGCGCGCGCCCCCTCGCCCGAGCCGTGGGACGGGGCGAGGGGTTTGCTCTTTAGACTGGGTTCCGCGGAACAGCCGATGAGGTTTTTGAAACCCCACCCGCGATGGGGGGGAGTAGGTTCTAGGGCTTTGCACATAGAGTGAGGTTTAGGGGAGAGGAGGGGCGAGAGGACGGGTGGGGTGGTCGTCCGCCCGGGGAGTTTTTGGATCTAGGGCTAATACGACGCGGAAAGGGCCGGGTGTCTGTGTAGATCTGCACTGACTATACTACTCACATTCCTGGTATGTAGTATAAGCAGAGTTAGGGTAGTCGGGACTTGCTATACCGATGCTACTTCCTGTTGTGTATCTGATGGTCTGTTCTCTGTCAGCACAGAACTCTGTGACAGCTACTGTGCCTGAACCAAAGAAGAGCATCAAATTAAAATTATTATGTTGTTATAAGTTATACAACTTTGTACATCACTGTACCATCAAATTGTGATTAGAGATGTCTACCTGTAGTAGTTCTACTGGTTATTTTTATATCCATGTACTGTGCCTCTAGTCCAGACAGCCTGGGTTTAATTCCGTGGTAGTGACAAGTTTTTAAGCTTAGGCTGACCACTCAGTTCCTGTGGATCAGGACTTAAAATAATGGAGGTTCCTTGTGTGAATTTCATCTGCATGTAGGATTAAGATCCACCTCTACCCTCCTTGATACAAAAGCAGTCACATCACGGTGGGGCAGGTGAAAAACGACAGCACCGGCACTGTCTGTTTCAGCCTTGTAGCACAATGCTTCACGCTGGGTTCACAACAGGCAGTGACTGAAGAGTGGTGGTGAGAACTTGGTAAGCTCACACACCGCTTTAAAATTAGACACACCTAGCTGTGGTATATAAAATACCACCGACATACTCAGAATTGAGGGTCTGCCATTATTATTATTACATGTAACTGTACCTACACTTACGTGTACATGTATGCTGCACATTATCCTATTTTAAACTCCATCCGTATACACACACAGCATACCGTACAATATTGCAAGTCAAAAGGAAAGTATAGGTAAAATGTTAAGGTTGCCATTTCTTGTTAGGGTATTTAGAATCTAACCATATATCATATTAAAATCAACTATGGACACATGTAGTAAAATACCCTCTACTTCTAGAATCTGATCATAACTGGTGATTATGAATGATTATGCATCTTGTCAGTTGCATCTCATTAGTAACTGTGTATAACTCTTATATAAATACATGGTTATATAGGGTCGAGTTCCCCATAACTATATGGTTATACTTCTACATACAATGTACTTATTGTATTTGCAATACTATATGTATGTGCTATTTTGTAATATACTCTATCTAAGAGGTCCGACTCAAGGTCGGCCTCGTCTATTTTGTTATTGTTGCATGATACTTTAGACCCAGTGACAGTTGTACTTTTTACCGGAAACCACCAAAAGTTAAATAGTATACAAGGCGAATGTTTTCTCTTTGTAATTTAGTTGTTACTTGGAGCTGAATAAAGGAACAGTTACGTGATACAAGGAATCTACCGGAGTTATTATTTCTAAACCAGCACACTCTCATCTAACGTCCCTCGGGACTGAAAGCTCGGAGTTCTAGGATAGTAGCGGTAAGCAGATGCTACCTCTATATGTACATGTAAGTTGTTAGTAACAACTCGGACCTATGGGTTAGCATTCATGCAGAGTCTACTAGGTCAACATCATAGCTTGGTTATATGTAACATGAGACAGTTTAATCGACCACTCCTAGACTTCTCTTGCGCTTGTATCTACGATGTAAGTACCCGCACGCAAAGCCTTGCACACGTCTATAATTAAGCCCCAATTTTATTAGGCATACATATACGATGTAGGCATAGCTTTAGAACCAATTGCCTTACACTATGCTAATAATATTATTGTAGTGTACAATTGATACTCACAAACAACTTTGCTGAGCAGAATGATAACGAGCTGCCTATAGCAGCACATTCTTCCTCTCTGTTTAGAATATCAAATCTATGAGAGGTCAAGGTATATGCAAGTGTACACAGTACACTTATTACATGCCCTATGGGGAACACCTAGGGTAGATAGCTAAGGTTCAATGGAGTGCGAGTCATATATCTTAGTAGCATATTTAGAGCTACTTAATTCATGCTGTTCTTTCATCATTCAAATATCCACATGCTGCATTAGACACAAACTATCTTATACATGTTGACTTAAACAACACGTACATACTGTGTAGTCATTGTACATGCATTGTAGAAATTGCATTACATGTATCTTTTGTCCAGTGGTTGTTTGAGTAATAAAAAAACTTGGTGTTGTTATCATTACTACAAGCAGTTCTCTATTGGACTACTAGCATACATTCTCATTACAGATAATGAACTATACTCAGTCATATTTGGTTCAGTTTGCTTCTACAATAGCAGTTTCAAGAAGACAAATACTGTACATGCACAACAAATTGTCAACATTTTCCCATTCCACTGGTAGCTCTAAAAGTAATGTTTCTTATTGACTACTGTAATAATATGAGTCAGTGGCTATAATATCAAAAATAATAGTTATGTACAAGCATGTGTATGGGAAGATTGACTTGTCGGCGGATAGTTTACATATGCATGTAGTCAGTATTTACATATAATACTGATTTTAGACGGGCTGGCATTGGTACTACACTATAATAGTGCCAATGCCACGCCGTCTAACTCTAAAGTACAGAAAGACATTTGACTGCAGTTTTAGCAGTTTTATTGATTTAAACATGTTACTAATGCACAGCATGCATGAAGTAGAAGCTCATTGTACAATTAATTCATTTTTGAGCAATTTACAATAATAAAAATAGAAAATGTTAATATTTGGAATACTTTGTTCTCTGCCTATCTGATATAATTGTTTGATGATATTCATTCTCACCATATTGAATAATGCGTTATTGAGATAACTTATTGTGAAATAGTCGTGACCAGCTAAACCAGCGCTTGCAATGGACATGTATATTGTATATCTCACAAAATATCACGTTAAGAAGTTGTTATCTCTTAGTAAACAGAAGAGGATAACTCTAAATATAATGTACTATCACAAATTAACATCTTTTACAGGGTTTTAGTGGCCTCTACAAGTACTTGACTAATCGGGGACACTAGGAATGGAGTACAACGAAAGCAGCCATTTTCAGAACCTGAAATCCAGAGATCTTCTATCAATCAATCTAAAATGTTACCTTAGAACTAAGTAGAGTCCTCCTCATTATAGATTATAGTAAAATATTCTTCAACCAGGGTAAATACAATGTTATTACTATGATTAACGCATAACAGTGTTATGCTGTTACTTTATTAGAATTATAGCTAAGTACACATATTATTATTTCAGGTTAGACGATGCTGTGTTACCTTGCAATGATATTTTACTGTATTATTGTATTATTATTATATTTTGTCTAAACAGGATTGGTACTATATTATGGTGAATTAAAGAAAGGTCTTTGCATCTATACTATTATTCAGCATTTAAGAGACTCGAAGAAATTACATTAGTATTAAAAAAATCAATGGTGGTGAGACAACTCTACTTTGATTTAAATAATAAAAATGCCCTATGTCCTTGTATATGTGGTTTACTCATGCGAAAGAACTAACATTACTATAAAACTTGTTTATGCCTAAATGTAACAAAAACGAGCTGATTTCTCAACTCTACCTAGACCGTACATTTAATCACAAGTAGTGTCACCACTTCAGGACATTATGGAGTTGTCTTGTCTTCAGGTGAGCATTAATTGTGCTCAAAGACAGAATACAAAGTCTACATAACTGTGGTTGCTTGACTTTCTCTCCAGTTGACATGATTTCATCTCAGCTAGTGATTGAGTGCAATAAAATCAAACACCATCCCAAGTTTATACAGCCTCCTACTTGACTTCTGATTATCTAAAGGTTAGGTAACTCCAACATGGTAACAAATTTTCCCTCAGTGGATCATTGTCTTGCTAGAGTCAAATATCTAATCAGTATTTGCCCCAGCGGAAGAGCTCAATGACCCTTGTCATGCGTATAAATCATTGTCTAACATTACAATTAAAGGTTTGTTGACAACTGCATAAGTTACATGTACTTGCACCTCTCTAGTCTTTAAATCTTTCGCACCCTCTGGTTCCCTGGAAGTACATGACTTGTATATTATAGTATGGACGATGTTATCATTATGTACACATAACATGCAAACATGCAAGTTACTTGCATGTTTTACATCTAACAGCAAAATTGATATATTACGGACTTCAACTCAGCTAGAAAAATTGTTAAACTAATCCAACATTGCCTGCTGACTCAGGATGACTGGATGCTTCACTTTTCTTAGTTCTGAAAGAGAGCAGAAATGTTCAGATCACAATAACAATTAAAGCCAATTTGCCACCTTTTGGGAATTTATCAAATACATGTAGATTAAACATGCGCAGGCTCTACTAATCAATTGTGTTGTTGGTGACTTGCCTAATCTATACTGTGATCTTGGGAATTGCATGTAACCTGTTTAAAACTGAATTTTCATCATTCAAGAAAGCGGCTCCTATAAAATTAAAGTCACCTCAAATCTAATGACTGTCTCTTTAGAGATTTCTGATTTGTTTGGGGCTGTTAACTCGATACAAAAAGAGATCATAACTCCTGTAAACTTGGGACAAATAGATTGTCAATGATACTATCAACATTAATAGTTCAGCTCTGACTTTTTCTTGGACACTGCAGTGTAGAAGGAAGGAACTGTGGTTTGACTTCCTGTTTAAAAATTACGTGTATCTATGCTGGCAAATAACATTTATTACCCAACTGGTTTTTTTTTTTCTATCAGGCCATTATATTGTGAATCTTTCACGTAAGACTCGCACGTCCTCACTAGCATCCTGTACTGATGTACAAGTACTTACCCTCTATTTTTTACATTAGGATCATTTGTGTCAACGCTCAGATCTGGTTTGAGGTTGATAACATCACAATCAGCAGTATCCATATCCTTCTCCAAATATTTCTTGGTACTATCAGGTGGTTCATGCAGATCCACATCTGTGTGATAGTCATCTGAAAATGTACTTAACATATAATTATATAATTTTGTAAAACATCATAATAATATTATAGAATATTTGCAGCAGAAATTATAGAATCAATAATACTCAATATGGAATAATAATCCAATTTATGAGTAAATAGGACCTACTGGCATGGGAACTGTCCATTGTTATTTAGTTTGATGCATTATTTTGTCACTTATATTATTCCAGGTATATTACCAGGTATGCTGCCAGCCAACTTCTCCAATGCAATTATAACATTTTAAGTTATTAGATTGGATGGCAGCTGCATCTAGTGATAACAAGTTGTTACTGTTTGCAAGAATCTTTGTCACCAATCTGTACTTACATGTGCTTTGAGGATTAGCGTTAGGGTCAAGGTCAACATCATCGTAGCTATTCACCGGCTTGCTCTTAGGTAATGGTTGTCTGTTACTGGCAGAGCTAGAATGGCTAAGTAGAAACAGAAAAAAAGGGTGTTGCATTGCTGACTGAATTATGGTTGCAACCGTATAACTCATGCGGTCAATTGAAGCCTACCAATTTAACCTTGCTAACATTTATCGCCGAATGGTGCACACATAGTATGCATCACATACCAAGAGAGAAGGAGGAAGCATATGTTTAATACATGAACAATTTAGTAAATTTGAGAACATGATTATATAAAGGATGGTAAATATTGTAATGGTTCAGAACATTGTATATACGACTCTAGCCACCTTGGCGGACCTTGTAGCACCCTGAGTGCCTAGTAGTTGCCATAGCACTACTCATCTAACACTTATTCTCTTGCACTTAGCTGTTTCTATACTCATACTTGCCTTGTATTGCATGTCTGACCATTCATTTGATACTCACATACTTGTATACAGCATACTAAGTCATTGTAATGCTTTTTATACCCACGTAAAGAGGCCCGACCTCTCAGAATTACTTGATATTCATTTTGTACATGATTTGGATGATTCTAAGCATCTTTTGTATAGCCCGACCTATTTTGGGTCGGCCATCGGGCTTCCGGCCGCCATATTGTTGCGCAATTCCCAGACGACCCTACGTCGTCTTTTCCCGACACTACGTCGGCCTTTTTACCGGAACTTCCTCCGGAAGTTCTCTTACTATATAAAGGGCATTGTTTTGACGTTTGTTGTCTCAGTCTTTGCTTGGATCTCAATAAAGACACTTCGATACTTATATACAGAGACTTTCACTTCGTAGATAGGTCATTCTAGTTGTTAAGGTCCTCGACCTTGCAACACGAACTGCCTACTAGGCCGGATCACTCTCTTTCTCAAGTATAGTAACCAAGCATAACTCGGGATCATATGGGTCGTCTTTGGTAGTTCTTTGACTACTGACACCGATCAATCTTTCATGTAATGAGAAGGCCTAGCACCACTCATAGGCACTTCATTTTGGGTCAGGAGTCGTCTTAGGACGACCATACCAGAAACCAAAAACCATTACAATATTATAATTATTGTTCAAACATTATACAATGCTTGTAAATAAAATTTACTTATCTAAGTTCTGAGACACTATAACAGTATAGAATGTAGTAAATTTTGGCTTATATGAAGCAAAAATAAGTTAAGCTGAATTACCTTTTCTTCTTTTTTCTACAGAGCACACGAGTCAACACTGATATAATGATAACAAGTCCAAGTATTGCTCCACCTGTTGTCAAGGATATGAGAAGAATTTTGTTCATCTTGCTAGCCTCTTTTCCTGCATTTATTAAATATAATAGTTGACATGCCCACTGTTCTTTTCTTGTGAAATGAAGATATGCACACTAGCGCTCTATGAGTAGCAGAATAATCATACATTTTCAACAGTGAGGATACAAGCTATTTTCTCACATACACAGCTTAGATAAATCACTGGTGACATTGGTCTATTCATTCTCGGTGTAATATACAGTATCAGCGGTAATGTTATCTCTACACGCAATAGTATCATTACATCACAAACTAGTAAATTTAAATACCCGAGGCAAAATGATAACAGTTTGTGTATAATATGGTTACATTGTTTGCACCACACTACACAAGTATAAAAAGGTATACTGAAGATGTTACCATGATAACACAAATTTACCAGTTAGGAGCTTTTAGATGACTTAATAAATATAATACAATGTATTATACATGTGCTATTTTGAAAGACAGCTTTGTTTTACAGACAATATATATTTGCTATTTTACATAGTCACATGCTACATTATGTGTATTGGCTTCAGAATTAATTTTTTCGTGTTCATTTGAACTTTCCAGTGGTTCAGAAGTCTACCTGTAGTGATCGGTCTAAACGGGGTGGAGTTTGCATCATTGTATCCATTATCAGCTGTGGTGTGTGGTTTGGTGGAGACTGACACTGGTACAGTATTTTTGTCCGCTTGACTTGAAGATGAAAGAGCTGTTCTATCAGTTGCTTCCAGTTTAGATGTTGGTTTTGAATTTTCGGGTGATACAAATCTGGAAGTGCCTAAAATGTGAGAAAGAGGTCAAATCATGGATTTTGTGTTGATCCATGGATCACAGAGTACAGCGTAGGTCTTCACAGGCTAGTATTGAAATTATAACATCACAGGTCAAGAATATCAACACAAACGGTGTAAGATGCAGTTATGAATGATGCATAGTTCACCCTAATAATCAACTTCCAAAGTTCAGAGCATACCAGATGGCGTAGTTGATTGTTTGGTTGTTTCTGAAATTTCTGGTGGTTGAGTTGAGGACTTCATTTCAGGGATGACTGAAATAAATTGTATGCCTTTTTACATAATGCTATAAAAGCTTGCAGACATGTACGGTGATGAGAACAAAATAATAATTTATACAATGTCGAACTTGAACACATTTCAGTTCACTAGAAATAAGATGTGACACACATGTAGGCAGTTTAACAGCAGTGCTAAGGCATACTGTCAAACATGTAACTTCTCCATGTTTCTTGGACCTCATTGGTCTGAAGAAGCAAGATCAGGTACATAAGACATTCTAACAACATTCTCCAACTGCTCTCACTAGTTTATCCACAACTAAATTTAGCTAGTGTGTGATGCCTGTGACAGCGATTCTTTAGGAAAAAAAAGACCAAAAATCCACATTTTAAGTCTTTCAAATGAGAGCCATATCAGATATAATTTATTTTAGCCTCATACTCACATGTGTAATTAATCATGAATCCTCGGTATGTCCTGAAACCATCTGTCGTGAATATAAATACAAGAAAATCTACTGACTGTGATATATCGAAAGTTTGAGTTGGTGGGCTCAGGGCTGAATTACCACATCGATAGAGTTCGGTTGCTTTATCGCCTTCATACCCGTACAATCTGAATAAATCCCGAACTGGTTGACATGTTCTTGACTGTCCTAGATTAAAGTATATAAACTCCAGTCTAATCTGTGAATATCTGTTAAGATCTGTCAGTGCCAGTGTATTGTATAGATTGGTATCATATAGTAAATCCTGATCAAATCCTTCATGACTTACGATGACACCATCCGGCTCCATAGAAACTGATATCACTTCCTCCACATGGTATGATTTGAGGTAGTAAACAGCTGTAAAAATGATAATCACGCTACGATTTACTTTGTTTATGTGATTATGAGGGCATGATTAAGACTATGATCACATGCCCTCAGCTTACCTTGATTTGGTGCTACTTGCAAATCTAAGGTAATTATAATAAAATCCACCGTACAGCATAATGATATATCACTGCAAAGCCCATATACATCAAATGCATTATGTTGCAAAAGAAATGTAAAAAATAATATAAATTTTCAGTTACCAGATCCAGTTGGTAATAATGCAATTGCAGTCAGTATGATATGTGATAGATTCATGTCAGCCATGCTCCAGACATTATTCCGCGTGTACAAGCACATCTGTTATTATAGTATAATTGATGTAATGTGAAGTAATGGAGTAGATTAGTGTTTCAATAGGGCTAGCACTAGACTTCCTTGATTTTATTGATCCGAGGGAAATCATATTATACTTTTGGATGCGCATACAATGGCATAAAATAATATAATAAAGTGCTCCTGAAGGTCATTTACTAATCACTTACATGTCCATTATAATACATGTAGTACTATGACTAACAACAGGTCTTATGATTATAGGAATGTTTAAATTAAGCTCTTCAACAGATTTATTTCCCCCTTCAACATTGTTAGCTATGGGCTTCTTTAGCAGTAGGTGCTACTTAGTCCCACAACTCAAACTGATCATAGTTCAAAAGTACAAAAACACAAGTGCATGCTACATGTATATAGACCATTGTATCTACATGTACATAATAGTTGCGTCTCATTGTTCATGTGCATGTAGTGTATAGCATTGAGGAGGACATTTGGCTACACATGAAAGCATGGTGGTAAAGGGCATAGCTGTGCTTTAATATATTATAGTCACAATTAATAGTTAATACTACATTGGTACAGCAATTACCACCTGGCTTAGATACACAATGTGGTAGAACTCTAACAGCTTTCATAATCTAAGGTAGATTAACTCAATTATGTACAAAGCAAAATAGAGGAGAAGACAATTCCCAAATTTGCTTGAACTCCTTGGTTTTATATTGTAGGATAAAGTTATGATGTGCATGTGTAATCAAAAATCAGAGTGCCTTCCATCAATGACAAACCAGAGTGCTTGGCTGTAAAATTAGTAAGTTAAAAATGGAGTATAACAAAGACACAAGACCAGCATATACACTGGATATAAATTATCTACATGTACATGTATATAATTATACTATCAGTATTTATGCAGAGAGGTATGGCCTAGTGGTTAGAATGCTGAGCTTCCATGCTGAAGGTTCCAGGTTCGAATCCTGGTCACGGTGGTGTTAGGAAGAGCATCCAGCCACAATTGCTCCTGTGCCTCATATAAAAGTCCTTGAGGTCATGCAAGCCAGCATGGCAACTCCTCTACCCCTGCCACAAAAGGCCATGTAATCTGGGCCTTTCTCACAGGGAGTTGGTCAGCACTGGCACCTGGGAGTGCAAGCTGCAAGGGGCTGGTCACGCTGGGGAGTACAAACCGGTGTGAGAGTATGCGTCTATTTACTGTGTGTACATGTATACTGAATATGCATATTTACCAACATGATTTCACATAGATTCACAGTTACATGTACATGTAAAATAAGGCTAACCATTATAGAGCTGCCCTGTGGATGTTTATATTGTGAGTTATATACTCGTTTATACGTAAATATTATCACATCATGTAAAACATTATAAAGCACTGACTGAGATAGTTTTTATACAAAATTTTTTCCAATATTTTTGTTTTTTGATAAGGTGGTCGGTAGCAGAATACATATCTCTACCTAGATTTACTCTATCCTGAGCATAATATATTTGCTAGATGATAACTAATGTAATGAAAACACGAATTAAATTAACCAAATCACAGTGTGGTGTAAGAGTATTGTGTGAATCTACCACTTATGTATAGAAAGAAGATAGATATCTGCGTTCTAGATAAAGGGAAGATAACTCAACACACAGATTGCCTAGAGGAAAGATAACTCTATACATATTGCATAGAAGAACGATAACTCTACACATATTGCATAGATGAAAGATAACTCTGCACATATTGCATAGAGGAAAGATAAATCTACACAATCATATTGTATAGATGAAAGATAACTCAACATATCGTTATTGTAAAGGGAGAAGAAAACTGTTGGAACAACTGTAAAAGAGAAGACACAGTAAGTCCGAAATATTATAGAGTCCTCAACACGTGAAATTAACCCATGTGTGTTTCTTACAGTATACCCTGGCTACACTATAACTGAGTGAAACTTAGCTAACATTTTAATTTATAACAGTCTGTATGATTGTAGTCTTCATTACTTCTGTACACCAATTGAGTTACAATTTGGTCTACAGTATTAAGACTTACAATTTCAAAAGAGGAGTTGTCTCATGAGAGCACAACTCCTCTTTTGAATTTCAACAGATTGCAATACATTTTATCTTCAGAATATGTTAGTGTAATGTATTGGTGTTTGTGTGCACTGGCAAATCATCATCATCATCATGTGCATGTCAGCATAGCATGAATCAACAGTTTTACAACTTGATGCAGAAATATTTCTTTGTTACATTTTCTAGTGCAATACTGAAATATCTATTTCCAGTTGTTTGCTTTGTATGAATCATCCTCATCACATGAAGACTTTGTTGACAAGATGTTCCTCTAAAAATAAATCAGTTTAGTATAGTATAGCATACAGTCACTACGCTCCCTGTGTTAAGCATTGTTTATATCACAAATGTACAAAGTATCAATACTTTAAAATTAGTAGATGTACTTTATAGATAAAAGTCACTTGGCCTTCACGGGGAAATTGAATATTTCCTCATTTGGAATATTTGGTTGAGACAGTGCTATACCATGTACATGGAGATATCAGGGTGTACCTTGTGTGCAGTTCGCTCAGAGCATGTCTACTGCTTACCGCTGAAGCTTCCTTTTTAAGGTTGCTGTGCTGTTGTAGTGGTACTGGTAATAGTGTAACCATGGATGTGAAACAAGTCTTTAACTGCTCAGAAATCAAAGATTTCTTGCATAAAAAACATTACGTAGGTATCAGATGATTGTAAATCTTGTAATATTGTCACTTTAATAAAACTGCGATTGGCAATATTCTCATGTGTACTCGCATAGTTTTACACTTAGCCAAAATACAATGTGCCGTTTGTCGACTGTGTAGAGTATATTATATTTTCGAAGTAGGGCGTACAACATGTACCTGACAGGTACATGTTGTACGCCCTACTTCGAAAACATTAGTAATTATACAGGCTGTATAATTACTAATGTTCATCCAAGTTACTGTTGAAGGCTAGTAATATTTTTGCAGAAACAAGATCAGGAAAGAATTTCATAATATATGTGATTTATGTATGGCAATTTTTCCTGCTAGTCATTTTATTCCCATTATAGTTTCAATTCTGTCAGTTAAAGTGATTAATTTCATGGCAAGCTGCTTGAACGCAAACAATTTTCCTGTATTGTTGTTCACAATACAAGGAACTACAGCAACTATCTCCCATTGCTGCCACTAATGGGATTTACATCATATGGATAGTGTTTGTCAGTACTTTGAGTAGTGAGCCTATCCCTCTATCAGTAGCTCTATCAGTATTTAGACGCCTTAAACCAGGTTGTTAATGGAGGTAAGTTGATATAATGCTGTATATTTATGATCACAATGTATGTGGTATAGCATGCTTGCATTAGCCTTTTGATAATGAAGCTAGGAATATTTACTAGTTTAATTACATACTCAATCTTTGTATTGAGTTTATCTGTTGCATATCTAGAGCCTAGCTCCCAAACTCTGATATCTGCTGTAACATGTGGTAAATGTGTGCAATATGCCTGAGCACAGTTTAATTATTCAGTTATTAGCCAACCATATCCACTGGATAATATTAAAGGTCGCCCATACAAAATGAGCCTGTGAACCATATTGTAATCTGATTTTGGAAGGGTTGTACAAGTTAGGTTTGCCCGTGGTCACTGTTACTAGCAGCTTCTCAATTACTTGTGACAAACAAGAAAATTCATGGTATGACCATTAATTCAAATTGGGCATCAGCACTAGACATTCACTCTATTTATTACAATCTCAGCAGGAGCATAAAATAGTGCAGGAGAGAAGGAGTGGAAGGCATGAGGGGATCGAATGGGTTGGACAGCCTTGGTGAACTAAATGCTGTTCTGAATAACAAGGAATTATGACTCTAACTCTATAGTTACATGTACATATATAACCAGGGGCGGATCTGGCTCAGTTTGAAGGGTTCTGCCAACAGGCCGGGGGTCCAGGGGGCCGCCAAGGCCCCCTGGCGGGGTTCGGGGCAGCGCCCCGGACGCCGAAGCTATATGCTGGATTTTGTGTTAAATGAAGCAAATTTATGCACACTTACACTTGCAATCAACATGTTCCTGTTACATGCTAGTTGATCTCAGTAACCAGATAAAAAAATTTTGTGTTTCTGGGGACGCGTAAAGATTTAGTAAGTGAGGATTTACAACTGAGATAAATGCAGGAATTTCTACTTTGCAGAAATGCAGTAATAATAAATTTGGAACAGTGATATTTTGGGCAAGTATGTTGCAGGGGCTACTTTACATATTACGGATGCTTGACTGTGTATTAGAAATAGAAATTTAAAATTAGCTTGTTTATAACTATTTCTACTGTGCCAGGGCCCAAGATTATGTAGCCTATCAAAAATATGCCATCACATAACTTTATGAAAAGAGAAATAATGCTAAATTTTTTGGTAGATAGAGATGAAAGTGTTATCCTAGGTTTCCCAAAAGCTGAAGAGTATGGACAATTTAACGCATGGCATCTACATGTATGTGGAGACATTACTTTCTTTTTGTAATGTTTGAGCCTTGAGAGCATGTGCACATGACATGAAGTAGCTTATGAAATTTCAGAGGTACATACATGTATATCTTCAAAAATAATGCTGTGGCACTGTTACAACATGTATTACTCAGCCCAGCAGCAGCAGCAGCTCATTGATAACAGCAATTATTTTGTTATTATAACTGGTAATAAAATTTACTGTGGTCACAAGTATAGTCTATCAAAAGTCACTCATTGTAAAGTAATTAGTGTAGTCTTATTTCCTGGCAAATAAAAGACTGCCAGTAGTGGGCGGGTACTGAAATATCCTTACTATAAATTGTATAGGATGAAAGCTCAATTCCTAAGCTATCTTTTGGTATGTTATAGCCATATAGCATCATTTTCATCAGAATATGCTTAGATTATGCTGGGCAGGGCAGGATGCCTCCGCAAATAAACTTACAACTGTGTGTTATCATTGATAGTTCGCAATTTAATTTTTTTATTGGAAATGAAAGGTCCCGCCATGGCAGGAAGGGCGGGACCCCCAAATCCGCCCCTGTATATAACGGACCAACTGCATTTTGGTTTTTTTGTAGGTACTGTCTAAATGACCAGTTACTGGCGGACTTATTATTACCCCAATGGTATAACAAGGAAGTACAGCTGCTATTCTTTACTGCACACATGTTGAGGAGCTTCGTCAAGTGACATGTCTGCAATACTATTTATAAACGAGGTTTGAATAGTAGCCTACAATCTCAATACTAATACAAGACGTATTTCCTACATGTATTTCTCAAATCTATATATACATTGTAACGTTTAATGCTGTGTCTCACACGGATACCGGTGGTACGAGTTGGACCAGTGGGACCAAGAGCGGGAACTGACTTCGCTGAAAGATAAGACTCTGTATAACTGCGGAGAAGATTGGCTTTATTGGAGATTAAGCATCAACTGATTACACTTAGAAAATGCTAACACTTTTATACTGCCCATATCTGGGAAAACAATTTATTGGTTGATTTCTAAAGTTTACAGGAGAGCAAAAACCGCGTTTGCTTTCAGCCAACAGGTATAAATGCTTCAAAATACATTGTTCAAAATATCAAGAGAATGAGATCTGTCTAATGTCGCAAGAATTTTTTCGATTCATTCATTTTGAAAAAAATTAAACTTGATATATTGTTTTGTCAGTTATTCTTTGTATGCTTCAGCAGAGGTAAATTAACTGGGAAAACAATGCATTGCCATTGAATTTCCATTCAAAGATGAGCAGTTCTATTGAATAACTCAAAGTCCGTGGTTATGGCATGGCATATGTTATGGAATCAGGTTTCTATTGTTAAACTACAATGTGATGCATTGTTTTGCCAGTTATTCTGTTGGAATTTGGTCAATACAGTGTTTTCTCAGTTAAACTATTGCAACATTTACCCAATACAGTGTTTCACATGTCTTAAAGACACTGTTTGCGATGTGAATTTCAATTTAATTTATTTAGACATGAAACTGTATGTTATGAACATCTCTAAAATGCAAAAAAGTCAAAATCAAAAATTCTGGTGATACATTGTTTTCTCAGATATGGGCAGTATACTAGTAGCGTTTCCGGCGATAGTTCCGGTAAAAGGGACGATATAGCATCGTCTAGGCTGATATAGATAGTATTTGCATGTACTGCATAGTGCTATTTAATAAACAAAAAATGCGTCTTGTACTACTAGTTCCAATATAACTTTACTGTTTTTTTGAGTCAGCAGCACAGAGAATTCCGTAAAGATGACTTAGCAGAATGCTCAGCTGGCCCAGTTGATGATGATTGTAAGTTTTCTTACATGATAAAATATACGCTAATGGTTGTGTACAATGAGGTATATTGCATGTTAACATGTCCCGTACATGTACACATGTACATCTTTATTTGTTAATAAATTGTACATGTAGTTTTATAACATTGGTCTACACGACTGCATCTAGCCACTGCAATCCCCATGATTATGTCGTCATTTGTTTTTTTTCTAGTGCTCTGTTGGCAAGCCGCTATATTTGGCCCAGTAAGTAATATTATACCATTTCAACAATCTTCATAACCAGGACCAGTAAATAGGAAGTAGTAAAAGATAGTATCAATTTGACTAATAGTTATTTCTGTTTGATCGTTCATCTTGTACATGTAGCTGGTAACTAAAATTCTATTAACTTAGATGGCGTTCTAATTACCAGTACTTGCTGTTGGTTTTCTATTTTGTAGGACAACAGTCCGTATGAGGGCGGAGTATTCTTTCTATCAATGATTTTTTCCGAAAGTTATCCCTTCAAGCCACCAAAGGTAAATATCTAACTTTATCATGCGTGGACATTTGAACATCCACCACCTCCCCCCTTGTCTTCATGTGCACGCATGTACCAGTAGACATGAATCATTGGATTTAGAGGAATGGGGGATGGAGTTCAAACACATCAATTAATATGGAAGTTGAAAATCAACAACATGGTTGACAAGAGATTGGTGGTTTCTCCAGTCATGGAATCGAGTCTCTGGCTGCTCATGAATAAATTTCTCATGCTCTTTGCTCTTTGTACATGGGGGTCATCACAGCCTTCTCTTAGGGTTGCTGAGATGGTTGGGGCAGTAGCAGTTTCGCATTTAATTCATAGACCGACACTAGTGTGTCACAATTTGGGGAAAAAGACGAGAAGGCAGGAGGAAAGGCAAGAGGACAGCTATTTATTATAATAAATAGCTTTTGAGGGCCATTGAGATTCAATGATTTTATGGTAACGTTAATTGTGTATATATGTACAAGTACATGTAGATTAAATGAGATTTGCAAAATGTGTAAATTACCATGCTGCCAAGATTTTTCCCAAGTATCAAGAGTGGTTTAGCTTGTGCATTGGTGTCTTGCTATTATTGCAGGTTTACCACCAGCAATGTTTATATCATGATGTTGATGCTATATTTCTAGGTTAAATTCATAACTAAAATATATCACCCAAATGTGAAACCTGATGGGCGTCTCGATATGGATATATTACAATCAAATTGGTCTCCTGTGTTGACTATTTCAAAAGGTAATTATTCTATTATTGTCAACCAAATATTCGCATGTCACTATTTACCGGTCTTCCCCTGTGTTTAGCTAGTTGTGTACACATATTTCCACTGTTTGTTATACTGAATAACAATACTAAAGCAGCTAAATCGACAGAAAAAAGTATATAGTGTACATGTGCATTGTACATGCACTTAAAACTTGCAAAGTGAAAAGCTCTCATACCTTAAAGAATCCATCCACAGTTTGGTACCACATGGGCATGCAAAGGGGGTAAGGCCAAGTCATTTTCATTGTATTGAGTACTAATAAAATAGCTGTAACTTGCTATGAAGGTTTGACCATAAATGAACCACGGGGATTTTTAACAGGAAAGGAGATGATGCATCCCTAGTTATTTGCCCACAGTGCCACTGAGTATCGCCTATTCATTCTCAGTGGACTTATAGCTACCTTTCTGAACTTGTGCTGTGTTAGGATTAATTAATACATATATGTCACTGTATATTAAACATTTTTCCTTTTAGTACTGCTATCCATCTGCTCTCTGCTGACAGACCCAAATCCCAATGACCTATGTCAACCAGAGATTGCGGAACTTTATGAAATGGACAGAGAGAAATATGATGCCACTGCTAGAGAATGGACATTTGAACATGCCATGTGATATGTTACAAATTTTCCAAACATAGAATGAAATTACATATTATACATGTTCATGTGTATTATTTGCATACTTGCAACAATGAGACAAAAGACAAAACTGTGACAAAACACTGCCTGTGATGCAAAATGAATGTATTCACATGCCACATAAAATTACTATACTGTTTTATTGACGGGATCCCAGTTTTCCCTTCTATGTAACCATATTAGTTAGCAGTATTACCCTATCAAACATTGTTGTTCTGAGTTGGGTGTCACCCTTACTATGGCCACTGAGCTACGTGATATAGGTACATGTGTATGGATAGTTTATGTACCCCCACTATATATGGACAGTAATGTGAGCAATCAGTAGCAATGTATGCAGCTGTTTCCATTCTCAACTTCTGTGCATTTAAACAGTTTGTCGGTAAAAAACGATACCAATGATATTTTGGTAGCTAAATAAACATAATTGAGGCGCTAGAGGATTTGGCCATTTGCTATTGTACAAGTCATGTCTTTTTCTTTGCATAATGCAGCATAGAAAAATATATTTAATACTAGTTTACTAAAACAACCTAATTATAGGCTCTATGGGTGTGTTATTGAAACAACTACGAAATCTTCATAATTCAATCATAAATAAAATGTTGATAGCTACAAGTTGGCAAGCTTTTTTATAAAACCAGTGAGTTCTCAGGGATGGCAAAACTAAGATATTAGAGACCGCCCTTGTTGATGAACAATATCACACTTGGCTATAGAAAAAATAATTCTACAGTGATGTATAGCAAGAAAACGTCACATAAAGTGCTGCGTAAAGAGGGTGTATTAACTACACAGGGCTGGCTAGAGATAATAATTTATATACATGTAGTACACCAAGTTTACAAGGGAGCAGCTGTGGCTTAGGGGTTAGAATGCTGACCTTTCGTACTGAAGGTCCCAGGTTCAAATGCCGGTCACGGTAGTGTTAGGAAGAGCATCCAGCCACAATTGCTCCTTGGGGTCATGCAAGCCAGTGTGGCTTCAAGGCAACTCCTCTACCCCTGCCAAAAAAGGCCATGTCATCTGGGCTTTTCTCACAGGGGGTTGGCCAGTGCTGACATCTGGCAGTGCAAGCTGCAAGGGGCTCGTCACGCCGAGGAGTATAAACCGGTGAGTTTAAGCCAGTGAGTTAGTACATTAAGTCTACAACACAGTAGAGATGAAGAGAAAGAGGTTAATCTATTTTTAGCAATGCACTCACATGGTCATGGAAGGATAATCTTTTTGCAAATACTCTGATTTAGTAAGAAAATAACTTTACAGAAGCGTATAACAAGCTCATGGGTCTGCAGTAGCTTATAGAGAGAAGATAATATGCAGAGAGAGGATAACTCTATAGCATTGCATCAATTAAGCATGACCTTGCTGGATCCTATAGAGGGAAGATAACTCTAAATTACTTTTGGTGGAAATAATTTTTAAACATGAAGTATTGCAAGCAGAGATTACCACTTTCAAGCATAGATAATAAAACACTATGAATAGTGAATTGGAGAAGATGACCTGCTGTGCTGGTATACTATTATGACTTGTACAGTGTATACAGAGATAGGACAACTCTACAACGCAATATAGAGATAGGATGATTCCACGACCCTATTGCAAAGCACTGAACGTACATTATGGCTACCCATACACAGTTTGGATATAACATAAGATAATAATTCATGTATTTGTATGACAATTATTAATATGTATTGTACATGGTCATATACATGTGGTTTCCTAAAGGCGCATTGTGCATTAGAGAATCCAAACAGCAGTGTATAATATAATCCTCAAATGGACTACTATTTGGAAGGATATTTTTCAAATAGTGTAGATAGAGAGAATTTACACTATGTTAAATTAATGTAACAATTATGTTGTTATTGACATGCATGGCCTAAGGGTAAATATACTTGTTTGTAGATTAGCCAGCCTTATAGTGATTGGCTATCAGAAGTCCTACCATGTGACTTCATTATACCTATAAGAATAGCACAGATTATTATTTATACTTCAATCTTAAGATAGTTTTCAATAGTATAGAGCTCTTCTATTTCCAACTACTGCCAGATGTAGGACATACAGTATATGAGATAAGTATATACTTGGTACCTCACATTAATATATAGTGGTGCTCCACTGTAAAATTAGTGAGTTAAACATGGAATGTAACAAAGACGCAAGACCAGCATATACACTGTATATAAATTATCTACATGCACATTGTAGATACTGTAATTATACTATCAGTATTTATGCAAATAGGTATGTGTCTATTTATGTAAACTAAATATGCAAATTTGCCAAAATGATTACACATATTATAGATTCACAGTTACATGGACATGTATTAACACTTTGGATACTAGTGTCCTTAGGCATCAGTGTTTTTTCATTCAGGTACTTGTGTCCTATTTATAGTCACTCGTAGTTTCACTTTAGCACCAATAGCATGATAAAAATTCTGATGCACTGGCATACTTTTATGACAGTCTAAGGAATTTCCTTCAAACAATTGGCTGTGATGTAACCATGGAAGCATTTGGAGACCTTTCATTGGTCAGTTGAAGTTAGTGCCTCTCAAGTGTTGAAAGTTTTGTTTTGGAATGCAAAATCCTAGTTTACTATTAGTTTCGAATGTTGGTAGAGTAAAATAGCCACGCTTTCTGTAAATTTTAAATTGGAAAAATGGGTTTTTTTGAACAGTTGTAATTTTCAGTCAAATAGAGATAGCTACAACCTGTAAATTTCATTAGATTCAGCAGGTCTTCAGTTATAAATCAGTATGCAGTTTGATAACAGAGCTATTTCAATTAGAGGCAGCATGAGCCAGTGAAATCACCCCAAAAAGGCCAGGACCACAGAGCCTCCTACTATGCAAGCAGTCAGGGCTAATCATTATAGAGCTGCCCTGAGTAGTTGTTTATATAATGAGTTATTGTATGTATATACATGTACACGTAAATAGATGTAATATATCTAACATACAAGTTTTTAGATATATAGCAAATAAAATAAAATTTTGAAGTTGTCCTTGAGAACTCAACTTCAAGATATTTACATGTATTATTTATAATACTATGTTGTTATTACGTCATGTAAAGTGTTATTAAGCACTATCCGATATACATGTACTGTAGTTTCTATACAAAAGTTCTTAGCATTTTTTGCTTTTTTAAAGGGGTCTGTAGCAAAAAATATCTGTCTAAATTTAGTTTATCTTGAACATAATATTATAAGGTAATGAAAACACGCATTAAATGAATCAAAACGCAATGTGGTGTGACAGTATAGTATGAATCAACTACTATGTACAGAAAGAAGATAGATATCTGCTTACTAAATAGAGAGAAGATAACTCTACACATATCGTATAGAGGTAAGATAACTCCACACATGTTGTAGAGAGAGAAGATAACTCTGCACATATTGTACAGAGGGAAGATAACTCAACACCTTGTATAGATGGAAGATAACTCTATACATGATAATATTGTAAAGGGAAAAGACAACTCTTGGCACAACTGTAAAAGAGAAGATAAGTCCCAAATATTGTAGAGTCCTCAACATGTGAAATTAACCCATGTGTGCTTGCTACCCTATAGCTGCACTATAACTGAGTGAAACTTAGCTAACATGCTAATTTATAACGATCTGTATGATTCTAGTCTTCATTACTTCTGTACACTAATTGAGTTACAATTTGGTCTACAGTAATGAAAACTTACAATTTCAAAATAGGAGTGGTCTCATGAGAGCCCAACTCCTTTTTTGAATTTGAACAAGTTGCAATACATTTTATCTTCAAAGTAATATGTTATTAAATGCACTTTATTGATAAAAGTCGCTAGGCCCTTCATGGAGAAATTGAATACTCCCTCATTTGGAATATTTGCTTGAGGCAGTGTTCAACGTCATGTACATGTACATGGATATATCAGGGTGTGCCTTGTGTGCAGTTCGCTTAGTGCATGTCTACTGCTTACCGGTGAGGCTTCCTTTTGAAAGGTTAGTGTACTGGTGTGGTGGTAGCATGTTCTGATCATTGTGCTAGGCGATTAGGTGCCGTGGTTAGGGACTGGTAATTTCATGGATGTGAAACAAGTCTTTAACTGCTTAAAAATCAAATTTCTTGCCTAGAACACGTCACATAGGTATCAGTTGATTGTAAATCTTGTGATGTTGTCACTTTAATAAAACTGCAGCTGGCAATATTCTCATGTGTACACACATAGTTTTACACTTAGCCCAAATACAATATTATGCCATTTGTTGACAGTGAAGAGTATGTACTGTATATATATATGCAATTTTTCTGCTAGTCATGTTATTCTTATTATGCCTTAAATCCTCATCATGATGATCATCTGTAAGACAGGCAATAAAGTCACACATGGACACGTCACATGCTTCTTGCTTACTCATCATCATATTCAGTGAAGATTTTCAAAATTTCATTGTATATAATTGGCAGTATTAGTGTAAAAAAGTTTGTTTAGGAATTGAAAATAGAATAATAATAGCAGTAAATAGCACTATTACTATTATTAATAATTTTATAATTATAATACTTAATCATAATTATTTTTTGCCACCGTGGAACAAATAAAGAAAAGCAGAGCATATTCTATTCTGCATTCTACTATATACCGATCATTTGACTGTCACTCTACTGATTGAACTCCATGGAACCCATAAACGTAAATCTTGTATCTATAATAATAATTATATTATTTGTTACTAGTGGGAGCAGATAACTCCGAAAAAATAGAAATGGACTAATCCGAGTTGTTATGTACAGCATACTTTAAAGATTTTCTTGCATGGCAGAACCATGAAACCCTTACAAATAAACTAAAACAAAGTGTTATTAGCATCTGTTAACGTTTATGTAAGCCATAGTGCAGGAAAAGTGTCCATCACCAGTAATTTGAAAAGTTGCGTATTAGCCGCCATAGTCGGCAAAATAAAACATCTTTCCTTCTTCTCCGCACAATATGACGCAGTGGAGTTCCAACGCACAATGCGGGACATTGCGTGGTTCATAGTAAAGCCGATTACTAGCGATCAAAAATTGGCTTTTTTCAATCCAGTTTCATCTCCAAGAACATATAGCTATAGGGCCATTTCACTTGCCAGCCTCAAGATGGAATACTTAATCTGTAATATTTGGGGTGTAATAATTGAAGTAAAATCCAATTCAAACACCCCAAGTTTCAGTATTGAACTTGCTAAAAGTTAAAAGGCTCTAGCGCTAAGGATAGTGTCAAGGACAAACCTGTTTACCGTTCTAATAATTATACCTGCAAATACTTTCCTCCCTGTGTTGATTGGTTCACTGTGAATGCGGCTCCTTAATTGGTCAATGCCTGCTATAATCTTACCTCAACTACCAATCGCTATGGGTAAGACGCAGTGAAATGGTTCATGAATAGACATTCACTAGACTTGATCGTATTCCCGACTTTTTTCAATCTTACTAACTAAGCTTTTGGTAAAGAAATTAGATCATCCTGTCAATAGCTTAGCATTATTACAGTAACAGCTTGCTGGGAGAAAAAAGATGCACAGCAGCACATTGTTCCAAACGTTCACAAACTGAGTCTTAGGTGTACATGTTTATGCTAGCTTTTCAGAATTGAAGAATCTACAGCATAGAGTGTGGTGCTGGGTTAATGGTAACTCTGATTGGTGAACATGTGTCTGGGAGCTCATTGTTTTTTAAATAAGTGAACATGTGAGTTCTCTGACATGTTTTAACTTATTGGAATATACTCGCAAGAACCTACAGAGGAAAGATTATACATGTATTTGAGGTTGGTACATTGTTTGACAGCAAGGGGCAGCCAGAGTGACTATACATGTATATGCATGCACACCAACTACTTCCTACATGCATAGGTGGTGCTCCATAGGTGGTTACTCCTTGGGTGGTGTAAAGTACCAAGTTCTACATTGAGAGGAGCAAGTATTTTTTCACATTGGGACTTAGAAGTAAGTACAAGTTAGTATAGCATAAGTGCAAATAACCATGTACAATAGCACTACAGGTACAAGTATTAGTATAGATACAACTACTAGGAGTACAAGTGCAGCTGTAGTAGCAAATTAGAACTATAAATGCTACAAAAATGTATGTCATGTTCAATAATATCAGCTGTTCATAATTCACTACAGCACTAAGTTTCTTAGCTGTGGATAGGATTAGAGTTTAGGCAAAAGTTATATAAATTGCTGTCTGACTAGAACAGTTAAAGAATATGATGTCTCTTTCTGTCTCCATGTTAAAACTCCGACTTTTAAAAACTACTACAGAACATGTTTGCTGATAGAAAAAACTTCATGTGTAATGTCCTTATTGTAGCTTAGTTGCAGCAACCAACTATAAGTGTGGTTAGTTTAAGTTGAGCCCTATCACTCACTGGCGTGTGCTTAGTATATATTAATTGTTATGCTAACCAAACACTAGCCCCTGCAGCCAAGCTACAATGTAAACATCAGACTAGTCTTGTTCATCATAGCAGAAACTACCTAAATTATATTAGGAAAAACAAACTTTTTCTCATTGTCAGTGGGAGAAACCTTTCTTGGATGTACATATAGCTTGCTAAAGAAAATGGTAATTGCTTTCTTTCTATTTCTGTTAGGTGTCTGGCCAGCCATCTCCTCACTTGGTTGTGTGTCGCTTATTAATGGTGTACATACCTGAGAAATAATTAACTAAAATATGTTACAGGTGCAACATGTACATATTATTACATGCGTGTAATAAAAGGTCATGTTATTTCCATTGGATAGCTCTCTCAACAGACATTTTATGAGACTAATCATTACAGTCGACTACATGTACAATAAGTACCAATCTCAAGCCATCAATACGGATATGGAATTAAGATAAGGCATTAAGAACCTAGGTATCTGTGCTCAGAAAATGGTAGACAGCTCAGCCAAGTACAGAGGTACAGATTGTACGTACCACATCAGGAGGTACTTCAGCCAAAGTTTCAGTACAGCAGGGTGATCGTGATGCGCTCGCACTGGTTGGTATCATTCAACTTCGATCAAAATAGAGAGTATGACAGCTGGTGCCTTCTGGTGGATTGGGCATATCTTGTTTTGCTGCAGGTTCACCAGGTATCTGCAGGCTCTATACTATGACCTGTTTCGAAGAAAGTCATCTATAACTATAAATTTATAGATGTACATGTATGACCATACATGATACTTGGTTACAATAACTTACCATAATTACATGTATCATTGTCATGAAGTAAATAATATATTATGATAAAATAATAATTATCATTGTTTTGTAGCAGTCTGAAATTAAATAAAAGTCAAGTGAATCATAGATGTGTGGGACTTATTTTATACTGAATTTAATGAATGGTTACTTGTAAAGTCATAAACTGTAGATACAACCAAATTATATAGGCCAATATATAACTAATATTAATATGTTACTATGATGTGCATTAACATTATTCCTGTATGAATAAAATATAGAAATAACTAGTCTATAAGACTATAATTAATAACAAAAATTATCTAATATTGATATTGTATTGACTTGATGACAACAAATAATATTATTTGCCATTTTCTATTTTATAACAACATTTTAACTAAATGAAACTAAAACTAAACTAAGGTAACTAAATAGAAAAATCATTATTCATGATCATCTCATGGTATTATTATCAAATTATATTTTAAAAATATTTTATATCATTTAGTTTACTTTATCAATTATATTTATTATTATAATTATTGATTTATTATAAATAGTAAATACTCAACAACATTGAACATATGAAATATAGTTTGATCAGTTGTTGTACCTGTAACGTTGTATATTTGAATCCATGTTATCATCTCAGCTACACAGTGTTGATATTAATCTATACAGTTAAAAATGCTGAGCTACATGTACAATGTACATGTGAATGTTATGCAAATTTTACAATAGCTGACTGCGCTTTGGATGTATCTTATGTAGCCCTATTATATGGCATTTTTATCTATCGTTATTACTATTCACAAGAGAGCTTTACTACAATAATATTACGATTGCTTTAGGATTATGCATAGCTTATGACAAAATACTTATTTCTCCAGCTTAGCTGATTGCAATTGAGGGCTATACGCTGCACCCACTAAGATGATAGGTTCGACAAGCTATTCTAAAATGACCGCTGTGGAGTCGCTACATTTTTCATTCAGCACTTCACTACGTCATGAATTGCCGAAGAAGAAAGCAATTGTTTTTTTCCATCCATTATGGCTGCCAATGTATTACATTTACATATAATATTTTAAATGTTATTTTCCTGCACTATGGCTTACAAAAATGTTAACAGATGCTAATAAGACTTTGTTTTAGTTTATTTGTAAGGGTTTCATGGTTCTGCCATGCAAGAAAATCTTTGAGAGAGCACAACCTCTAATATGGTGTTGCTTCAGTGAAGGAAGTACTAGCAAAACTGAAAATACCCGAGTCGTTGTCAGTACCACTGCTCATTGGTTGGATCCGCTGGCTTCAGCTCATAAACAATTATTTTCTTTCATGGGGAGAATGCATTTCCCTATATGGAAAACACTCATTCTCTCTTATACGGATACTAGGCTGTTGTATAAACTAAATTATAGTTTAAATTTGGTCATTTGGAATAATTGATTTTTCCAGTCAAGCTGTTTGAATAAAAACAATTTTCCTGTATTGTTGCTCACAATACAAGGAACTACAGCAACTACCCCCCTTACAGCCACTAGTAGGGTTTACATCATATTGATAGTATAAGTGAAGACTTTGAGTAGTGAACCGATCCCTCTATCAGTAGCTCTATCAATATTTTGATGCCTTAAACCAGGTTGTTAATGGAGGTAAGTTTATATAATGCTTGGTTTGATTACAAGGTATATCATATGGTATAGCATACTTGGATGGGCCTAATTTAACAATGAAGCTAGGAATGTTTACTAGTTCCAATTATTCCATACTCAATCTTTGTATTGAATTGATCTGATGTCTATCTAGAGCCTAGTTCCCAGACTCTGATGTCTGCTGTACCATGTGGTAAACATGTGAATTATGCCAAAGGACAGTTTAATTATTCAGTTATTAGCCAGCCATGTCCACTGAATAGTATTAAAGGTCGCCCATAAAAAATGAGCCTGTGAACCATATTATTGTAATCTAATTTAGGAAGGGCCTTATATGTTGGATTTCCCGTGGTCACCGCTTTCTACCGGGTTCTCAATTACTTGTGACAAACAAGAAAATTCATGGTATGACTATTAATTCAAATTGGGCATCAGCACTAGACATTCAGATTTATTGCTATCTCAGCAAGAGCATAAAATAGTGCAGGAGAAGAAGGGGTGGAAGGCATGAGGGGAGTGAATGGGTAGTCTTGGTGAATCAAATGCTGTTTTGAATAACAAGGAGTTATTATCAAACTCTATAGTTACATATATAACGGACCAGCTGCATATTGGTTTCTTTGTAGGTACTGTATAAATGACCAGTTTCTGGCGGACTTATTACTACCCCAATGTTATAAAAAAAAAGTACAGCCATTCTTTACAGCACACATGTTGAGGAGCTTCGTCAAGTGACATGTCTGCAATACTATTTATAAACGAGGTTGGAATAGTAGCCTAAAATCTCAATACTAATACGTAGAGTAACTCCTGAATAGAAACTGAAAAGAGATAATTTATGTAAATTTGCTCTATAACTGCTTTAAGCAGTAATAATTCAGTTAAACTTGTAAATTGCAGTAATTTTTGGTGGTTCTGTTCTGCAATTAAAAGGAACTGTTGGTAAACGTTTGAGACGGGGATTATCAGCATTCACACTGAACAAGAAGTACACGCTGTGTTCACATTTAGAGATATGCTCTGACGTTATTTCAGTATTTATGATGAACGAATTGTATCCACACACACTGCATAGTGCTATCAGTAGTATTAGTAAGAAACCAGCTTAAGAGCTAGCATTAGACTTTCACACAGTTTCAATATCATTTTACTGTTTCTTTGAGTCAGCAGCACAGAGAACTTCGTGAAGATGACTTAGCAGAATGTTCAGCTGGACCAGTTGATCGTAATTGTAAGTTGCTTATATTGTAGTATGTGAATAATAAAACAGGACACATTGTTATATTTTGATTTATTATAATATTTCAATGCTTAACCAAGCATCATCGTCAAAGGATAAATGAAGTTACAGAAAATCAAGGGCTACATGTATATATACTAGATAAATGCATCACAAACATAAAATTGTATATTGTGCTGATGGTTGTGTATGAAGAGGTATATTGCATATTAACTTGTCCCATACATGTACACATGTACAGCTTTATTTGGTAATAAATTGTACATGTGGTTTTATGACATCGGTCTACCTGACTGCATCTAGCCACTGCAATCCCCATGCTTATGTCGTCATTTGTTTTTTTCTAGTGCTCTGTTGGCAAGCCGCTATATTTGGCCCAGTGAGTAATATTATACCATTTCAACAGTCTTCATAACCAGGACCAGTAAATAGGAAGTAGTACAAGATAGTATCAAATTGATTAATAACTATTTTTGTTTGATCGTTCATCTTGTACCTGGTAACTAAAATTCTATTACCTTACATGTAAATGAGTTCTAATTAACAGTACTTGCTGTTGGTTTTCTTCATGTATTTGTAGGAAAACAGTCCATATGAGGGCGGAGTATTCTTTCTTTCAATGATCTTTCCCAAAAGTTATCCCTACATGCCACCAGAGGTAAATTTATCATGTATGGGCATTTGAGCATCTACCACCTTGTCTTCATGCGCACGCATGTACCAGTAGACATGAATCATTAGGTTTAGAGTGATGGGAGAGTGGGGAGGGGGAGGTGGTTCCAACACATCAAATGTTCTTACTTAAACTCTCTTCAATTCTTACGAACGCAGAGAAACAACAATATGGTTGACAAGAGATTGGCCATTTCTCCAGTTATGGAATCAAGTCTCTGCTGCTCATGAATAAATTCCTTGTTCTTCGTACATGAGGGTCATCACAGCCTTCTCTTTGGTTTGCTGAGATGGTTGGGGTAGTAGCAGTGTCTTTGCGCATTTAAATTATTGACAGACATCAGTGTGTCACAATCTGGGAAAAAGATGAGAGGGCAGGAGAAAAGGCAAGAGGACAGCTATTTATTATAAGTGGCTTTTGAGGGTCATTGATTCAATGATTTTATAGCAACCTTCATTGTGTCTACATGTACAATATTGTACATGTACATTTGTAGATTAAATAAAATTTGCAAAATGTGTAAATTACCATGCTGCCAAGATTTTTCAAAGTATCAAGAATGTTTTAGCTTGTGCATTGGTGTCTTGCTATTATTGCAGGTTTACCACCAGCAATGTTTATATCATGATATTGATGCTATATTTCTAGGTTAAATTCATAACTAAAATATATCACCCAAATGTGAACCCTGATGGGCATCTTGATATGGATATATTACATTCAAATTGGACTCCAGTGTTGACTATTTCAAAAGGTAATTATTTTATTGTTATCAACTATCTATATTCACATATTTGTGTACACAAATCTCCACCGTTTGTTATACTGAATAACAAAACTAAGGCAGGTAAATCGACAGAAAAAAAGTGTACGGTGCACATTAGCCTTTACTTCAAACACTCAAAGTGAGAAACTGTCACATCCTAAAGTATCTATTCACAGTTTTGTACTACATAGACATACACTTACACAGAGAGTACGTAAAGTCATGTAACTTTGATTGAACTATGTACTAATAAAATAACTGCATATCTTGTTCTGAAAGTTTGACCATAAATAAAGAAAAGAAATACAGCACTAGTCACATGTACATGTATTTGTCCATCGAATATTGCCAACTCATTTTCAACACTGTTCTGAACTTGTGTTGTGATACATTGTACTATAAATCTGTCACTGTGGATTAAACATGTTTCTTTTTAGTACTGCTATCCATCTGCTCTCTGCTCACAGACCCAAATCCCAATGACCTAAGTCAACCAGAGATTGCAGAACTTTATAAAATGGACAGGGAGAAGTATGATGCTAATGCTAGAGAATGGACATCTAAATATGCCATGTGATATGTTACAAATTTTCCAAACATGAATGGAATCACCTGTTTTAGTTGCATATTTAAATGTATAATACTGCAATGGTTCAGGACATTTGTATATACCACTCCAGTCACCCTGATGGACCTTATAGCACCCTAAGTGTCCAGTAGTTGCGACAGCACTACTCATCTAGCACTTGTCCTCTTGCACTTACACTGTAGCTATTTTGATACTCATACCTACATTTTCATGCATGTCTAACCATACACTGATAATTACATATCAATTATATACTTGTAATAAGAATTACTGAGTCATTACAACCGTTTTTATACCTGTTGAGACATTATAATATGACAATAATTACTATTATGTTTTTTGGAGTCATCACCTCTTATCATATGATGTGTAAAGCTAGCAGCTAGTAGCTAGCTAGTAGCTAGAGTAGCTTATAGCTAGTAAGCTATTAGATATATTTTTGGTATATAAACACTTCTGCAATATTGTGAAATCAGAGATGAGATTGAGCTGTAACATAAGACATTATATAAACCGTTATAAGAATACAACAATACCCATGTAAAGAGGCCCGACCTCTCAGAAATACTTGATATTGATTTTGCATATGATCTAGATGATTTAAGCATCTTTTGTCAAACCCGACCTATTTTGGAAGTTCTATTACAATATTATAAAGGGCATTGTTTCACGTTTGTTGTCTCAGTTCATGCTTGGATCTCAATAAAGACACTTCTATACTTATATATAGAGACTTTCACTTTGTAGATAAGTCATTCTAGTTGTTGCGGTCCTCGACCTTGCAACACAAACTTCTGACTAGGTCGGATCACTCTCTTTCTCAGTATAGCAAACAAGCATCGACTCGGGATCATATGGGTCGTCTTTGGTAGTTATTTGACTACTAGTACCTGTTAATCTTTCATGTAATGAAAAGGCCTAGCACCACTCATAGGCACTTCATTTTGAACTCGGGAGTTGTTTTAGGACGACAGTACCAAAACCCAAAAAACCATTGCAATACCTTTTAGTTTCTGTGTTTCTGCGATGCAAATTGTTTTAACATGCCATATAACATTGCTATACTGTTTTAATAACAGGATCCCAGTTTTTCCTTTATGTGTGACCATATTAGTTAGCAGCATTACCCTATTAATCATTGTTGTTCTGAGTTGGCTGTCACCCTTACTACTGTCTCTGAGCTACGTGATAGGCATTGCACAATATGTAGGTACACGTATATGAACAGTGTTCGGACTGTGGTTATATGGGAGTATATGGTGTGTATCCACCTCAATTTAAGTGGTTATACAGCTAGCAGGTGTGTACACTCAATTTAATAGCTGACACTGTAGTAGACCTGATAATGTAGTGGTAGAGTGCTTTGTAGCATTCATAGCGTCCTGAGTTCTGATCGCACCAGAGCATACTGCTTTTCATTTTAGTAATTCACTAACTTCTTAGATACCATAAGATTATGTGGATAGTTATTTACAATACTAATTAAAAAATTTGTATGCATCATGTACGCACTTTATTGTTTCACTTCAACTCTCTATATGAATAGTTGATGTATCCCACTATATATGGGTAGTAATGTGAGCAACCAGCAGCAACCATACAGCTGTTTCCACTCTCAACTTCTGTGCATTTAAACAGTTTGTCAATCAAAGTCAGATACTAACAATATTTTGGTAGCTAAATAAACATAATTGAGGTGCTAGAGGACTTGACCATTTTCTACTACACATCATGTTTTTTTTCTTTGCATAAAACATCATAGAATATAATTTAATACTAGTTTACTAAAAAAGTTCTATGGTGGGTTGTTCAAACAATTACAACATCTTCATAATTCAATCAAAAAAAAATGTTGATAGCTACATGTTAGCATTGTACAAGCTTTATCTATGAAACCAGTGAGCTATCAGGGATGGCAAAACTAAGATATTAGAGACCTACCTTGTTGATGAATAATATCACACACAACTATAGAAAAAATAATTCTACAGTGTTGTATAGCAAGAAAATGTCACATAAAGAGGGTATATTAACTACACAGGGCTGGTCAGAGATAATTTTATAATATTATAGTACATCAAGTCTACAACACAGTAAAAGAAAGGTCAATCTATTGCGCACTGCACTCATATGGTCATGGAAGGATAATTGTGTAGGAAATACTAGGATGATGATCTAACAAGCTCATGGGTCTGCAGTAGCTTATAGAGAGAAGATGATATGCAAAGACAGGATAACTCTATAGCACTGAATCAATTAACTGTGACATTGCTGTATACTATAGAGGGAAGATAACTCTAAATTACTGTTAGTAGAAATATTATTTTGTAATTGCAGGTGAAGACTAACACTTTAAAGCCTATATAATAAAACACTAAGGATAGTGAATTGGGGAAAAGATGACCTGCTGCGCTGCACATGTACCATGTACAATGCATATATAAGTAAGACAACTCTACAGCGCAACACAGAAATATGATAACTTCGTAGCAATATGTCAAAGCATTAAATGTACATTATAGCTGGCCACAACACAGTTTGGATAAACTATAAGATAATATTAAGTCATGCATTCATTGCATGCCAATTATTAGAATATTGTACATGGTCATGTACATGTGGCTTCCTAAAGGCACATTGTGCATTAGAGAATTCAAACAGCAGCGTATAATATATTCCTCAAACGGACTACTATTTGGAAGGCTGCTTTTCAACTAGTGTAATTAGAGACAATTTATGTTAATTTATTGTAACAATTATGTTGTTATTGACATGCATGGCCTAAGGTTAAATATACTTGTTTGTAGATTAGCCAGCCTTAAAATGATTAGCTATCAGAAGTCCTACCATGTGACTTTCATTATCATATAACAAAAGACGAAACAGTCTACGGGCTGCGGTCTACGGGCTGCGGTCTACGGGCTGCGGTCCACGGGCTGCAGTCTACGGGCTGCGGTGTGAGGTTAACGGTTTACGGTCTGCCATCCTCCTATCAGATTTGGGGTCGAAAATTGGGGCGACTCATTATGTTGCAATGCGGCCGGTCAGCATCTCGGCTCTGGGTGGTGCTAGAAAGTTGGGACCGGGTCCCCCCGAATCGCTTCCGGGGTGGGTCCCTAGCCTTAGGCTCTTGGGCCCGATCTAGGGTGGGCTGGGTGCTTGACCTATCCGACACATTAGTGTTGGAGCTCGGGCTATCTACTTAGAGTTGTTTTCTTAATTCAGGGAAGCACAATTGCTCATGAAGTCATCGTACCATGCCTGCGCCACCGAAGGTCCTGTTCATGCATGACCACAGTACATGAACACAAGCCGTCATTTCACTCGAGCTAAGCGAGCAACTAATACAGTGAGACTTGTACCTATAAAAATAGCACAGAAAAAATATTACATCATTCTATACTTCAATCTAAAAATAGTATCTGATAGTATAGCGTTCTCATACACAATGTCTTCATCTATCTACAATTACTGCCAGATGTCGGACATACATGTACATGTAGAGTGTAGGAGGCACTTGGTACCCCAATCTAAGATGGTAACATGGGTACCGAGCATTGGAGACTAAAACGATGAAATAGGGATAGTACATGTGTATACACTAAGTTTGCAAGTGCATAATTACACGGGAGTTGCCTACACTTACCAGCTGTAGCAGTCGATCAGCTGCTCTCAGCTCAATTAACTCACTGTTACAAGTGCATATTCAGCGTAGTCCATGCTATTCAGTTTAGGAGGAAATGGTCTAAAAGGTATGAAGTTGTGTTCTCTTACCAAGACTGCATCACGTAATGCTATTTATAAGAAATGGCCAGACATAAGCTATGACCAGTTGGAGACTGGCCTATTCTAAACTTATGAGAAGGAAAAGTGGGAAGGAGGGTGTGAGGTCAGCAACCAATAGCGTTTTGTGATACAGTGTTGAGCAAGATAACACAGATTCACACCTCTTAGACCACTAGCTACTAAACTGAATAACATGAACTGCATTGATTCTGTAAGTAAGTCACCTGTCAGAACCTTTCATCATTTGTCATCATTCTATTTCGGATTGGTTTACTGTCCCCATAATATGTGTAACGCTGAACTAAAAGCATAAAGACGATTCTTGATTTTCCATGTCAAGTGTATTATAATTTATTGCATTGCAATTATGATCAGAAAATCTCAAAATGAGAGTTTAATCACTTCCAAAGAAATAAAACATAATCTGCAAGCTTCTAGAAAGTATATGTCAGAGAATGGGACATCCCATTAAATAATATGTTGTAATAACTGCATGGTAGTCATTAAAATAATAAGCCACACTTCACTGTTATGGCTAGCAACTACAGTAGTTATAAGTACAGCAGGTTGCTATAATCTGAAAGCTACCTATAACTATGTTAGACTAGTATGCAATTTTAATTAATCTTCTGGCGCATTAAGAATACATGGTATAAAGCTCATAATATTTCATTAATAATGATTACTTGACATCATTTGATGGAATGTCCCATTCCCTGATACTAAATTTCTAGATGCATGTACATGTACATGCACATGACTGTGTGGTAGATGTGCATGTACTGTGTTGTTGTTGTTTTCTGTAAGTCAGTTTTTCTTGCGTTGAAGGTATTTGCAGTGTACCTATAATAAGATATTCCCACAATGCACTTCATATTCAACGTCAACAGTAACAAAGCTTAATAATATGTCGTAACTATTTTCGGAAATTTTAGTTCCGATCTGTGTATTGATTGAGTTCAAATTAGTTGGTGGTGATCATACATGTACATATCTCTGAGTATACCTAACTATTTCTTGTTTACTATTATTTGCAGAATACTCATACATTAAGAACGACAAATCCTGATGTAATAACAGTGAGAAGAGGCCTATGTCATCAATGTGAGGTGTTGATGTCAAATGACGCTGTACTTTGTCAATCTTTATTTATTACTATAATGCAACAATAATAAAATGACACAGTGTCAAGCGTTAGAGGATCAACAGTGAATAATAGTGCTTAACAATGTTTTTTTCGAGAACAAAATTCATGCAGGTGATTGTAACATTGCAGTTTAGCGACGTGTACATGATTGTAGTTGAACTGTAGTAGCAGCAGACAAGCATTTTAATTTATTGTTGACTAGGTGATGTAAATTGTATCTTGCTGTTGCAGAAGTGCATTGAAGCTGGTCATGTTAACAGTACAAGTAAGGTGCTATCTGCTGCAGCAATAAAGAGCATTAACTAGTGACAGCGTGGACTGTCATCTAATCTGCAGCCACCAACTTTTAATGAGAACCAGTGATAGTTGGATATTCATGAATGTACATGTAGATGTTTTTTTGCTCAACATTGAACTGCTCAGATTTTTCATTTTCTTAATGAACATGTTACCCTGACTTGTCGGCATCACATGGCTTTAATCCCAGTATTATATGCATTTTAAAGTTTAACTACATTTTATGTAGCTGGGACAACATGTTTTTGAGAGCTTTAAAATAGCGATTTCAATTGCATACTCATGAATAATTTAACCTCTAGTTTTATAGAAAATTACTTTTTTGCTTCTTTTAATATTTTTCTCGAGAAACTATTTTTCCGTGGTACTTTTTGCGAGCGTGGTTATAATAGCAATATTCAGCAGTAAGGGATGAAAAGCTGACATGATAGGCTCTTGTCTGCCATTTCTGTGGAAGTAAAAAATGCTTCACCAGAAGAAATAAGCAGACATAAACTATAAACAGTTGAACACTTGATTATCTTATTTTAATCCATGTGGAGAGAAAGCTAGACAAGGAGGGTGTGAGCTTAACAGCCCACAGGGATATGTGTTGGGCAAGGAAACACAGCTTTACACTTTCCTGTAAAACTGAATAACGTATTCTACATTGCTTGTACTGATCAATCACCTACTACAACAGATTTATGTTGCATCATTTTCGGTCATTATGGTTTGGATTAGTCTACTCTTACCAGATTGCATCAGGCAGAATTATAGCCGTAAAACAACTGTTGACACACAATGTTTAATGCACAATGCAGATTATCATAATTATTTTATATTCATGATTAGGTAGAACATTTCATCACTATGATAGTAAGTCATGCTGTGTTTAACAACTATAATCGTAGTTGCTGCAATCTGAACACTTCTACTAAGTGTATGTTCTACTGTTATGCCGTTTTAATGGATAATCTCGTCTAATGCAACATTATTAAATATTAATACACTGTATAAATTAACGTTATGTTTTCGTAATGATGACTAGTTATTAGTAGTATAGTCAGTGCACTTCTAGACAGACACGCACTCATTGACCCCTGTTTTCAACCAATCACAAGCCGGTATTTCCGATTTCAACCAATCACAGAAGAGCACAAAAATTTTGCACACGACCTTGCCAAGGTCACCCCAAAATCCCCCCTTCTGATTGGTCGAAAAAACATTTGCACACTTGACCCCGAACCCGGCCACGACCCCTTCCCTCCCTCCTTCCCGCCCTCCTCCCCTCCCCCTCCCCCACCTCCCACTCCTCCCCCACTCCCCGCCACCGCCCTCGTCCCGTCCGCGCCACCGCCGTCGCCGCCGCCGCCACCGCCGCCCTCACCGCCGCCACCGCCGCCGCCACCACCGCCCTCACCACCGCCGCCGCCAACGCCGCCACCACCGCCACCGCCGCCACCGCCGCCACCGCCGCCACCACCACCGCCGCCGCCGCCACCACCGCCGCCGCCATCACCGTCATCACCGCCACCCCTCCTCCACCGCCGCCCACCCTCCCCCCGCAACCCCCACTCACCCGAACGACCGATCGTTTGAGGCGGTCAAGCCGCGTCCGCCCACGTTGCGTGCGGCGCCGACCGTACACGTGGAGGCGACGCCGGTGCCCCGTATCCACCGGGCCAAGCGACTAGGCAGCGGCCCGCCGCTTCTCCTGCGCCTCCCCACTCGAAAAGCTTGTGATCTAAACGAGCGAATTCGGCTGCGCTTCGCCTACAGCTCTCATTAGCGATAAGAAGAAGTACTACGGAAGGCTTGGTTTATGATGTGCATTGCATTGTTAATAAAGAAATGTGTAAAGTCTTGGCTATAAATATACTGATGGGAAGAAGGGTTGTTTCTATGATATACATTGTATTGACAATAAAGAACCATGTACATGTGTTAAGTCAGCATATATAATACATTAAATAAACTTTTCGCAATGGTGACAATAGAATGGATAAAAGATTGTGTACACGTGTTAAAACACAATTGAAAGAATAAAAGACACATATTTAAAAGAGTATGTCATATCTATTATACATTAGATAAACTTTTCACAATAGTAGCAATAGAATAAATAAAAGGTTGTGTGCATGTGTTAAGTCAGCATTATGTAATATATTAAATTGTTTAGCCTCCCTATAAAAATATATAGTAGTAGGGTGTGAGTTATTTTTTAGCTTGATAGCATTTTATACAATAAACACTTCACAATTGCTGCCAATTACTCCATTTAACACTAACCTTATGTTCTACATGTACTTGTTGACATCTCTGATCAGGCACTGACTAGTAGGTAGCTGTCTCTGTTTACTCTCACTCTGTTGACTAGAGGCTGATTGTTCATACTGCTAGAGTGAGAAACTCATACCTTAAATAGTAGTATTCAGTGGGCGGAGTCTAACCATTTCCCCACCCCGATGTGAATCCGAAGCCTCCCGATGTGAATCCGAAGCCTCCCGATGCACCCCGATGTGAATCCGAAGCCTCCCGATGCACCCCGATGTGAATCCGAAGCCTCCCGATGCACCCCGATGTGAATCCGAAGCCTCCCGATGCACCCCGATGTGAATCCGAAGCCTCCCGATGCATCCCGATGTGAATCCGAAGCTTCCCGATGCATCCCGATGTGATTCCGAAGCTTCCCGATGCATCCCGATGTGAATCCGAAGCTTCCCGATGCATCCCGATGTGATTCCGAAGCTTCCCGATGCATCCCGATGTGATTCCGAAGCTTCCCGATGCATCCCGATGTGAATCCGAAGCTTCCCGATGCATCCCGATGTGATTCCAAAGCTTCCCGATGCATCCCGATGTGATTCCGAAGCTTCCCGATGCATCCCGATGTGATTCCGAAGCTTCCCGATGCATCCCGAAGCTTCCCGATGCATCCCGATGTGTCAATTCACATCGGGAGGCTTCGGAATCACATCGGGATGCATCGGGAAGCTTCGGATTCACATCGGGATGCATCGGGAAGCTTCGGAATCACATCGGGATGCATCGGGAAGCTTCGGAATCACATCAGGATGCATCGGGAAGCTTCGGAATCACATCGGGATGCATCGGGAAGCTTCGGATTCACATCGGGATGCATCGGGAAGCTTCGGAATCACATCGGGATGCATCGGAAGGCTTCGGATTCACATCGGGATGCATCGGGAGGCTTCGGATTCACATCGGGAGGCTTCGGATTCACATCGGGAGGCTTCGGATTCACATCGGGGTGCATCGGGTCACATTGGGATTGGATAAAAAAAGGGAGGAGTCAAGAAATGAGCAGTTGTATAAAGGGAGAGTGGGATCACAGTCTCAGCATTCAAAGTTCAGCACACTACTACAATAGTACATTATCGATGGATACTGACAACATAGTCCAAAACCAAGAAGAGTTATTTGCGGGCTTAACGGACTCACAAATGGATGGAATTATTGAAGAAGAAGAGTGCAGTCAGAAGAGGAAAGAAGAGGTGGATGCGTTAAAAGAGGCACGGAAGAAGGGGAAAATAATAGGAGTGGGGAGTCTTGCCCGAAAGGATCTTTCTAACATGGCAGACTCTCCGTCCTCCCCGGAGCGGGCCTTGGATAGGGGCGAGACCACAACAACCCATGGATGAGTATTATTCCAAGATAGAAAAGATGCAGCTTTCTTCAGTAGTATTGTTTTATTACGAAGATAAATAGAGAAAAAATAAAAGAATCAAGAATCAAGCAGAAATCTAAAAAGCAAAGAAAAAAAAAGAATGCAGGTAAGATAAAAACTATTGGTCTCTTTTTTTTAGTTATAGTAGTATAAAAACGAATTATAAGTAAGGTGAAGTATTTCTCTCTAGTCAAAGTGAAAAGGTGAAAAAAGCATAATATTGTTTACATGCATTGTGAGTGGGAAAGTATTATTTCTTTTATTATAGTATAAACGTTGTAATAGAGCTCTTATAGAATGATCTCGAACTCTTCCTTCTACTCTGCTTAGCCGTGTAATTATTCCCTCCATACTCCACCCTCGAGCTCGAAGGAGACATAACAAGATGCAGTAGTCTCCACACACGTTGGTACTCTCTTCTTGTAGACACTCTCCATTCCATACTATTGGTATTCCCCATTGTTGTAACATCTTACCCACATCAGCATAAATAGAAGGGGGGAGTCCATAGGAGTCGAAATACTCTATTTCTTTTCCATTCAAAAAAACAGAGATCCAATGCTCGCCACTTTTCTCACTTGTTTGAGTGTTGAAAACAAAAGATCCAGATGGGGAGAAGGAGTCTAAGAAGTGATCCCTTGGCATAACCCCTCTAAAGGAGGTTGATGAGAGTTTATCATCAGATAGAATATTCGAGATTGAGAATGTATCCATTCTTTTTACATCATCCCGGCTACCATAGATACTTCGTGATTTGCATTCAAGTAGATAATGTCATCTTTTTCTTTGTATACAAACAGTCCAAGTGTATTTTGAGTTTGATTAGCAAATGCTAGATTAATAGATAGACTCCCATTTGATAACAAGTGAAAGTTGTCATCATACAAATCTCCTGAAATGTCAAAGGCGTAGAGAGCAGCGCAGGACTTGTATTTGCTAGGGGAGATCTCATTCCCTGTGTCAGCATCGGATGTATTTGTGACAGTGAACAAATTCATGAATTCACGAGCAAACTTTCCACTTGCAAAGTTTGGTTCATATCTTCGGGTCACCGGTGTTCCATCAATTAGTAGTTCTAATGAACTTAGATTGTTATGTCCAAATTTGAAGGGATTTTGCTTATACGTTCCACTCTTTGCAGTATGGTTGACTAGTCCGACAAAGACTCTGTTTGGCTTCTGTCCCGCTTGATCAAAGTTTACTCTCACTGACTGGTGTCCAGCAGGGATGACATGGAAATAAGTTTTTATTCGGTCAATTGGTAGTTTTATAGACTCTTGTTGCACAACCCAAACATCCATTTGTGCTTTTTGTAAGGCTGGATTGGCTTGTACACGTCGAATCCACAATTCTGTCTTAGTTATAGAAATCTTTGCCCCTCCTGCAGGGTTGTCTGTTTCTGCTAAGAGGGCCATTTGTGGAATAGCACGTTGTAGAGTAAGGCGAGAGCGTACTCCTGGTGGAATAAGTCTTCCTTGAGAAAACATACTCAACCTAGGTCTCCCATAGAAGCTCATCTCTTTACTTGTGGCTATAAGTTTCTTTCTTTTTTCAACCACTTCGGGAGGTATACCATCATAGTCTTCTCCAGTTCCTTCATCCTCCATCCACCCACTCCCAACTTTCATATATGTGCTCTTAGCATCTTTACCATAGTTTAGGAGATTCTCGACATAAGCTCTATGTCCATAGTTTGGTTCATACTCAACATCTTGCCCAGCCAGTTGAACAGTGGCAGAAGAAAAGAGACTGTGCATAAAATTGTCCCCTGGAACAACCTTTAGTTGTTCTTCCGCAGGTAGTACGCTTCCATCAGCCTTGCTCACCTTTACTGTGGTGTGTAAGTAAGACCTTGATAGATCTGTGTAGAGTTCGTCTGCGGGCGGGATGTTAAATTCAATAGTGCCATCAGGGGAGTCCGTAACAGGAGCCAAAGGTACCCACTCACCTCTGAGCACGCTAGTATGAGTTGGCGGAGTGGCAAATAAGTCAAAACTGGAGTCAACCGTGTCTGGAGAGTCTTCAGAAACCTTGGAGAGAGAGATGGCTCGATGTGTGACGGACATGTTCGATAGTGTGAGAGTTGTTCCATCTAGTACTTGCTCCTACAGTCGCTTGTCTAAGAGTGGGGAGTGGTGAGTCTAGGTGCGGATTATATATTTATCTTTCATTTAGTCAAAAACTGTTTTTCTTCCTTTACGCTTTTTCTTTGTAGACTTTTGACTAACTCGTGCACGTTTGGCAGGTGGTTCACGTAATTCATCTTCTACATCACCTAGAAGATCCCCACCAGCTTCACGAAAACGTTTTGCTGCAGAGGATTTGAAGTTCTCTCCCTTGATTACATCTCCCAGAACCGAAGCTTCAGTAGTCAATAGCTTTTTCCCAATAGTTTTGGCACCATTCTTTAGCATGGGAAGGACCCCTCGGGCCAGTCCAGAAAAGAGTGAGCCGATCCCATTACCCGTCATAATAGGTTTTCCCCTGTACACACTCATTCCCTCTCCCACCTGGTTTGCATAATAGTCTTCATACATCTCACCTGACTCCTCAGGAAAATATGGAACTATGCGAGGGGCCATGTTATTTCTCTCCACGCGGTCTGAAACGAACCGTCAGCACAACCTTTCCACTGCGAAATAAGACCCTTTCTCCATCATCACGTCTTATATCTACCTCGATGAGGTCTGTGCTTGTATTAGACACTGGAGAGTATTGAACATTCGAAAACTCAAAGAAAACGGTGCTATTTCTTTCACTCTCTGTTATAGGAACTGTGCGAAGTAGGGGGACTAGACTATCTCCAACATGTCTTGGTGAGACTACGGAGGAGTAGACATAGGGGGATGTGAAACCAGCATTGATGTCTGGAGGGTTTTGACTCCTGTTGATTTCCGCAGCATATTCTACATCAGATTCGAATCCCAACACCCACGCAACATCACGTGACATCATGACAGAGTGTTCCTGTTCTCTCAACATGAGGAAGGTTTCATTCCGTAGACTATCATAGTAAAAGCTCACTACTTTTTCTAAGTCGTAGTTTATTAGTATTCTATTGATCTCACTCAAAAGTTCACCCATGGAAGCATACCTTCCACTCCTGATTTCACATTTTCGTTTGACTCCATCTTTTGTATTCGTAACCACTACATAGCCATCTTCCACATTTCTCCAGGATGCGGGGTACTGAATGTCAAGTAACCCAACCTCCCACTGTGATGAGTGAAGCTTCAATGTCTTGGCTAGCTTCGTAATGAAGTGAGCATTGGTGTTTGTGTCACTCCCACCGATGCGTACATTTGAGGTAAGTGTGACATTGAAGGCCATCTTTGAGAGTGAGCAAAACTGAACTTACATATCGAATTTATACTACCTTTGATTTTACACAAACTGACTAGAATCTATCCAACTATTAAATGAAGAGGGATAACCACTCCATTTCACGAAACTCTCTTCTTTTCCTCTCCTTCTCCGTTTACGTATGACTTTCTCAACTCTAAAGATTTCAGGTAGGTTAACATGTTGCAATTCTTGTGCATAGAATGTTCCATCTACTCCTTCTTTGTTTAGGTCTTCCAGTGTATAGACAGGAGGTGAGGTATGTGCCTTGACTGCTTTTATGGTGAATATCTCGGTTGACCAGTTTGGTGTGAACCCTCGCTCAAAGCTACTACGAGCCATCGAAATCCGAACATGATCACCTGGTGAGTATTTTACTCTTGTTTTCTTTAACCATCGTTTAGGTGAGAACTCATTTAACCGAACCCAAACCTCTTCTTGATTATCGTAATCAACCTCAATAGGTTTCATTCCAATTGACCTATTAAAACTGTTGTTATATCCTTGGACTAGGTCTTCTACATCTTCTAAGTAGCGTCCATCTCCTCTATAAGTGAGTAGACGATGAATTTTCCCTCTCAATGTTCTATTAAAGCGTTCAACAAGAGCAGCCTTGATGATCTCATTCTCAGAGGTGAAATGGCTAACTCCGTACTTCTTTAGCACTTCACTCACCCTTCTGTTTAGGAACTCCTTACCTTTATCAGTTTGTATTTGTCTAAAGCTTTCATTTTCGAATAGAGAGATGAGTGCATTGGACACTTCCAGACCAGACTTGGAATGAAGAGGAAAGACCCATGCTTTCCGTGAGAAGGCATCTATGCAGGTGAGCAAAAATGTTACTCCATCATTTGAGTCCTTGTGCGCACGCACATCCACGAGATCTGCCTGGAGTTGTTCACCAATCCCACTCACAAACGTTTTTCTCCTTGTAAACTTCATTCTAATCGGGCGATGAAGAGTGTATGCGTCTTGACTTCTCAACCACTTCTCAACATCATTCTCATTAATACCAGGAGGAGAAGCTAAAACTAACTTTCTCTTTCCTCCAAAAGATGGTGGTTGAGGAGGGGAGAAGTAAATATCACGTAGACCTTCATCTATATCATCCATCTTTCTGTTTTACTATCGCTTGCAAGAGGGGTTTTAGGAAGCTTTCGCCTAGACCTAGTTTTGATAGGACTTCTATTATCACCCTTCCCACTCCAACGTGCGCCAGCTTCTGACCTCTCTGGTTTTGTTTCTCTCCTATATGGGTGTGGTAGTGGTGACCTTGAGCCACTTCGCCTCTTTTCATCATCTCTTTTTTCTCTCGCCCTCGCTCTTGTGCTTCTTCTTCTCTTTGTCTCCATGTATGCATTTCATTAAACCTAGTGTTAATTCCCTCTAATGTATTATACAACTCCTGCTGCGGATGGCGTGATCTCTCCAACTCTTTTAGGAACTTATTCATTTTATGAGCATGTTGCTCTAGCTGAGAGTAGATGTCTATATCAGAGTTTTTGAGGTTAGATATTACATCTTTTCTGCTTTTTTCTGCCAGGAGTAGATCCCCATTTGTAGAGAGTGAGGGTAGATGCTCTCCTTCTTTTTTGTTGTTTCTACTATTCATTGATTCATATGTATGTTTATCCATAAGAAGATACTTTTTAGAAAACTTGAGATTCATTTCACCTTCGTCCACCACCTAATCCGCCAAGCACACCTCCGAGTAAACTTGCCAATGGCTTCAAAAGAAGACCTAAAAATCCGCCACGTTGTAGGATTAACTTTTTCTGCCTCACACTAGTACGAGAGTTGGTGAGATCCTCAATGGCCCTTCTATGTCGACGTAGAGAGTTCAACTGAGCGGTAGTTAGATGAACATTACCTAATAATACATTTCTAGCACACTCAACAAGAGCGAGTATAAGGTCTTTGTTAGCCTCAGCAATGGTTGAATCTCTGATGGTTGCAGATGCTTTCGTCAGTGCATATATACTCAAGGCATTCCTCCTCAACCTTGGAGAATACTCGGGTGAATTAATGTATCTCATGCTTGATGATGGATGCGCTCTCTTCAAGTCCAAGACAGTTTATGGAGAGAGTAGAGATGTGAATGCTACTTATATTCCAGAGTATTCGGGATATATACAGTCATGGGAGAGTGCTCAGAAGCAAAATTACCGATCAGTCTAGCCCACTCCGGGGTTTCCTGGCGAAGATTCAAGAATAGAAAAGAGTGTGGCTTACGTGTAGCATCACTAAAAGCTTCTTGAACAGCTCTTGTACTCTGAGGAAAAGCCTGCTTTGCAAGATTGGTAACAGACATTCCGTCTCTGGGGTTCTTGAACAAGAAAAAGTACTGCGAGTTTATTGACACTGTTCTATTATCTTTCGGGAAAAGGTTCTGTAGTAAGAAAAAGACGCTTATGTTCAGGTGGTGACTGAACTTTGTAAAGATTGCATTAGTAGTCTCTTTCCCCCCGACTTCACCCATCAAGTCATCAATGATGAGCCAGCGATTCTTCCCATCACGCTCTATATCCATTTCTACATCAATGAGTCCTGAATGAAACCTTACTTTATCCTTGTAATCCTCAAAGCGGCGTTGCCAAACTCCATAGCAGTAAATGATTTCAACAGGAGTGGGTGAAGCAATTTCATCAACTCTCTTAATAAGACTAAATAGTAGTTCCGTTTTTCCACTCCCTGTTGGACCACAGACTAGAGCTGTGAAGGGACTCTGCAAGCGAAGATCGATTTCTTGGTGTGGACGCATGCTGATCCAGTTGAGTAGCTAATAGAGTTGTGTTTGTTTTTAAAAAGTGTCCTTGCTTAAGTACTCCTTTGTCTTTGCCATTGGGTGGTTCCCTATCACTGAGATATGTGTAAACTGATGGGGATAAAGATGAGCAAGAAAGTATAAATAGTATTATGATTATGTAGAATGTGAACTTCTTTCTTTTGTTGCTTCTCTCTCCTATTTGCTCCCTTCCCTCTTCAGCAGAGATAGCTACTACTTCATCTAAGAGACCATCAGCCACATCTTCATAATTCTCATTTCTACATACTACCTCTTGCTTTGACATCTTGCCCTTGTTTGAGAGAACGATTGGAATCTATACACTTTTATTCATCATTACTTTCTCCTGTTGGAACCCACTGTGGCAGTTTACTATCTTCCCCTTCTGCTTTTGCATCATTATCATCTAGTTTGTTAGCCAGGTGGGAAATTATGTGATCAATAATTGATACACTATCCATTTTTTCTTCTTCTTCTTCTTCTTTTTGCAAACGCTCGATTTCCATCATTAACCTCTCTTTTTCCATTCTTTCCTCTGTTAACTTTTTTTCTAAAAAGGCAATGCGATTTGTTCTTCTCTCTTTTCTTGCATCAATTCTCTGTTGCATCTCTAGTGCTTCTTTCCACCCCAGTGCTCCCGCCAATTCCACTTTCTTTAGTGCCAATTCTTGTTCTATCTTTCTAATCTCTTGTTCCCTTTTGTCACACATTTCAACCTCTTCTTTAGTTTCTACATGAGTTTGCTCTTCTATCATAATCTGGTTATTCTCTCCTGTAGAAGTCTCTCTCACTTCCACCCTAGCTTCTCCTGGTGAAGGGCTTCTTATCTCCTCTAACCCGTTTTTGGATGAATCTACTTCTCCAATGTCACACATTTCAACCTCTTCTATCATAACCTGGTTAGTCTCTCCTGTAGAAGTCTCTCTCACCTCTAATCTAGCATCTCCTGGTGAAGGGCTTCTTATCACCTCTAACCCATTTTTGGATGGATCTAGTTCTCCAAACAATCGCCCTGCATATAGCGTATTACCTCTACTAAGAATTAGACCAGGGATGCTTTCTTCATTGTAACTCCTCTTCGCTCGCGATTTCTCCTTCCCATCCTCAAAGCGACATCTTCTTGCCCCATCCTTTAATATGTTCAATACTCTATGATAGAGTTCATTCTTTGAACCTTCCCCACCAGGTTCATTATCCAGATATAGTAAGAAGTGAGTGTTAAAAGTGGCCTCCGCTCCCACACCAGTTTCATCCCAGTTTCTATCTTCAATAATCTTCTCAACCTCCACTCTACACCAGGTTGACAACTCCGCATTCCTAAGAAGGAGTAAGGGAGAAGAAACGGATGCGTTTTTTGTTTCTACCATAGATGAAAATCTTGACCTAGCTCCTGTTAAGTCTTCATAACAAAGTGCCATTTTCCTCAACTTTTCCTCTCCTATCTTAAAAGGGATATTCATAGAGAGTGAAAGTGTTCTAAAATAGATGGCAAGCTCTACCACTAAGGAATTATGAGCGAGTCTGTCAACCCAATACCACATCCATGGACTATTCGTTTCTTCGATATTACTTTTGATCATATAATCCCATACAGACTTCGGGAGGACTTCCTTTAAAAGTACATATCTCCCCGCTGCTCCTTTGGTGAGAAAAGACATGTTTGCTATGACTAAGTCTTCTTTGTAATAATACTATCATTAGTCAAACTTATCTTTTATAGTCCCACCCCAGTGGAACTCGGAATGGGCGGCGGGCCGCTGCCTAGTCGCTTGGCCCGGTGGATACGGGGCACCGGCGTTGCCTCCACGTGTACGGTCGGCGCCGCACGCAACGTGGGCGGACGCGGCTTGACCGCCTCAAACGATCGGTCGTTCGGGTGAGTGGGGGTTGCGGGGGGAGGGTGGGCGGTGGTGGAGGAGGGGTGGCGGTGATGACGGTGATGGCGGCGGCGGCGGTGGCGGCGGCGGTGGTGGTGGCGGCGGTGGCGGCGGTGGCGGCGGTGGCGGTGGTGGCGGCGGTGGCGGCGGCGGTGGTGAGGGCGGTGGTGGCGGCGGCGGTGGCGGCGGTGAGGGCGGCGGTGGCGGCGGCGGCGACGGCGGTGGCGCGGACGGGACGAGGGCGGTGGCGGGGAGTGGGGGAGGAGTGGGAGGTGGGGGAGGGGGAGGGGAGGAGGGCGGGAAGGAGGGAGGGAAGGGGTCGTGGCCGGGTTCGGGGTCAAGTGTGCAAATATTTTTTCGACCAATCAGAAGGGGGGATTTTAGGGTGACCTTGGCAAGGTCGTGTGCAAAATTTTTGTGCTCTTCTGTGATTGGTTGAAATCGGAAATACCGGCTTGTGATTGGTTGAAAACAGGGGTCAATGAGTGCGTGTCTGTCTAGAAGTGCACTGACTATACTACTGTTATTGCTCTTCATATCATGGTATGTCCCATTCTGTGGTACAGTCCCTCTAAATACATGCAGATATACAGTGAACTTGTAATGTCTTATTAAGTTTTTGGAAGCCAGTTGACCATTGTGTTGAAAGTATCTACATGTACATTGTAATCATAATAATTTATTATCACAATGCACTCAATGTCAACACTGGTTTTCATGATTATAATACCATCAGTGTGCCTCAATACTAGCATTCAAACATACATGTAAAATGATATATTCACTGTCATAAATTTCAGTTCTGTTTATTTATTAAGTCCAGGGTAGTAGCTGATTCCACCATTACCTACAGATAGTGGAACAAGTATTAAGTGTATAAATATGACAACTCTTCTGTGCATACATATTTTCTATATTGTCTCAATACAATTAGTATGAATGTCTCCAAAATTGTAGTATCTACAATGTATGCTCTAATAGACTCACCCTGATGAAACAGTAAAATATAAATAATGTAAGGATTTACTATTCATAACTAAAGGCAATACTTTTTACTATGGTTCCAAGGTACCAGGTTCAAATCCTGGTCACGGTTGTGCTAAGAAGAGCAAATGCTCCTGTGCCTCATATACAGTAAAAGTCCTTGGGGTCATGCAAGCCAGGATGACTTCAAGACAACTCATCCACCCCTGCCAAAAAAGGCCATGTCATCTAGGCCTTTCTCACAGGGAGTTGGCCAGCACTGGCACATGGCTGTACAAACTGCAAGTGGCTGGTCACGCTGATGAGTATAAACCAATGAGTTTTCTATTCTTTTAATATCATTTAGATTTAATTTTACTTTTCAAGGTGCTAGTATCAGCTTGTGTTTGAAACATTACATTATTGTTATTGTCAATACTAAAAACCTCTATGTCAGAGTTCTATTTACATGTACCTTGGCCTCTAAACACAACAATGATTGTGCAGTAGGTTGGAAAAATTAAACAGGAATCAAACCATCTGATGTGGATATTGTGTTAATAGTAGCTGGACAGACTAGTCAGTAACTGTCTTATAAATTGCAGAAGGGAATGAACAGTAGGACAATCCGCCTGGGTACATACATGAGGTGTTGCAACAACAATGGGCACAAGATGAACATCCTACTTCTTTTCAAACTTGGCTGGACAGAAATATTTAACTGCTCGAGTAGAAACTTTATTTGTATGCATACTTTCACATGATCTCATTACTAGCTACACATAGTTTGTTTTTTTTTTATTTACAATCACTAGTCGAACATCAAATAGCATGGGTGCTACCCCATATAGCCATATTCCACCTAGTAGGCTAGTGAGTGTCCACCTAGATGCTTCCCCCAATAAAGATAGTGTTTACAGCCCTGCATAGGTGTTTGATATAACTCTTGCTGTAATCGCTTCTCAACAGTGTAAGTAAATGTTAGAAATAATGTATATAATAGCATTCAGCTCTGTGATTTTTGCCCACAACACATACATGTAGCAGAAAATGTGATAGTTTTAGGAGTTTTCTACCCTTTGTGGTAAAAGTAGTAACTGTATGATGTAGATTTGTCATGAATTTATTCCCTCAGTCACGAGGATTGAGTGGGTCAATCCGTCATACGTGTAAAGTGGTCTACTATTACCAACAAAATTGGCTAGAATACCTATTTACCTCAATAGTCAAAATGGTATAAGATTTAAAACAGGTATAACAACTGCATGAAAGTGACTATACGATAGATTGGCCCTTGTGGCCAAACTTGAATATTGGACTAAGGACAATGATACGAGTTGAGTAGCACAAATAATAAACTTACAATAGCAGATGAGTTTTAACAGTAGATCTACTTAGACAAAAAGGACGATGGGGAGTTAGTTTATACATAATGGATACAGGTAGGTCCACATTCGACTATACTCTACTGGTAAGGGTAATTAGCTTACAACTAGTCCTTATTATACACCACAAGATCTTTTAGGTTAACCACAATATTATAGTCCACAGCATTTAGGTATCATTTGCAATGTATATTGTATAATAAATACATGCACATGTCTATTAGTGCCCATGCACACAGTTGATATTTTATTATATCAGAATTCCATATAACTGTTAAACTAAGTTTGAGCTGACCAATTTGTCAATGTGTCTCAACATTCCGAGATACACGTCTTGTCCGACTACAAGGATTGAGTAGGGATTAGCTTGTGTCTGACTTCCTTCCACACAAGCAGACTCTCTTCTAAAACATACCGGACCTAATCTACGTGTCTCGGTGTTCATCACTCGCACTCTGTAATTGACTTCGTCCGCGATAAGATATAGGTTGTGCCGCAGCTCTACTATTTCCAGTGGAAAAGCAAAGAGGGCTTCATCAAAGCTACCATCCAGAGTCTGAAGTCCTCTAAGACCATGATATGTTGAGCCAACCAGTTCTGTGTTAGTAGCAAACCCGTTGTTGTCCCAGTTTACTTCAGAGATGTAATGGAAATTGCTTACATACAGCGTGTTGTTGTTGAATGCCATTCCTCTAGGATAGTTGAATGAAGTGTTGCTAACTGTACTCAGCTCTCTAGTCACGAGATCTACATACCTCAGAGCATTATTGTTCCTGTCAGTTACTAAGAGTACATCTGGGTTCCTAGCGTCCCATCTGATGCCCCATGGTCCGTCTAACCTACCAGTGCTGATATTTCCATCAACAAAGCCTGAAGTACCACACAACCCAGCTAACAATAGCTCAGTGTTATCCACCCTGTTGAGTAGTTTGATGCAATGCTGGTTGTTTCCTACTAAAGCAATGTGGGTTATGTTTAGCTGTACAAAACCAGTAATGCGTGTATCTGGTGAGAATAGAACTGTAGAGGTCACTTCACCGTCAGTTGTTTGCAGACGGTCATACGTACTGAAGAGAATGCTACCGTCATTCTTGTATAAATCTAACTCCATGTGAAAAACCGGGACGTCAGTGGTGAGGAATCTCTCCAGTTCTTTGAAGGTCACACTGGATAAAAATCAAACTATTGATTGCGATAGGCACAAAATATGTTCATATACGCAATGGATATACATTGTACATTTGGATGTTTGTTTGGTATAAAGTAGGTGAAACAGATAGTAACAAACAATAGTGTATGCTGTAAACTTCTTTCGGGGAAAGAGAACATTCCCATATATTAAATAAAAATAAAAATCAAACTAGAGTATGTAAATATGAAGTTAAGCAGATTTAGAAAATTCTTTCACTCAGGATAATTATACCATAGGAAAATATTGATTCTGCAATACAATATTCGATACACTTAATAATTTTATTTTGACAATATAGGAGAGTATATTATGCATTGTACAAAGAGCCTAACCTCTTTGAATATAACGTTACAAACAGCAACAAATTTTAATTTTTAATCAATGTGTTTTGAAACTGTGAAGCTAGCGTTATAAAATATTCCTTGTTTAATAAATCTATTACAGTCTCCTATATACTACAGCTCACACATGCACATGCAATATGTATGTATGTACTTTGCATATACATTATTACATACCTTGATATGTTCTTCCCATTTGTATCAACTGTAACTGCCATGACGACACCAACGAAACCCTAAAATGATGATGTAGTAATACATACATGTACATGTAATTAACACAGAGCACTAATCTGAAAAACAACATCAATACAGCACATTTATAATATTTTGTTGAGGCTCAAGTAGTGTGATATGATTAATATTTAATACTCACCACTAGTAAAGGTAGACGCTTCATTGTCTCCCCTGTCAAAATTATACTATGGTACAATGGTAATGAAAATAACCGTCACAGTGGAATGGTCACTGTAAAACTACTTGTATACTGTTATAGTTACTGCTTATATACATTACAATGCATGGATAATTGCACTGTCTGACATAGAATGATGTCATTGTGCATGGTATTTAATAATCTCATACATCATCCTGATCATGATCCTATCTTCACATCCATCTCATGAACATACACATAGCATAAATAGATTATACATTATTTAAAGTTATAGAAAGAGGGAGCAATGTTATAAAACATGGGGAGTTATCTTTACTTTCCTCTATGGCAGGGCAATTTACATACATGTAGAAATGGTAAATTAAATGTCTGCTGTGATCTTTTTGCAAGCCCTAAGAATTCCATTCTATGATCACAGACTCTTTTGAGGACCAGCGACATAATTATTGACCAAAACTAGGAAGGAGTAAATATTTTAAATTCAAAACTAAATTGCTCAGCTTAGTTTTATCAGCTCTTGCAGAGTTAAAACAAAGTATGTTACAATTTAAAATCAAATCTGAAATCATTGTATCCTTATACAAAAGTATACAATGTAGTTGTTTGTGACCAAACAGTCTAGCGCTAGTCACTCGGTCTTGCAGCAATAACTGAAGTTATCTACAAGGACATCTGTTCAAGTCCCCCAATTTTCTGGAAGTTTTTTTTCTCAACGAAGGCTTTCTCTCTGTGCCATATTGAATTATAATAGTATCTAGCTATAAAGAGTCGTGCTGACCTCTCTCGACTAGCTCTGTTATTGGGCAACCACGCTAAAGAATTGTGCTTGGCGCCATAGATATTATTAATATTATTATAATTAAATGTTATAATAGATTATTTTAGTTTTCAAAGTATTGCACTTCTTTTCATTGATCTGATGGAAATACAGATATAACACTCAATTCCTTTACATTATTACCACATACAATATACATCACACACTTTTCGCACTGACTTACACTATTTATTATCATCCAAAACCTAATACTTTGTCTTCAAGTCTTTTCAAGATGGCAATTGAAACCCCTCTCTGTTTAATGGAAAATTGAATGGCATTGAACACAATATAGACTCATTCGTAAACTTTAACACAACTCCTGGTGACCACACAATATGCTACTTAGCACATACATGTACACACAGTTATGCTGTAAATAACATAGAGAAGTTAACCCTGTGATCTAGCAACAGACTAGGTTATTTCTGACAAAAATGCCCAGTTAAAACTTGCTCAAGAGTCAGTGTGGACCAGCTCTGATAATAGAGCGATTGATTCTGTATTGGCCTCCAAAGGTATCTAAGTGTGGGCTGGTAAAGTGTTTGCATTGTTTATATTATTTTCATCACAATCATATTATCTCAACTAGCTGCAAAACGTAAAACTTTGATTTTTTTACTCAGTATTCTTATTATCGTTATAACTTCTACCATTCTCTATGATTTGGTTTCACAACTTTTGGACAGCTTTTGGTCTTCAGGTGCATGTCTGGCAAGAAACAGGCATGTAAACTACATTAATTGTACAGTATTCATTGTAAAACTTTGCTTGACAATGTAAGACATTTACATTAATATGCATGCAAACCTACAGGATGTTTAAGTAGATATTGTTTAAGCATAGCATGTGATAAATGACTTGCTATGATTACATCATGAATGGCTGTCACTTGATTGCAAAATACATCATCAATCACGCCTCCACAATATTGTTAAGCTTTTAGAAAATGTATTTGGTCATCGGAAAAAAGAATTGGATGTACACATCATGTAATCTATACGTACTTGTTGCTGAAAAGTACTGTTTAAATGAACATAAAGGTTGAATTGCAGTTGTATAAATATAAAGCTACACGGAGTGAGAAAAATGTGGGCAGTCATGATTATTGTAGAGAGAAGACAACTACTTCCATATACATGTAGATGTACTAAAGCAACTGCAACAATCCAAAATGTTGCTTAGAAACAAGCAATTTCAGCCTGCAATTAAATGCATGAAGTGGAATTAAGACATTCTCTACTCATCTACATGTATATTGTGAATCTACGTTTAATAAAAGTAAGTACACACTGCAATAGAGAGAAGATAATTCTTCAGTGCTGTGTAGTCAGAAAACTCCAGTGTGAAGAGAATACAATAATTCTACAGATTAGTATTATAGAGGAAAGAGGTTGTACATGTATAATACATGATTACATGTAGCAATGTACATGGTTGTACATAATATTATGTCTATTCTCATTGAACACATGTTGTAAAATATGTATTAATGGCAAGTACTATTAAAGTAGAGAGAGGATAACTCTACAGAGGTGTATTAGGGGAGCATCAATCTACAACAGTGTATAGAGAGAAGACAACCCTGCAGTACTGCATAGAGAGAAACCTACATGTAGTTCAATCACAATGTATGACTTTGCAGTATAATATGCAAAGCAGGGAGAAGATAACTTTAAGTTGTATAATCTAGATGACATAGATACCTACAGTGTTGTAAGAGACAGCTACATTGGAGATCGCAAGCTTCAGCAAGCGGGCTTAGTTCTTCTTCAGTCTGGCTCCATTTTATAGGTGCATTGTCAACCCATTAGGGGTTTCAATATTCAATGGTCAGTATAAAACTAACTAACTATACCTAATTTAAACCAATTACAAAGGGGACTCTTTATGTTTGATGCTGAGGTTTTCCATAGAAAAATAGAGCGCACCATTCTGCCCTAGGATGAGGCTCCATCAAAATCGAACAAACAGCTTCGCATGTAGCCGAGTGGTTCGACACTTCTCAGTAGAGAGAGGAATAGCAAAACCCTGCATTGCCGTGTTTTACCAAGATGCATCAATATACAATACAGAGAGAAGATAACTCCACAGCGTAACATGACATACATTGTATCAATTACATAAAGATGTGTAGAGAGCGACAGAGCGATATAGAGCATGACTAACCTATAGAATTCTATTTTATTTGAAGAAACATTAACTCCATTGTACTATCTGTAGGAGGACTGGCAATATTGATATCTAGAGTAGATTCTATGAACCTATTCATCAGTATTTACACAAGTCATGACAATTTATATTCTGCAACAAGTACAGGGCTCTGATATTGATAATGCAATACAAAACTGTCACATCATCAGTATGTATGATATTCTCTATTTACACCCAGAACGCCACAAGATGTGTTTTTTATAGTTATTTATCACATGGTAAGATAGTCCATTATGATGCTATCAGATTCCATAACACAGCAATATGTCAGTACAGTGTCTAGATTAGGGATAGTATCATGTCTTTCAAAACTAATTTAAAATTCACATAATATATCCTTTTCTATTTGTCAAGGGAAGTAAACTGCTGAATATTTTTCTTGTGTTAGAACAAAGGTAACAATATGCAGACACTGCCTTGTAAAACCATAATATTAAGTACCACACTGCACAAACTCATTCTCATTGATACCACTGAGCTACAAGTATATAATATACTATAATTGAATCTGAAATTATTACTAGTTCTGTATGTGGCTGTGATCAATATAATAAGGGATTCCAGACAGCATTATGTACATGAATGCAATAGTTCTTTATATGTGGCTAATGGGCACATGCACATGTGTGATTGTAGAATATTAATGATTGCCCGAATGCAGTGATAATATGTTTATGCAATACACAATGTGCAATGAGCAATGCTGTAGTGCGGTGAAATCTAATTATATTGCACATGTATAGATAATTTTATGTTGCTTTCGTAGCATAAAGTGACACTATAATAATAATGTAAGTTAATGTTTGCAAGTTACTTAGCAACCTTATATCTGTGTACTCTCGAGCTACGCTGCTACTACTATACCAGAAATCAGAAAACATTAATTTTATTGATTGTAATTGTGGTACTCGCTGTTTGGGGGGGGGGGGGGGGGGGGGGGGTGACTTTAAATATAATCTGAATATCCTTATGTGGGATTTAACTCTTGACAAAAAATATGTGTATTACCTATATACGTACATGTAGCCAGACTTGCCTCTGTATATACCAATTTATTGACCCAACTTAAATATCCATTATTTAATATATATATTGCTGATCACTGGGTGACAGAGCACATATATACATGTACATATATAGTATCGTGGTAAGACAAGGCACCAATATGGTCTATCACCATGGCAACCAGTGGTCACTTTGTACATCTGTGTTGCAAAATAGATTGCCATGTACTGACATCCTATTCATGGCTTTACGCTACATAGAGTAGTCCTACATTGTTTCACAATTTAAAGTGACATGATCAGCAATCCATCAGTAAGGTGAAACATTCACACAGATTAGAAAGGGGTAGTAATGCACCTATGTCATTATGACTTGTAAAAGTGGGAGATTTTTTTCCCCAACATGTCAATGATGAAATAGCATCCTCATTGCATATAAAAATAAGATTTTCAACATACATGTAGGAGGTACATGTATGCTTGATGGATGATTCATATGGCAGAAATGAAGCTTTTTATAACCTAACTTATTGAATATAATGGAGGTCAATGCTAAGAGAATGTTGTCTGTAGTGACAATAAACGTCACAATTCTCGAACAGAAGTCACTAAACTTCAACAAAATGCAAGATGTTTGCAGCATGAAGAAACAAGGAATAAGTTAGAATACATCAACATTACACCTAAACCATGTCAGATGTCATCATTACATTTTGCAAGGTTTTTAAAATTTCACATTTTATTGGAAACAACTCAAGGTATACACACACATATACATGTACATGTACATGTATGCATACTTGCCAAGTGTCCCGGGTTTCTCGGCACACCCCCGGGATTTGAAAATTGTCCCTACACTGTCCCAATGTCCTGATTTATACCCCAGGAATTAGAAAATTGCTGCTCCAAAAAATTTTATTCATCATTTCCTTTGGATTTTCTAAAACATTGACTGAAAAAGGGTTGAGCGTCGCAAATCTTGGGGAATTTTGCTGAATATATGCTACACACCGTTTATTTTTATAGTAGTTCAATGTCTACTGACTGTTGTGTCTATGCCAATTGCCACTGGTGGTAGCCCAAACTCTGACTAATTCCTGAGCTATATTGGCAGCGTACTAAAGCCTCCCCAACAGTGGATAGCTATTTTATATAAACGCTCTAATGTCAATGACAACCACAGCGCAAATGAAAATTAACTCGCTGGTATTATAATTATTTGCTTGTACAAATAATGTTTCCATTATTATTAATTAATTATTAAACAAATTTTAATAATGTTTCCATTATTTGTCTATTGAATGTTAATTTAGCTGTTAAGCCAAACAATTCTCACAGTACAGACAAGCAAAAGACTCGACAATTTTCAAACTTTAAATCAATGGGTCAAATTTATTTATTTCATTTCTAAAAGTAAATTAGGTTTTTAATATCAATATTATAATTATGCCTTCTGCACCCTTTAGTATTACTGAATACTGATAGTGGTACCAATGACATAGCCAGGCACACGCTGACCCAGAAGCATATCAAAGCTGTTGTCTAAAAGCTGTCACGTCATCTGAAAGCTTAGAAGATTTGTTTATTCTTAATGATTCTGAAGTTCAAAAGACAGGCTTACATTATGATTATAACTTTTAGTAATTATAATAATTGTAAACTTAACTTATGAAAATACTGAATTATTATTATTATTATTATTATCATTATTATAATTCAGTGTTTTCGTTAATAAAGTTATTTATATGTTTATAATTTAATAAAATGAAACAAAAAATTGGTTTCTAATAAATTTTTATGTTGTGGCAAGTTTTATAGGTCTTCTTTAGATAATCCAACCTGAAGCACTTTTTGCAACTTCATTCCTATTCTAATTCTTCGCACCATTTTAAAACCATTCCAATATGCATGTAATATGAACATATTTTTAACCACTAGAGCAGCATACAAATACAAGTGAAATTGCCCTAACTACTGTCATTTTAGTGGCTCACGAAAAATATTTTGAATGCGGGAGGGCGCTCCTCTGCCCCTCCCGCACCCTTTCTGGCAGTCCGCTACGTGGGCTGTCATGGTCTGTGGTCATGCTATCCGTCCTCCCTCTGGTCCGCGCATGTGTCCAGATTTTTTATCCAGGTTACTTGGCAAGTATGCATGTATGTAGCCTATATTTCTGCTACTACTAGGCCCTGATTTTGATGTAGCATATTGATATAGGACTACTAAATTGTAGTGTGCACGAAAAAATTTTTGCTTGCGCAAACGAAGCTGGTAAGTCTAGTGTCAGGTGCACAAATGGGAAAATCTGATGTGACCTTTGAATGACATTTACATCAGTACTGACGCAGGGAAGTAGTCTAACTTTACCTGACGGCAGAACTGACGCAGGGAGAGAGTTTAACCTTACATGATAGTAAATCTAACCCCTGATCTAAACTTATACTTAGCTAAATTGTTGTGGATTGGACGTTATTTCAAGCTGATGGATTTGAAGAATATAATATTGGATAGTTCGGGAAACTCTTACTAAATAGTCGTGCTACACCACATTTGTGCATGTATACATTGCCCACAACCATGGGCACTAATAAGCTATTGATCATAATAAGAAGTTGTCCTCTCCCAATTTCTCTTCCTCTTCTTTTTTTCTCCCAGGGTATGACACACTTTTCTCAACTTTTGCTAGCCAAATATTTTTTGCGTAAATCTATGGGCAAAGTCATCAGCAATAGTTTGACACAAGTTTCAGGTCTAAAATCGCCCTAATACCAGAGATATGACCGTTTGAAAAACAGGTTTCGACTACAAGATCTTTGGCGTTTTTCATTGTGCCGGTCATATAGACAACAGGTAGACTTGACTAAAATTGATGACGGTTTCTCGGCCTAGTATAATTCGGACTCTGGTTGGTCAATTATGCTGACCTAGAAATGGAGGTTCGCCGTACTGTGTAGTTTTGCTATGCAACTTGCAATAAGCCTGTGAGCTTTATCAAATAACGGACCACGTGATAGAACAACGATGAAACCACATATTACTGATCTTTACGACTTTATCCAAGGCTACACCCAGACAACAACAACCAGCGCAAACAGAAAAATTTGCAACTTAGTTTTAGTTTACAACTAAACCAGTATCGAAGCCGTTTCACAATAAACGGCTCTGAATGACACAAATATTGTGGCAATAATTAATTATTCTCTACCAATGGGTTGTTAGCACCATTATGCATTTCTCAAAAACTTCTTGCAATCAGAGGTTAGGTCTGACACAACTCATTTCGAGTGCACTGATTGAGTGCTTTTCATTTTATTTTTTATCTGATTCAGTGATTGATTTTTGTTTTATCATTTGAAACTAAACTAAAACTCTTACTTGAATCAATACAGTTCAGTACAGTACGAGTCTTATCATGAACCAGCAAACTCTCTTTGCCTCAAACATCACGACAATTAATATGTAAAAATAAAAAAAATAATTATTTATGAATTTATAAATAATAAAATAGTTTAGTATGTATATCATATGATAAATAATTAATAACTAAACTTAATATATGTGTTTGTAATAGCGATATAATGATAATATTAATTGAATAATTAATACAGATATATTTTATTAAATTAAATTCCATGTGGCATGTATATTTATTTTTAATTTTATATAGCAATAGTTCACAGTGCAATTTTTATTGTATAGTATCATCATTTAGTTTTTCAAATTCTGTAAATTTACAATACACTTACAGCACTTATACTTGTACTAATGCTTATCTATTCTTAATGAAAGCAATTGCACACGAACATACATGCAAATTTATTACTACAACTGCAATTATTATTTTAACTATAATATATTAATTATTAAAACTATACTCTACTTTATTAACATTATCTCCAACTAATTTACGAATAGGCTCTACTTTATTATCGCGAGATATAAGTACCTCACCAAGGATTAATAAATATTGTAACAATTATAATTCCTTTATAAAATGTGATGAATAGTGAAACAAGACACATTTTTATTTAGATTTGTTCCTTATATTTCAATGCTCATCCGGGCATCATCTTCAGAGGATAATTATCCTCTGATGTTGATCCTCGGATGAGCGTTGAAATACAAGAAACAAATTAAAATAAAAATGCGACTTGTTTTACTGTTCATAATAAAAATATTAGCTCACACTAGCATTTTCCAACAGATGTGATGAATAATAAACGTGAATGATATGATATAAGTCTACATTATAGAATATATGATATAACATTTTATCTAGTAAAGTAGGCTCTATATGGTGACTCTATGATAAACCTAAAGGAAATTAACAAAAATAAAATTTAAGATTAAAATTCATTTAGTAGAGCCTAGGTATATGGTGAATCTATGATAAACCAAGATGGTTATTTTAAACCTGTGACTGATTAATAATTAGTTATGGTTTATTTCATATTTGGGTCAATTGTATAGTATTAGAAATATATAGATATAACATAATTTATAAAATATATATGATAAAATTGGGTTTCGTAATATAAGCTGCCGTTATTTATATTAACCTAGACAGGTATAGGGATGCTCTTTATAAATTTATAACAGCACTTATAATATGTTCATCATTTACTAGTAATCATAACTGTTATGCTATTCAAGGTTTATAGAGTTACTTTTAGGCCTACATGTTGTATTAATATTTCAGCTATTTTATTATCAATATCATTAGGAATGTATCATGCCTAAGCTGGTATTTCTGAGACCATGTTATGATATGAATATAGATTCACCGCCTATCGTTGTAGCTAGTGCATATGATTTGTAATATAGTGATTTTACATTTTGTTTTTAAGGAAAGGAAAGTCTCGTACACAATAGGAAACATCACAATAAGAACATTATTGCCTACTCTTCTACAGGGGCAAGCTGCTGCTTATTGCAAGATGATGGCATTCCAGCATGGATTATCCATAATGCATTTGGTCTTTGTGATGAGAGGTAGGCAGTAACTTCAGACTATATAAACTATGCAAGGCCTGTTGCTATCAGAACATTTGAAGCAGATGTATAGAAAATGGTCATCAATGTCCACAATGCAAGCTATATTTTATCAAATTTGGTCAAATTCTTGTTCATTTGGTGCTTATATCGCCAGGCCACTGTTTGGGTAGCATTCTTAGCCCACCAATCAATGCACAGGTGATGGCAGAACTTTTCAGACTCCTATGTTGTGTAAACTACTAAGCATCCATAAATGAATGGTAGCCTATATATATATTTGTTGCCATCAACACTTGGCTGTCAATCCATATTTTTCAGGTCAATTTGCAGCCACAAATTTGATATGTAGCTTTCTGTAATTTTAGATTGACAGGTGATGGTGTCATCATTATAGATTAGCTTGGTATGTCCTCAAGCCTCCATAATGTAACAGCTCAAAAGTCACTCCGCCACTAGTTGGTGTCTACTCTCACCTGGTTGATTCTACAAGAACGCATTTACCGTAAACCCATTGCAAGAAGTACATGTAGATAGTGTGATGATGCTAGCATCTACATTGTATCTAGTTTGAATTGCATTTTGTTACCTTGGGTTCGGCTACGGCAATAACATGCTGTACATGAACTATTCAAGATAAAACTTATTGATGTTGGTGTGTGTCTGCTGACCTTTAGCATCTTTATCTGTATGTTAGGATCAACAAAAGTATTAATGTTTTTATATTTCTTAGGTTTACTTAGCATAGATTTTCTGGGAGGTTACAATTTATTTTTCCATGCCTGAAATAGTTTAAAATGTCCAAGTATATTTTGAAACTACTGTTTTTATGCAAGGAGTTTGTCTTTTGTGAGTAGTCAGAGACTTACTTGCTTGTGTTTTCTTATTCAAAATTATACTTGTAGTTTTATCCTGGTACTTGCTTGTATTACTACTTGCTAAAATTATTATAACAGCTGTGAGAATCTAGATATTGCTGGCCAGACACCCACCTAGGCTGTCATTAAACCCACAGCTAAGCCGAGTGCTACAGAGAATTGGCTATTATTATACATGATATACAGCTGTGCAACATTTGTAGTCATAGTTTGTGAATATAACTATACTTGTGTCTGGTGATTTGTGTTCTACATCATATAAAAAAGGGTAAATGTTAAGACTCCTACTATGAACATAAGCATACAGAACTGGTAATTGTTTCAGCCTTATAAATTGAAATTGTGTAGTTCCAACAGCAGCCAAGTTGCCTTTTTAATATTCATCTCTGCTAAAATACATGTAGATATTTGTGATATTTGTATACATTGGATTTAGCTTTTTATACAACCATGTAACTAACTGTCGTCACTATACTAGTACATCTAGTCGGGCTCTACCTACAGGTGTAGCAGAATAATACCATATTTCACAGCTGTTTCCAATATGCAATGAACTGGTTTCAAATATTCCTCCATGTAGCTTCGGTTGTACAAGTGTCTATTAATACTGGAAGACCTATGTACAAGTCGCAGCTGGTAGTCCAGTACTAGAGTTATTTTTAGAAATGTGTCATTCTGTGAGACTGTTTGCAGTGAAAACTCCATTACCAACTGTACAAGCTGCCTAGTTCTTTCTCTCTACCAAATTTATTATTGTTACCTGGAACATCTTTGAATGACCAATGTATAATATTCTAGCAATGCATTTATTTTGAAAATGCAGATACATGTATATAGCTTACACATAAGGTTACATGAACAACTAGCCATTAATACGAAAATCATAAACACTATTTATACATGTACAATGACTTACGTTTATACGTACATACATGCCTTAATAAAACCATTTAATGCAGATATAATGTGTAAATTCATAGGTTGTCCACTAAGCATAGGATAAAAGGCTGCATTGGTGACTGAACATTGGCACAAATACTAGTACACTGACACTAGTAAAAATTCTGACAACTAGACATGTCACAGATGAAGATATCAAAGATTTAAGTTTAGTACAATCGCTTCAGTTAATGAACATCACCATAATTGAAGAACAGTCTTCCTTTATCTTTACACAGCCATTTTCTAAACAGGAGTTCGAAAATGGGTGTGGTGGATCAGCTAATGTCATGGCTTATTTACCAACTGCTCATTTGCCATGTCCCAACTGCCGTTTTCAAACAGTAGCCACACAGTTCTAGCTAAGAGTTGACCTTTGTGGGTATCTGTTACCAACATCTGCTGGATGCATTGTTGCAATAACTCCGCATAGAATCTACAGTGGGTAGTCAGTCAAACGTTGGTACCATTTCAACCTCTATAGATTAAGGCACTACAATGAAAATATTCGCTGTGATTAGTATGATAACATGCAGAGTCCGAAACTGCTAACTGGGTGAACTTTGAAATATGTCATGGGATAACAGAAGTGACAAGCATAAATCGAGTTATTTCCTTTGGGTAGTCATGAGATGGTTGCTAAAATTAACAAAGTCCTGTGTGAAATGGCAACAGTTGAAGAGAAGCCACTATCGAACTATAAGTCAAAATAAATTTTCTCATAATTACTTCCTATTAGACCCAAAGTTTCAATATATCATACATTGCATGAAAGGGATAGTAGATATTATAGTAAACTGTAACTTGAGAGCCGAGAATTGGAAATTTTGGTGAATTAAGTAGTTTTTGATGCCAAATAGTTCATGGCAGTAGAGGTACAGCTCCTTGGACAATTGGCAGCTGACTCCGTGATGCACATGGTATTTGCACAGGGAGTGATACCAATGTCTGTGTGTACTTCTCCGTACTAAAAATTTGAGATTTAAAACGACTCAAACCTTCCCAAGTTTTGACATTTTCCATTGTTACATGAAGAAGCTAAGGAATACTCTGAACGTAAGTTAGGGTATGCTCCACTGACCAGAAGAATTATAGGCCTAATACATGAGTAGATATAACAAGAAATTAAATCTAAAGAACCATTACCGCATTGCATGAATTAGTTGAAGAGAAATACATGCTGATGAATGAATCCAACTTGTTTATCATGAGAACACGATTTAGTTTATTTGCGCTTGGCAGGTTGAGTTTGAAGAATTCAATTATTTTCATATGGTTTAGATTATTAACCTGATCAACGGCTTTAAGCCAAAATATTAAAATTAGACAAAAAAATTAAATATAGATTCTAACAAAACAATAATTTATACATGGCCTATTTATTTATTAATAAAATATCATTATTAATTATGATTATATAATAATATTATAATTATTTTAATATATAATTATAAATAATTATAATAAATGTTAATATAAATCTCATATCATATTTATATTATATTATCATTTAATATCTAAATATCAATATGGCAATAATATGGCAATAATCATATAATTATACTAATTAATAATAATAATGAATAAGTAGTATTAAATATAATATATATTTTGTTATTATTTATATTAAATGTAGGCCTACATACGTTATAGATCTGTACCACCACGATCCATCATCCATCCATCTCCTACTGCATCACCGAAATCCTTGATCTAGATGTTCATTGTCTGTGATTGATTGTCATTGTCACTCATTGTGATTGTTTGTTGAACACTACACTGAACAGGTATGCCAGTTTTACAGACAGAAGAGTACTTGAGCAGAACATTAAAATTGAGTTGAGTGATTGCAATGAAGCACGTTGTTGAAGCCTATAGTCGATAGTTCACTATATTTTGCACTCGAGTCTGCATTTCATTGCAACGAGCTGTAAAGTTACTCAGGAAATTTAAATTCCTTCGACTTGAGCAAGGTTTTAACAACAAGAAAATGGGTCACAACTTGCAACCAATTGGTGATCACCTCACAAACCAAGTCGGCGTTGTCAATAGGAGTTGTCCCCTCTTTTCATAATAGTCCGGGAAGTTACAAATTTTATTGAGTTGTCTACATGACCGGCATAATGAAAAACGCCAAAGAGCTTGTAGTCGAAACCTGTTTTTCAAACGGTCATATCTCTGGTATTAGGGCGATTTTAGACCTGAAACTTGTGTCAAACTATTGCTGATGACTTTGCCCATAGATTTACACAAAGAATATTTGGCTAGCAAAAGTTGAGAAAAGTGTGTCATACCCTGGGAGAAAAAAAGAAGAGGAAGAGAAATTGGGAGAGGACAACTTCTTATTATGATCAATAGCTTATTAGTGCCCATGCCCACAACCCTTGCAAAAGATCTAAACGGTATGTCGTTTGACACCTTAGTATACATATAGCATGGTATAGTTTTTATTTGAGATACCCAATCATCATCTGATGCATAGGCGGGGAGAGTTTCCACCCGCTGTCATATTTGAGAAACAGATGGTCCTCAGGCTAGGGTGTCAAATATCAGATCAGCCTCTTGTGGTGGTGCGAGGGACACTGAGGCTATGTGTAATGTGGTGGGGCAGGTAGGCAGTTAAGCCCTTTGGAAAGAGTTTATATTCAAAATCAGCAGTATAAAAATATCCAGCTATATACGAGTCTTCTGTACAACGTTAACTAGAGTCATCCCTGATTCATTGATTGGTGATTTGTATGACTAGATTGTTAATTACAATTTACAGAGTTCTCATTCTACATGTACATAAATTACAGATTGTGTGAAGGGGTTTGACTATTTTTATATAATATATTATATAAATAATGCTAAAAATACATTATTAATTACATATTCATATACATGTATATGATCACATAATTCATATATAGAACTATAGTTACTAATCAATCATTTACGAAAAGCGCTTTTCATTGGGTGATCAGTTTCATGCCTACGGGAAAAGCAACTTCAGGTCTAGTCAGGGAATCGTACGTTTCCATCCCAGTAACCAGTGGTGACCTTTTGTTACTGTGACCTTTCATGGGAAAATCAACTCAGGTGACCTATTTATGGTTTTGAGCAGTCAACACCACCAGAACTATGAGATACACTTCAAATATAAAAGATAGAATAATCAGTAGCATGATTGCATGTATTATGCATGGTTAGAAACACGGCACCTACATGTACATCAATGGATACCAAAAAATAATGTGAGATAAGAAACAATTTGAGCATTAGAATTAAGGATATAAGCTAGGTGATAAATATAAAAAAAAACTTACCAATTTTACTTCCCGCTATTAATCTCAGGTAAGAAAGCAAAGATCTAAAGAGATCTGCAATTTTTCTAATTTGAGGTGAAGAAGGCACTTCACCAATGACAAAGTTACTGAAGTAGCACAAGAGCATTAAAATTTGGATGCCCTTCCTAACACCACCAGCTAGGTGATAAATAACCATCAGCAATTATTTCAGTATTGGCTCCCAAATAGAGACCATATCAGGTACTACCACTTGTTGGCCCATTACCTTAAATAGTAATTGGTTTGGTTTGGTTTTTGTGTCAAAGGTCACCATATTGTCTTGCAAGACAGATTTCACTGCACTGATATCTTATTGATTGTTTAACAGAAGATACAATACATCCGGTCTATGGATCTAATGACTGGGGAAGGTTTTATCTCCCAGCCTGTAGATGATGTAATACAATCATCATTGCTTGATTTACTCCGCTTGTCTGACTATTTGGGTTTTCAATACGCAGGAAGTAGAGTTATAAATTCCAATGCATGATTATTGTGCCATAAATAAAATTTTATGTAGACAAATGCATTGAATATGATGGTGGCAGTCAGAAGAAGAAGCAGTGAAATAGTCGTGATTAATGACAAGAGAAATATAGCTATATTATTTAAGTAAATTGATAAATTGACAAAGTCTTCATTTAGGCCCAACATATAGTACAGGTATTCTATGTAATGTCGTAAAGTAAAGACGTAACTAGACATAACTAGACATTGGATAGCTCACTTACAATGTATGTACATGTGCCTGTAATTATTGACAGACATCATGACATTGTCAGAAGAAGATGGAGTAAAATAGTCATGGCTAATACCAACAGTTGTGAGAACCAATTAAAAGAGGAAATTTTCTTGATATCGTGTTGGTAAAGTAATGATGATCATGAATAACGAGCCTAAGAATCTAAAGAGTGGAGACATATTTTGTTCTGTTAGCTACATGTATACTCTCTTACCTGTATTGTCGCAAAAGAGAGCCTTGCTTGTAGTTCAGTTGACTACTGGTGGGAGCGGTTATGGCATGACTTTGCAAGTGATACTTTATTAATGACCGAGATTACAGTTTTGTACCATAATAACTTTGAGAAGATCTATATCCAGTCTAACAATTATATTACAATGTACATGTATGTTGTTTTAGTAACAACTCATGCATTATTTGATAAGGTTGACGGATGCACTGTACACCAATTATTTCCTATTCATGATACATGTGTGTACATTTTTGACAGAGGTAAATTCACAGATCACCGACTCACCGACTTATGCTCCTCGGCATGACCAGCCCCTAGCAGCACGCACTGCCAGGTGCTAGTGCTGGCCAACTCCCTGTGAGAAAGGCCCAGATAACATGGCCTTCTTTTGGCAGGGGTAGAGGAGTTGCTTTGAAGCCATGCTGGCTTGCATGTCCCCAAGGACATTAATATGAAGCACAGAAGCAATTGTGGCTGAATGCTCTTCCTAACACCACCGTGACCGGGATTTGAACCTGGAACCTTCAGCATGAAAGCTCAGCATTCTAAACCCTAAGCCACGGCTGCTCATATACAGAAACAGATCATGGTCTGGCAAACATTGGAGGCAGTTACATGTACATGTAGGTTAGCTGGGACTCTGCTTGGTTGTGGAATGTGAGTCTTTCGCTCTGTTTGGTAAGGTTGGCTCCCACAGTCTTGATGATGTCACCAGTTAACAGTCATTGGGGTCTGGGGTCCTTGCGGTTTCTTGGTTGACTGTGTGTTCTGAGCCGGCTAGGGCGTTCACAGAGTGGTCAGCATGCACTCATAATTATACATGCCCACTACAGTTATGTTGGGACTCAGGTCAAGGTCAAGGTCAGGGGACAAGCTGTCATGTTAATATAACATCATAATTATTGGTTTAACCAGACGATATGAAGATGCAGTTTATATGTAAATTGGCAATGATATCTCTCCACACAAACTGGGTATTAAGAAACAGGAGGTGTGTCACCCAGTCATCTTGCACCACAGGTATATAAGGTACTTAGGCATGTTGGTTAACATTCCACTGAACAGCACCGTATAGTGATCATCATTCAAATTCATACTGGTTTGTATCATGTAACAGCTTGCAAAGCAGAAAATGCTTAAGTACTGTAATACAGTGTATTGTCTCAAGCACAAAAAGCAAACATAGTTGTAAGCTAGTAGATGTATTTATGATAATTAAGTTGTTGTCTCATTCTAAACAAAGTTGGTAGGTCTAAAAGTACTTTTTAGAAATTAGTTTTCAATTATTGCTTTAATATAAATAATAATTTGTTAATGATCATAATGGTCATTATTATGATCATTAGTAAATTATTTGAATTAGTAAATATAATTATTTAACATAACAACCTTGCAAGGAAAATAGAACATTGTTAGTAAAATTAGTGGCTCTTCTTCGTAGTACTTATACTCAGTGTAGTTATAGTAGTATTTAGTAGATATAAGGCGTATTCGGAAACTGGTACTGGTTCATATAGCACTGGTCTAACTATCCGAATACAACTTGAGCGTTCAGGCGTGACTAGTGCTTGCTCTGAAGGGAAATCCCCTCGCTAAGTGAATATACTTTATATTATTATTGCCAGGCACGGCTTGCCTTGCGTTATAGCTAGCGCTATATTATTGAATAAAATATATTGTTACTGCCGCAGATTGCTATTTATAAGCTTGCACGGTGCAATATCCGAATACGCCTATTATCTACATGTACATTTAGTATCTCTACTAGTGGTTGTCATTCATAAACCTGTTAGCACATCAACTTATCGTGACTGAGGGGTAGTTCCCAATTTTTAACCTTTTTCCTAAGCTGTTTTATTTACCAAAATTTCAGAATTTTGGTCAATAGTTGTCACATGCTCATCTTCATCTCAGTTAAGATCATATCTCACCGTTTTTCACCGTTTTTCACCGTTTCTCACCGTTTCTCACCGCTTCTCACAGTTTCTCACCGTTTCTCACAGTTTCTCATTGTTTCTCACTATTTCTCACCATTGCTCACCGTAGCCTCTTTAATCCTTGCGAGTAACGGGGTTTTGCATAATAGCTAACTCTATCAGCGACCTTTATATCGCTCTCCCCTTGGTATCACTATTTTCTAAGTGCCACATAATATAATCTACAATAAAAAGCCCTTAGTACCCTGCAAGACGTGCAGAGTTAATTCTTGCGTTCTACTGGTTGCCAGCAGCAAGTGAGCTCATAGTTTTGATTTCAGGTGATTCATTGCAAGTAAGGGATATGAGTATTAGGAAGACCTCCACAATGCTAACACATGTTTGGCTGCAGGTTTCAAGTCTCCTCCTTATGATACCGTATCTCCATGGTAAGGTTACTAGTAATGGTGTTACATAGATACATGTAGGTGTTAAGGCTCACAAGACCAGACGAAATCAAGTAACATTGCATTGTTTATCGATCCTACATTCATCCAGCTTGGAAAAGTTGCATCTAAACCTGCAAAACAACACACTGTTTAATAGGGTCTACTTCCTCATAATAGCTTTTAACTATTGAATATTAGTAAACTACACTCCTAGAAATCACTTTCACGACTTGCATGGCGTTTTCTACAGTGGGTGGTAGCGAGTCTATTAGCAATGTTCGTATTTTGACTACATCTAGCACTCTCCCAGAAACTACAAACAAAATTTCCTAAGTACTACGTTCCCATGAAAGTAGTTCATGTAGATTGACAGAAGAGACTAAGTGTAGTATGCTGATGGAGGAGCAGATTTCTGGCTAATGGATCAATCGAACATGTCAAAAATTTTAATTTGAGTAGTTGTTAATTAAATGCTTTTGTATGTCACATGACCTGACAAATAATATTTCAGCGGATGATCCTGGTTACACGTTCATTCGCTGGGGAAAGGACACTTGTCCACAGACAATGAGCATAGTACATTCAGGTATCGAACAAGTCATATTATTGGTTACTCAATATCATAATACATAATACCTACTATATGTAGTACAAATTGTTATACTAGTCAGTCACTCAGGAGATCTTACTGATCACACAGTTACTACATGTAATATGTCGGTAATAACTTAGTTTACCTGCCTAATTACCAAACCGCTTAGCTTTTTAAGATCATGATTAATAGGCGTATTCGGATATTGCACCGTGCAAGCTTATAAATAGCAATCTGCGGCAATAACAATATATTTTATTCAATAATATAGCGCTAGCTATAACTCAGTTTTTTTTTCTGAACGGCACCAAGCAAATTCTATTCTGAAACAAAGTTTTACTTATTCATCCCGGTGGTACCTGCACAAAACATCCACGACAATCAGACGAGCACTATGCTCTTATGCCTAGAGCTACATTTTAATCAAAGGATGAGATAAGGCTACATAGGTTTGCTTTTTCAGAGAGTTACTAATCAATCATTTTAGGGAGAAAACACCTGTCGTTGTTGCATTATACGCCTACATTACATGGCAAGCGACCTCAGGGCTAACCAGGCCAGGGAGGCAAAACTGTACATTTTCACCGTACAGTAAATAGTGGTGAGCTTTTTGTAATTGTGATCAGGGCAGGAAAAAATCAACCTCAATGATCTATTTTAGCACTTTGGGCAATTAACACCAAATGAGATTTACTATAAATATTCTAACTGGGACCATAGTTCAACGGTTGCATATATACTTACATGTTTGTTTGAAAAGCTTAACCCTTATCATATTATCCTGAAAGTGGTCACCATTAAAATAAAATAAAAAATTAAGCCGAACAACATAACAATAATATGATAAACATTAAATCACTAAGGTCTGTTTTGGTAGCATAAGAATTAGGTTTATAAGATATGTATAGCTATCACCACCAAAATGTTTCAAGATTTAATGTCTTTGTGACCTCTTGAACGGACCCAGGCCACAAATAACAATCACAAGATGGCCGTCTGGTCTAGGCCAAAAGGAATATTTACCTGGAATTTTGCTTGGACAAATGAAACCACCTCTAGCTCATCGACACACCTACATTGTAGGTTGTTCGCACGAAAATGAAGATATTTTGTCTTCAGCCCAGGCCAGAGTGTTCACGACTCTGTGACGAATGTGTGCAAGTTGCCCTGTGCCAGAAATTTAGGTCGGCAAAGACACTAATTGTCTTCTTGAACAAGAATTTCAATATTTTAATGGAGCAACCAATTGGAAGCCAAATGACATACTACTGCTTCTTTCATTTGTTTTGGGTGAAAAGTCAATGTACTGTCTTGTAACGTAGATTGCGCTGCAGTGACATCTTTCTGATAACTACACACTGAATAAAGTAACTCGCTCATCATTGCAATGAAATGTGTGCACTTGTTTTATGTAGCTTTATACTGTAGAAGTTGGAAGCAATTATACATTTCTGACGCATGGCTAATAAACTAGGGAAATTTCTGTTTCCCAGCTTGTAGATTACAGATACAATCAGCATTGTGCAATATGCACAACTCTCCTGTAGGCGTGCCTTTTTTTTACAATGCATATTAAGGTATGAGCTTACAGAGATCTTACTACCGCTCTTCAGTCAGTTTTGAGACCAGTTTGAAAGCTTGAATCAAAACGCCGGAAGAGGCAGCACCAAATTTGCCATTTACAGCTACCTTGCCATGGTGTGACTGCTCTTGTTTTGAAGAGGGAGAGGTAGATCTGTATCTTGCGTATTGCGGATATACACACAGGGAACCTCCGTTATTTTAAGTCCCGTGTCATCAGATATTTGCTGGATGCAGTCTCAAATGTGCTCGATGGCCCATTTCAGGAAAATGAGTTTTTATGCCTGGGTAGCGTTGACTTGCTTATTCTATTCAAAATGCGAAAATAAAATAATTCTGCCCACTAGTTTTTAATATTTGAGTGACTCATTTGTGCCATCTGTGTTCTACCACTGTGGAAACAAATAGCTGAAATGTGCCAACTGGTAAGTTTCTCTTATTGGCTCATGTGTTTCATTTGTCTATACATACTGAAATCAAGTTATAATAACATTATAATTACTGTATCTCTATATAAAATATTTACAGTGTAAGCTTGCCCTCAGCATAGACATAGCCCACCTGACCCATGCCTACATGTACACTGTACATATTTGCAACCAGCATTAATTTGCCTTGTAATTTATTTAGCCCACCTTAACATCCTCTAAAGCGCAAGGTGGCCATAATGAGATGGGGGCCTCGTGTGCAATTCGCTCAGAGCATGTCTACTGCTCACTGGTGAAACTTCATTTTTCAAGGTTGCTGAGCTGGTGTAGTGGTAGGATGTTCTGTTCACTGTGCTAGGCAAATAGGTGCCGTAGAGGCCCCGGGTTCAAACTTCAGTCAGGGACTGGCATTCTCATGGATTTGAAGCAAGTCTCTGACTGCTCAAAAATAAATGCCTTGCTGAAAAATGCATCACGTTGCATTTATCATAATATATTATATCATATCATAAATTGCACTATCGTGCGTCATTATATTATATTAAATGGTTATACACTATATTACATTCTATTTGTGCAAGTTGGATCAGCTGACTGAAATTTATGATGCATTGCATATTCAAACCTAACTATACTGACTATTGGTATTAGGACTAGCCAGTTGGCACTTTTGTTCTCTGAATTTACAAAAATGCAGTGCACAAATGTCCCATAAAAGATTAGATATTCTATATACAATGTAATTGTTTAACGAATTACGGTGCGTCAATATTGCAGCTACTGGTCAGCTAGATCGAAAAACAATAAAGTCACAGCTATTTGAGCTTCAAACGTTGCAAGTTGATCAAAATCAGAATTTGTCCTATAAACACATCTGGGTCTGAGGCCACCATATTGCTTGCAACTAATGAGATGAATATTTTGCTTGTCACCCAACATCTATATATTATTTATTTGATGTACAGACGCATATTTAATTATGTCAATTGACAATGAGATTACGTTGCACCACATATTAGGAAAGAGGAAGTTTGGCACACTGCTATCTTGTTCCGCAGGTATATAAGGGACTCAGCCCTGCTACAGTTGACATCAAACTTAACAGCACCACCACCATCCACAGATTAAAGCAGGTTTGTATACTATTAAAACTACACAACGTAGAATATATTTCAGGTCTATTGTCTCAAGTTCAAAGAGCGCACATAGTTGTAGGCTAGTCTTCAAAATAATTTAGTTTATGTACCTTATTTATAAAAGATTCGTAGGGCTAAATGTACCTTTTAAAGGTAGGCTTTATTTTTCATTAATTAGTAGTGATTATTATAATCATTATTGAGCTGCAATTTGATGTAGTTAAGTTAATGAACATAATCGACAAACAGGTGAATAGCCATGCAAGAAAAATAGAATATATAAATGAATACAAATGTAAACACTATTAATTAAGTTATCGGTTCCTCTTATGGCATCAACTACAACAAAGTAGAGCAGCACTTGCTTAAATATCAAACCCAAATAATTTCCATCATAGGTGCATCATATAAGCAATTTTCTAGCAACCCAAATAGTAGATTGAACATACTTTTGAAAATTGAGGAAATCGCAAATAATAGTTTGCTAGTTTGATAGGCAGATATTTGAAAGAAACTTTAAATAGTTTGAAAGTTTTTTATTATAGTATTATAGTGCATTAGTCAAATAGTATAAGTATAGTGCTGCATATTGTTAATAAAATACATATTCTATGATTTAGACTACGTGATTCAACTCAAGTGAGTGACGTGATGATTTCGAAGAGCTCATTAACGCTAAAGGTTTGGCTGCAGGTTTCAACTCTTCATCTTGTGATACTGTGTCTCCATGGTAAGATTACTACTAAGGTTGTTACATAGAGATTGATAGGTTTTAAGGTTAGAATTCTGCCCCACAAGATCTAAGGAAATGAACAGTAGCACTACATTGTTTATCATTTACACATTTATCCAGCTTGGAATGGTTGCACTTGAACTGCTTCATTGAAGCTACTTCCTACCATTAGCTTGAATGTTAGTAAGCTTTGCTCCTAGCAATCATTGTCACGACTTGCATGAGGTATCCTATAGTGAACTGTAGTGAGTCTAGCAGCAATGTTTGTATTACGACTACATCTACGTAGCACTAACCCAGAAATTAGATGCCAATAAAATTTCCTACGTATGTTCACTTGAAAGTAGTTCTGGTAGATTGAAAAACAAAGCTAAGTGTAGTGTGCTGATGAAGGAGCACATATCTGGCTAATGGATCAATTGCACAAGTAAAAAACTTTAATTTGAGTAGTTGTTGTTAGTGAAATGCTTTTGTATGTCACATGACTTGACAACTAATTTTTCAGCAAGTGGTCCTGGTTACACGTTCATTCGCTGGGGAAAGAACACTTGTCCACAGACAATGACCACAGTATATACAGGTATCATACACATTATTGGTTGTTCAATATCATTATTATGGTCTACTAGGAGAGATCTTTATTATACTAGTCAGACACTTGGAAATTTTGCTGATTGCTCATTTACCAATGTGACATTTCTGTAGTAACTCTAGCTTAGCTTTTTGAGATGTTGCATGTTGCATGTGTGTTAGTACTGCAAATTTTACATAGAGCTGTAGCCTTAGATCTCGATACAGTCTTAGAATCTTGTGCTAATTATTTTGTATTATGCCAAGTGCTGTTATATTATTATATTATTAAATGTACTCAGCTCTTCCTTTTAAATATGGTGTGACATTTTTATACTACATGCTTGTTTTATACAATATTGTACAACAGTTTTGTGCAACAAAATAATTATGATTGATAACTTTAGGTGCAGCAGACATGATCAGAGCCGTTGATTGTGAGAGTTATGCCACCGGAGGTAAACAGGAAGTCATATTGGGCCCATGTAACAAAGGATGGAATTGGTAAAATCCTTCTATTGGCAATTCTGATTGGTTCCAATGGGCCCAACTTGGCATCCATAATGTTCCCTCGGTGAAGCTACTTTCACAATGAACGGCTCTGGACATGATTAGCATTAGTAGCTGTAGTCCTAGTGGATATCTTTATGTTAGCTCGTAAATTATGTGTTGTTATGGGGTTTGGCCATTTTTCATATGCAATTTATATGATGTATTATTTTAGCAAGTTGCGGAGCTGGTGTAGTGGGTAGCATGTTCTGTTCACTGTGCTAGGCGATTAGGTGCCGTAGAGGCCCCGGGTTCAAACCCCAGTCAGGGACTGGTATTTTCATGGATTTGAAACAAGTCTCTGACTGCTCAAAGATAACTCCTTGCTAAAAATATATCATACAAAGTATGTGAGCTTGTGAAAATCTATGCTGTGCTGGGTTACTGTGCAATGGTTAGCAATTTTTGGTAGTGCCTTGTTTCTTTTGTGGCAGTGTTATACTATGCGATTCTTACTGTTGGCTCAAATCTGGAATTAGATAAAACATATTTTTATTTTCTGTCAACTGTGAACTGATAGCGGACAAGATATCTATCTCTGACGAGTAGTGCCTTACACTTTCTGAATAGCATACTGAACGCGTCTACTGTGGACTCTACTGTGGACTGGTGCCACCCTATTGCAGTCCATCCTGGTTTGGTTGCTAGCCGCTCTTGTCTGGCATAAGACCAAGTAGTGGAAGATATCCTTTTGCCGCAGAATTTTCATTGCTAGCTTCATAGCTACGTAGGATTTGGTATCTAGCTAGTCGTTCTTCCTTTCCTTTGAGGTCAACATGTTATGGTGGTGGTACCACACCACCCCATCTTTGTGAGATCAGACAGGATAAACAAAATTCTTAACAGCATCATCGTATTATATACAATAATAATTATATATATACATGTAGTATATTATTATTATTGTATTAATTACTGAACATATTTATTTGATTATATTATGTACAAATGTACATGCAGATGGTATTTGTTATATTATATAATATATTGCTCTGTTACATGCTACATTGTACTACAATCATGTACACTGTACATGTATTACTATCATATTTATGCTTGATTCCAGGGTATATGGTAGGCCTAAATGCTGGCACACCAGTTTGCGCTCCAGAAAATACAGGTGGGCTATCTGCAAGTTCTGTTCTCCAGAGCGGACCAAAGATTTCAGCGATAAGATTCAGTTTCAGTAGTGGATCGCTTCTACCAAACTTTAATGGATTTAACAACAAGATTATACGATGTGCCAGATGTGACTCGAATACATTTGAGACTGTAGGTAACATGTTGTATTTATATATTGTATTATGAGTGGGCTTGTTTTCTATGTGGATGCACAGCTCCCACCTACAAATGTATGTGACATATAATATTTCAAAAAGTTGGAAAATGCTTTCTAATTTGATTTTTGTATGCAGAGCTGTTCGTACATGTTATGGACACTACTAATTGAACACTTTTTGCAGCAAGGTAGTAATTTTGCAACATTGTAGTATACAGAAGTAAATATAACAAAAATCATGGGTGGGTAAATCCAAGTAATTCCTGCACATAAAGTTATACATAACATATAGGCTACTAACATCGTAGTCTGTAAACCTACGATAGCTGAACGGGTTAATAATGTATTTGCCTATCAGTCTCTTTTGGATTCACTCACACTTAATACATAAGATTGATGTACATTTGTATGTACTATTGTAGCAGTGTATTGGAACATGAAGGTTGAATTCTTTTTTTGAAAACTAGACATCGAAAAAAAGTTTCCCTTTATTTTAAGTAATACTCACCTGAATGGCTACATTTGAAATTTTGGTTGAGTAGAATGACAGTGCTTTGCCAGTCACTTTGTTTGATAATTCTGAGATCCTATTATTCAGGATGGTGCTTGTGTCCTAGCATTACCAGTTGTTATGATATCTAACAAGTTGTTGACTAGATCAATTAGCATAGCAGCAGCATAGCAGCAGCATAGCAGCAGCATAGCAGCAGCATAGCAGCTGCTGCTATGCTGCTGCTATGCTGCTGCTATGCTGTTTATATATTGGTTCCTAGATGTTATATACATTGTCCAATTAAATAGCAAATTGACTTTAATTAGTTTTGTTGAATACTATCGAAACAGCCAAACTTCACTGCTTGCAACAATTCAAAAAGTAAGACCTCTCAAAAATGAACTCAGCTCTAGCTAATCAACACACAATATCTTTAATCATACAGTCAAAACTGTGCAATCATACCTGTTAAGCTGCACCAGACTCCATAATCTACATTGAACTTGAAATCCATTTGTTTTGTGTTTTAGTTTACTGCTATTGGACAGACTTCTTGCCCTTTCAATGATTGGACCGTAGCATACACTGGATATCTGATGGTGTCTGAGTCATCTGGGATTTCATCTGAGCCTGTGTGTGTTGATAGAGCTCCAACTGCTCCTGGGAATATAAGGACTGATACTCCATTCCCTCTACTCAAGTTTGTAAGATCTGGTAGAGGAATCTGGAATAGAAACAGACTGATGACTTGTGCCACTTGTGTCAAAGTTAGGCAATAGTGTCTCACCAGAACCTGATCTTTATGCAGCCAGATGGACATAGCAAATTGAGTATTTGAATTATTGAAAGCAGTATATTATAGTGTATTAATCTTATATCCTTGCCTATGAATGTCTCAAATTCTAAAGAGGGCAAAAAGATTCAAAACCTTTATATGGTTGCATATCTTCATTTTGAAATAAATAACTACATGTACATCATACTTTTGTTTATATTATCTCCAGTTTGGATACCCCTAATCTAAATGTCCTTCTGCTAAATATTACGTACATATTCTTAATACAATAAAACTCGATTAATTCACATATGCAGGCATATGAACATAGTTTATTGTTACTACTGCGCTATTTTCAATCCAACCTCCTTATGGTAATTTTCCATTTGATGTATTAGCCAAGCTGTAGTACCACCTGTACTCACATTATAGATAGAAAGATAATTGTAAGTTTTGATGAGCATTGCTATAGTCATAATAAACAAGCATTAGCCATGGTATCAAACCATTGTATGTACTGATGTACATGTACATGTAGATGTGAATTCTGCATTGCATGTGATAAAACAAATTGCGGAGTGATCACATTCTAGTACAGAAAAAGCAGTGGTTTATAGTTGCATTTTGCAGAATTATTAGGTAATATAACGCACATGTAGCTCGGCAACTTTCTATCTACATTCTATTCGTAAATGTTGGCCTATTATGGGTATATTGTACGACCAACGGTCTGTGGTAAAGAAGTGCCAACAACTGCATGCACATGACTTGTATAATAGGACTCGGAGCTAGGTTCAAGTCATCATATTTGACTTGACCTGTGAAGTCAAGTCAAAACATAAGTTGACTTGACTTGAACATGAATTGACTTTGACATGCACATCAATGTGACTTGACTTGAACACATGAATGACTTGTGATTTTGACTTGGGGATAAAAATTTGTACAGTGTATTAATAATAGCCAACATGGAAAACATGTCTCAGTTGTCTACCTAAATATCATTATTTTACTCCATCAGTGCTACTAGCAGCACTCAGAGTATGCAAGGTCTTGGTGGCCGAGTGGTCTAGCGCTAGTCACTCTGGTCTTGCAGCAATAACGCAAGTTATCTGCAAGAACGTGGGTTCGAGTCCCGCCAATCACCTGGAGGTTTTCGCCCCGAAGAAGGTGTTCCCTCTATGCCATGTCGAACTATAATAATATCCAGCTCTAGAAGCCGTGGTGGCCCCTCTACTAGCTCTGCTATTGGGCAGCCACGTTAAAGAATTGTGCTTGGCGCCACGGATATTATTATATTATCAAGGCTAGCTATGACGATGCACACCGCAGAAACATTTAGGCTGTGTGTACGTGAGGCTGCAGCTCTATTACTACATGTGCTACTATTGCAATTTAAAGTGAAATATTTGACGCCAAAGTGATGAGAATAACACAATGTAAATTGGTTAAAATCAAGAGAGAATAACTTCACACAGTATTCATGGCCTGCAATCTATTACTGTCCCCTGTGCCCCTAATAATTTATAGAAACACCTGCACAAGTCATATATATTAGTTTACTTCATGGAAAATAATTTATGCTACAAATAAGGCACAGCTTGTAGAAGGTTCTACATGCAAAACGCCAGTATAAGAAGTATTCTAAAATATTGTTATTTTACTTTATTTTTTCATAAAACCTGTTTAGGTAAACATTCAATCGTAATATTTCACAACATAGCTCAATAATTTAACTGGAAAATAAAATATTCCAGTAACAGTGGCCAAATTCCATAGCACTTGTTTTTGGCCTTTGACCCCCTGTATGTAATGATGGTTAAAGGGGAAAATCACAAATTTTGAAGTAATTCTAAAGTGATAGTTCGAAATCTGGCGGTTCCTGACGTCATTTCCACAAATATCAAAATCCGCGTTTTTATCCAAAAAATCGGATTATCTGATTGGCCATGGGCGCATCCTTATTGGTAGTCTAAGATCTGCAGACTTACACCGATATGCGAGGTGATTAATATATGCCATGTTAAAACCACTATATTGCTATAGACGTGCTGTTTCCGGTAACCTTGCGCATTCACAGTTTAGTGGTTTGCGACGGCCACTTGTGTTTTTTTAGTAATTTCCAAAGTTTTCTGCTACTTACACTTACTTGTCTTTTATACTGACTAATAGCTCACGGCATATTCTACAATGCATATTCATCCGTCGGTAAGAAATCAAATCAAGTTATATTATAATAAGTATATGTTCATTCTTTTCTAATCCTACTAGATTATTTCCCACCGACTCTAACTGACAGTCACTGCAGTTCCACTGAACTATAAAAAATGCTAGTAGTATAGTTACTAATCAGTTATAAGTAAGTAACGTTAAACAACTTACTACAATATTAATTATAATTGCAATATAAAGAATGTTCTTTTTATTATAATTATACTTATTAATTAATAAACAAATTTGCAATTAGAAATTATTATGATTTCTAATTTCAATTTGTTTACAATAATTATTTATCATCAATTATGTTTGTTTTTATTTACTTATACACGTAATTAATTAATAACTGTTCTACCATGGGTTTCATTGATAGTTCAGCGGAGCTAGCAGTGACTCTCAATCAGATTCGAGCTAGCAGTGACTCTCAGTAAGTTTCGATGGGAAATATAACATGAACTCAAGCTGCAATAAAATCAATTTTATTTCTTTGGCATCAGATTGCTGTTGGACTAGACACAAGGCAAATGAATCACCAGTTACTGCTGATTGTAAATTAATGATTAAAAGTCAAACAATCAATTGAAGGCAATGCAAATCAATATAGCCTAATAATATATCTTTCAAGTTATTTAGTGTGTTGCTTTTACCAAAACATAGGCTAAATATAAATGATGAACGCTGTTAGTTGGAGATGGTAAAGCAACATTTCGGAAAAAAGACAGTTCCAACCAGGACGTTTCTCAACTGTGCAGACTACATTTAGTAGAATACAACTACCCAATAATTAAGTTTAATTAAATGAAAAACTAATATTAAAAAGGAAAATTAGTGGGTGGGATTAGGGGTTCAAACTGTCACGGAGAGGTTTAGTTTTGAACTGTCTTTTTCCCATTGCATTGGATTGCAGTACTTCACTTCACCTCCATACTTTCCTGGTGTTCTATTTCTTTCTTTACTGCCTATTTTAATTTTATTTTAATCTTGCTAATTTTCATTTCATGGCGTGCGTTCAAATAAATAAAATTAAAATAAGCAGTAAGTAAGCCCAGTGACTGAGAGAAAAAAACAGAGATGCCAGACTCTCACTCTAAATACTCTCACTCTAAATACTCTCACTCTAAATACTCTCACTCTAAATACTCTCACTCTAAATACTCTCACTCTAGATACTCTCACTCTAAATACTCTCACTCTAAATACTCTCACTCTAAATACTCTCACTCTAAATACTCTCACTCTAAATACTCTCACTCTAAATACTCTCACTCTAAATACTCTCACTCTAAATACTCTCACTCTAAATACTCTCACTCTAAATACTCTCACTCTAAATACTCTCACTCTAAATACTCTCACTCTAAATACTCTCACTCTAAATACTCTCACTCTAAATACTCTCACTCTAAATACTCTCACTCTAAATACTCTCACTCGAGTTAATTCAAGCAACATTTTATGGAATATTAGAAAGACTCGTTTCCAAAATAAAACTTGCAAACATCTCTGGAAAAAAACTAGTATCCTATGTATGTTTGTGCAATATTATGAATCTGTTTCAAAATACTGACCATTAAGAAATTTACTTTAGCCTCAGTGACTGTGACAAACCCTATTGATACTCTTAACTATTCTCTATAATGGCATAGGCCTATGTGACTAAGAATATTGGGCCTACACTGTGGTGACTTGGTGACTACTATATTATCTAACTACTACTATTACTATTGATAATTCAACTTCTGTTGATTCTATTGATACTGTAGCTACTACTGCTACTACTGGACCCCCTGGTACTACTGTGACAACTTACCACTTTTCTACGAGTAACTATTATTGTAACCAACTACTACTATTACTACTGCTGATTTTAACTACTTGCATGATTACTACTAATGCAACCATAACTAACTACTGAAATCACCGTAATACTGCTACTACACTGCTATCACTGTAACTTACTGCTAACTACTACTATAAGTAACTAATCCTACTGCTAATACGAACTACAGCTAACACCACAAATGGTTCTTTTATTCTGCTAGTAAACTGCTGCTGCGACTACTAATACTAAAGATAGTGGGCATACTCTCAATGTTGAACTGATACTAACACATACAGCTTGTTGACTTGTGTTGTAGGATGTTGCAGTGTCTGCTGCAGTTGGGCCACCAGATGCCGATATGCTCTCTTACTTTATTCTATGAGTTTGTAGTACTGAAGCACTAATGAGTTTTACCATGCAATAGCCGATGCTTTCAAGAGAATGCAGTTTCATATTCATATAGCTCTTCAGGTAGGTAGTTGTATGAATAACTACTCGGAATCCTGTATCTTAAACATTGATGCTTTATTGGCGAAGAAGATTTAGAATCTGATACTCCTTCAGAGTCTCTAATAATTTTGAATTTGGTTATTATAGTAATTACACCTACATGAATTATTCATTGTTACACATGAAGACTGTGTGTAGGCAGATCTATGTGCAAATGAAAGTAATACACGAGACAGTCATTTCTTGGTTGCAGATTCTGGTAAGATGTTCCAGACAACATGTTATAGCCTTGGAATATCGGAAGAGACACCGATGGAGGGTAAACCCTCCAGTTCAACAGGAACAACTTTAGGAAGAAACCTCATTCATCATTGCAGTTAGTCGGGTATCTTTGCGGGCAGTCTCCTTGAGGTTAAATATTTGTCCATTGCTTTTGCATGCAGGTGCAGTAGTAGTGAAAGCTAGATAGACATCCTTACTCCTTAGTTGGGGTTTTGGAGAAGGGGAATAAATCTAGAGAAAGCGATTTCTGTTTAAGTTTTACTGAAAAACAGAGGTTATCTCAAATTTCTCCACTTCTGCATCTAAACAATTATTGACCTCCATGGCCTGAATCTTGCAACCATTTGCTATCAGCCATTATGTTAGCTGTCAACATCATATGGTCAACAAGGTCAGTCTATAACTGTAGGGCTTGCCAGTGACCTCTACCTCACCAACTATGCAAGTGTTCAACTGTTGAAACCCAGGCAGTGAAGTTGAAGTTTGATCATAACACAGTCCACTCTGCACTCTGCTGGAACTTCCTCCACTTGTACACCTCTGCTCTGACTGCTCAATACTCTCTAGCACAATCTGTTGGCTATGTTATAAAACCATCGTAGCACATAAGTGCTACATGGTGGTAATCATTAGTGCTTTGCCATAGATTCAGCAGTTAAAGCTATCATAGAATCCACAGTAGCCTAGCCACCTGCAGTGTAATATTTTAATGTGTACTTTTAATAATACTATTACCAATGTTTTTCATGGGTAGCAAAGTGTCAGAAATTATTTCCAATGATATTGTGTAAACCTTTTATACATGCATGTATATGTAGATATAATAAAGAATTCGTGCTTACATATTATGTTTATACAAATACAGTATGTTATACCATATGGTACCTTCAGCATGTACATACACGTTCATTTGTCATACATTATAAGTTTTATAATGATAAAATGTATATTATATTACTGATACATGTATAAATGCATTTGCATTGTTGACAGACGATGCTAAGGCCTATGTGATTGCACTGCACTGACAACTCAATTAATTCACTCAATTTATAATTGCAGTCAAGAAATTGAAATGAAAGTAAGGCAAACAAATGCATGTATAATTAGCATAGCATTACACGGATGATAGTATAAAGTTATCTCCCCAGGAATGGTCGATCGCCGGAAACCGTAGTCTCACAAAATAGTATGCCGAAATCTCAAAAAGGAGATAACTCCTAATTTTTCAATCGTTTAGAAGGAGTTTTAATTTCACTAATTGAGGCATAAAGAGGGTCATAAAATACAAATCTTTGGTTATTAATAAGAGAACATATGTTGATTTAGTATACTGTACAATAATTGTTTGAATAGCTTGTTTAGAACAGTACAAAAACTAACTTCAAAGTAGGGCACATTTTGTGAGTTTCTCCTTTAAATATATGGAGAAAATTTTGAAAAAGAAATTTTAAGCGTCCCATTACATAGCCATCAGGCCAGCAATCTATATTTTACTTTATGACACTGTGTCACACGTGCATACCATATTTGTTCATTGCTATCAATATTCAGCACTTCCTGTGTAGTGTGCGTTACTTTCAACGTAGCGCCATGACACAGAGGTTCTATATTTGAACTACTTATTTTATGATTTTGCGTAGATGAGTCTAGTTTATGATGTGGTCTGGCACTACTGTGACTAGAGTTTGAATATCTCTAAGTCAAACTCAATTCTTGGTACAGCTGCTGTTGAAGGATAGAGCCGTTGACACCAGGGCCAGCTTGAGACTGAGGTTGGAGATTCTAGGCATTAAATAACGGTATGTACATACATGTAGTTGTATTTAAAATAATTTTATTTTATATTTGATGCACAGAATATTGAATAGAACCTTCAACTGATGACACTTTTTTATGGAGTTGGTGCTAATGACAGTTGTACCTCATGAGAGTAATGTTTCATCTAACTTGCAGATCTACATGTACATGTTTCCATGTACAGAAAATTGCACTTCAAAGAGAAGAGGCATTTGCCAAGACAACTACATTGTTTATGTAGTGCACATTTTAAAAAGGCAGCGATGTCATAATTTAGCTCAGTAAGTTATTAGTTAGTAGTATTGGTTGAACAGCCAGAGAAGGATTAGCATGAATTCAATTTTGCTTGTGCAATAAAGATCAGCAGCGCTTACTAGGTATCATTACTGTTTTATTACCAGTATTTGTATGTACACTACAGATATGAAAATAGAAAACATATCTTGCAAACCGGCTGACAACCAGATCACCAGGACAGATTTAGCTGTAAAAGCAAAAGCTGCTCAAAAGTTTTTACGGTAATGTATAAAATTTCCCATTTTATGGAAAGTAACTTTTTCATTCAGGTTTGAGATGTGAGGAATAGAGGAATGCTAGATGTACAACGTATAATGCCAGTACTTCTATTAAAGGAGAGACTTGCATACCAGTTAATTAAATTACAAGACAATGCAAAACGTTATTAGCAGCAATTAGTTCAAAGTCTCAAAGTTTTTGACAGTGAACATTCTTCTAAGAATATCATTTCGTCTTAGCCACCATAACTTTTTACTGTAGATAGACATGATTCATCGTGTAGCCAATATCAGGTATCTGTTTTTTACAATACTGTGAGTGTTGACCAAGGTAATAATCCTTTACCATCCAACTCTACAAATAACATGAAAAGCTGATTTTTGATATTTAGAATGCGATTAGATCTTCATGTGTGAGCGGCAGATGCCAATGTTTTCCTAGCAGGCAGCCAAGACGTTTTTATCTACAATGTACGCTTTGTTTAAATTTAAGAAATCAAACACCAGAGCTGTCGTTGATCAATAGATCTGCAGTATACATGCATGCATACATGTATACATGCACACAAATCTGTAATCTGAATGCTAAAACAGTGATGTGCTGGCCAGAAGCAATACAAGTGTTGCATTCCACCATAATTCATAGTAAGCAAATCGGTATGGCGTCCATGTGTTTCAAAATCTGGTGCAAGCTTGTACTACGCTGTCCGTCCCATGTAAAGCTGTGTTTCACTGCAGCCAAATATTTTTTTGTAATCTACGCCGTTTTTGTTCTGTTGTTGCAACTCAAGCTACTCCCAATTTTATTCTCACTTGGTACAGAGAGTGTGAATGATTGGCTAATTTTTTTCCCACTAGATTCCACTTCCACTTCTGTTATTTGAAAGGAAGTACTGACTTTTTTTATTGTAAAACTGTGTTTTTGTTAAACCTAACTCTCAGTTAATTTTTTGTAAATCAAAGCATCGCTGACCAATTTGGTGATTGCTTCTTTTTTTATCCTAGCGTTGCAACTCAAGCTATCCCAACTCTTTTTCTTATTTTTGTTTGGTTCTTATACCAGGTTGAATCGTTTGTACAGAGAGTCAGTATGATTGGTTGATTTTTTACACTCTCACTCCCACGCTTTATTTGAGAGGAAAGTTCGTAGAGCAGCACATGTTCTTCAAATGACAACTCTCGTGGTTAAATGAAAGAACACGTCGAAGCTAACATCTTCTACTGTCATCTTTTTTAATGCACAACAAATACTTAATGCACAATTTTATCTTTTTTTTATGCAAGGAGCCTTGTCAAAATAAGTGAGTATTAAACACCATATTGCTTTGCTCTAACTTCTTCTGGTGGAGCTGGATATATTGCATGTTTGCGGCAACTATACTGCATTAGTTTGTTTATTGTCTTTTCATCCTCTTCAGCATGATATTGTAATTTGCCAGAGTTTTGCCAGCATACCACAGAGTTGCTGTCACCTCCCCAACACATTGGTGTATTTAACACAAATACTAGACTAATGCTGCCTATAAGCTAACTTCTTTTCATAGAATGTAAACAAAAGCACCAATCATCTCTCAAATCAACAGCTTAGTAATTAAACAATACGTACCTGTAGTGTACATTGCAAGTAAATAGCAGAATATCAAGTGTGGTAGTTCTGAATTAGCCAGTGAAAGAGAGTTTAGACTCTTCCTACATTAGCAATTTTTTAACTTTGTTTTTATGGTGGCGAGCTATTTTATATGCGACGTTTTATCTCTATAAATCTGAATGTTTTCTTCCTTTTTTCTCTTAATTTTTCTGCATTTGCTATAGATAAATTGTCAGCCTGTTCTACTGATCACTAGCTGATTTAAATAATCTATAGATCTGAATCTTCATCCTCTCTAATGTTTCTGGTACTCCTAATCCAGAAACACTTACATTGTACATTTGTACATGTACATGTAGGTTGAATTTTAATAAATTTCTAACAGGAGAGGTTACTCCTTGTTCATGTGTTTTACTCCAGAGTAAGAAGGAAGATTAGAAATACATTGCATGTATGTCTGGTTATGTGTCCAAACAACAGACTCTATTAAAATTAGATATTAATACAATATTACACGTAAATAATATAAACAACGATTATAATTTACATCTACGTATAGTCTAGAATGCACATTATGTAATATAGAGCAGATGTCATCATCTGACACAAATTCATTTCAAACTGTGGCACCCTGTGTCATCTAAGTAACCCAGCTACACATTTGCACATACATGTACAAGACCACATTGTGTATAAAGAGCTGCTGTTTGAGTACATGTACATTGCACATACATCTATGTTTACACTCTATCTAACTAAAACCATCTTGTCTTTCATAAACAGTATAGAATATGAAGCATAAAATAAAGGTTCTTCTACTGGAATGAGAAAAGGAAGACTGTAAGAACCTGTTTTGATGTGAAAGATATTTAAATTACATCTACAATGTAGCTACATGCAAATGTTTAGTATCATTCTAGCAGATAAATTAACTATGCCCTGGAAGGCATCATGCAAATATTTTTATTGGAAAGGTAGCAATCCGAACAGACTTGTGAGATTTTATGCATTTTGAACCCTTCAACCGAAAATAAAGATACAATGATGATTTTTGTGAGCTCTTCTAGTATTCGGTTCATGAGTAGGAATATTTCAATGTACACTAATAAGATAAAAACAGAGTGTTTTTCATCTGTAACTTGGACAGATTCCAGTTTGGTAACTGGTATTGCCAGAAATAACACTTTTTTATCACGCTAAACATACACGTAAATGATTAATTACCAATCGGAAAATTCGGTTTGCCATTCAAAAAATGACCAGCTTTATTCATCTCAAATCTATGCGGTAGGATCATTTTAGTCTCAAAACACTGACAAAATATGTATGGTGTTGTCGCATGATGACATGGTAGCATTTTATTACATAATTATGCAGGTAGATTCATTATTATATATCATGTCAGTGCAGTAGATTATACCACTACCTGTATCTTGTTTAATTATCTGTCAGATCTAGAACTTTGGCGGTTGAAAACAAAGGTTTTTTTAAGAGCAAGTCATAGGTTATTTTTAGTGATCGAAGCAAGATATAAGCAGTCAGATTTTGTCTCCCATTACCATTATTGAAAGCAAGAATGCGAGATTGATGCCAATATTCAACAACAGCAAAAATAATGACACATAACAATTTCTGCTATACAAGAAACAATTTATGACTATGGATTTAAAATACAAATCACAATGCAACCGTCCCATACAAGTTTTTTGAATGTGGTGAAACACTGCAAGATATGAATACAAAGTAATCAGGTCTTTTGAATGGATTATTTTTTTTCTAAACGATTCAGTGAAAATAATCTTTAACAAATGCAAAATATGCCCTACTATAATATTTAGGTGGATCGTAAGCCCATTTTCCTAAGAGAGCATCTGACGACTGATTCAACAACTTTGTGTCAACTGAAGCTACAATTATCTCTGAAACATCTTTGACTACAAGCTTTTTTGTCTCGCTTCCTACTGTTCGCATCTTTTCATAAGCAAGAACACAAACACTATACGTTTTAACAATGTAATTATTGCTTTGGAGGAGAAAACAGAATTTGCAGAAATTTGATGTGCTTTTAAGATTTTCTAATGAGATCTACAGTTTGATGACAGGGTGCCTTACGTAAACAGTTAGTTAATTGGCGAGTGTAGAGTAAAAAGCTCAAATCTGTCAGCTTGACTTTAGAATAATAATGTAGACCAGATAGCTGTATCATCTTATAAAATAAGTGGAAATAATAACTCAGCCTACAAGACTGGTATATGAGGTAAACTAAATTCTGCAAGCATCATAATTACCAACATTAATTACATGTACATGTATATCAATATATCACACTATACATGTACATACATGCAGCTAGTGATTTGTAAATTATGACTTGATCCATATACACATGTATGTTTCTTGTAATCAGTTAATCACCTTTTTTTCCAGATCTCCCTTTTCAGTTCTTCAATCTCATTTTCTCTCTGTAGAATAAGTATCACATGATTCATGGAAATCTAATATATTATGGTCGTATTAGACATGAACACATTTTTATATATTATGCAACCTACATGTATATGTAGTTATACAGGTAGTAGTCTTATGCAAGACGTTATAATATAAATTAGGTTAGACTTGATAACACAATAGGCTACATTGTATACGAACCATTGGTATCAGTATTTACCTCTGTGAGCTCGCCCTCAAATATGTCAGCATCAATTCCTCTGAAATAGTTGATGAGGAATATTATCGCAAGTTTTGGAGTATTAATGAAGCAAACCTTAAACATTAATTGATCAAAGTAGACTAGAGTTTATATTCATTTATCAGACTAACAAAGAGACATATTTAGCAAGTATAGTTACAGTAATGACAAATTATACTGACTGTTTGCTATACACCAAACAATGTAGGTGTGCACAAGTAACATACATGTATCTGTTTGCCTATATCTAATTCACTGGAGTAGTAGGAAGGGCTGTTACAATCTTATGAAATATTAATGCATTCACGTAATATGAACAAGTTAGTTAATTGGTGAGTGTAGAGTAAAAAGCTCAAATCTGTCAGCTTGACTTTAGAGTACAATGTAGACCAGATAGCTAATATAGGAAATATTAGTGTTGAAGGCAACAGAAAGAGAGGTGGACCGAAACATAGATGGATGAATAGATACGATCAGAACAGATATGAGAAAGTGGCAATTAGAAAAGGATGATACTAAAGATAGAGCAGGATAGAGGTCGCTGATAGAGTTAACTAGTATGCAGAACCCCTGTTACCAGCAAGGATTATACCGACTACAAGAATTGATATCATTATTTACCTCCATTATTTGTTATTTGAATATATAATTGTGTGAACTCCTCTGAAATAGTTGATGCATAATATTATAATACATGTAGGTGTTGGAGTATTTTGTAAAAGAAACCCAAATAAATAATAAATAAATATTGTATTTTGTATCATCCGGTGAAGTGCTCTATGGGATGTGGTATTGTCCTAGAGCTAGTATAAACTATTATAAGAATAGATGAAATTGACGATTTTAATTTATTTTACTACTATTATAGTTTCGTACTTGCACAATGTGAGTACTCATCAGTTGGTTGTTAGTTAAATGATAAAATCTATAAGACTATTATAGTACATAGCAACAGGTACCCAAGAGCTGATAGCACAAGACCAGCTTCTGATGCAAATACAATTACCATAATCATGCCACAGTTAAAACTATATATTTACAAGTACTTGCTGCTTACAGTATATGCAAACACAAACATCAAGCAGAACAGTTTATAGTCAAGAATATGCAATATTACGTGTACATGATTGAGATTGTCCGGTACCACCACATTGCATAATAATATACTGCTAGTATTTACATTTACAATGTATGCCAATGCAGCCAACCTGTATCTCAAAGGCAGAAAGGATAAATAGCTGTTTTAAAACTGATTTCAAGAAGACACCCTGTGCTTATCATGGTCTGCAGTTATATTTCTGATATTATAGAATTCTGATGCAACAAAGATGTTATGTTCTAAACCAATATTATTATATTTAGTATTTAGAGCTGCTGTTTTGTCTTTCTTATAGGTCCACACCTTTCTATAGGTCCACACATGGTTCTAAGCATGGTTGGTATATATAAATGTATCCTAAAGGCAGATACTATTTGGAGTCTTACCTTTCGGATTTTAGCGAGAGACAAACCCACCAATAACTTCCATCGCTATTAATGCTATTAATATCTGCGGCGAGCTTTATACAATATTTATTTCACTGGACATGTGGATTGTATACATGCATTTCGATGGCTTTGTTGGAAACCAACGATTAGGTGGAATCGATGGTGAATAGCCATCGAATATCGAATGCTATTGGCGATTCCCAACCCTGCTTACAGAAAATGATGTGCTTCTCCGTTTTGTTGTGTCTACCTTCTCAGCTTGCTTTAGAAATGGTTCCCTATCTTGCTTTGTCAAACATCTAAACAGGTGTTCTCTAACTAGCAATTGATTGAAAGATGCCTGCCGAAGATTACCACCACAAAGAAACTCAACAAGGTAAGCAACAGCTAATACCCTGCATATAGTTGTGCCATTCTGCTTCTGTACAGATTCAACATGTATCTCTAGGGTTACCTTATCCAATGGAGTTCATATTTTGCCAACCTCCGAAACTCATTTGTCACTGCTATTCAACGTTGAGCTTGTGGCATATGTACAATTTGACAGAACTGCATATATCCATCCTGCATAGAGTTAGAGAACCCTATGTCCCGCTGACTAAGAAGGCAATCTTGTGTTTGGATTGTGGGCCTCTGTTTGGAAATGAGTTTCAAGGACATGTTAATCTCAGTGTCAGTTAAACAATATCCTCCATCTAATACATCTATGTTCATCTCAATTTGTTGAATGAGCTTGTCAGAAACCTGAACATCCATGGTAGGCACGCTTAAATCATGGATTACATTGCTTTGATTATTTGATCCTGACAACACTTTCCTTTTATTTTTTGGTGGAGGTGTACAGCTGTAAGGTTGCCGAGAGAGAATAGGCTGACATGGTTGGTTAGATGTCTGTAGATTAGACCTTCATTTTTAGGAAGAGAAGCCACAATGTACCGACATACATTGTCCAGATCGCTAACAGCTCAGAGTATACAGGACAGTGGAATAGAAAGGTAGCTGAAGTTAGTAAGCTGGTTCAATAGTTCCCTCATCCGGAGCTCAGGGTGTCGATGATGCTCATCAACCACTTCAACTGATTCTGCAACACCAACCTCGGAAATACGGGAAATCAGAGTTATCTGCACTCTGCACAGTTGCAGTTACAGACATTACAGTGTCATCTATCATGAACCGTGCAAATCCCGACATTGTGAGAGAAGTGATGCAAAAGTTCCATTTGTGTGAAGTAAGACAACAAACATACTATATGTTTGCATGGGTAGAGGCTCCGGCACCAATGAGTGCATGTGCACACAGGAGCTGTTAGATCTACATGGCATAACATGCCATCAATGTTTCTAACAGTGTATTGTAGCTTGTTGAGGCACTGTTGTACTGATGATGGACTTAGCTCTCGAGCCAAATTTAACTTTTCCATACAATGTAGTACCATATGTCTTGGCCGATTGTGCAGATAATCTGGAATATTCCGCTTGTACCACAGTTACTTGAGCTGTACTTGGTGTTGTTCTGACAATACCTAAATGTACAATAATAAAATAGTCCAATATTGTGCACTACGACTCCAGTTTGACGAGTGTGTAGGGAGATTTACATGTACAATATAAAGGGGATTACAACATAAAGTAGAGCATTATACAAATAATAATGCGCCCATTTACACAGCTCATCACTTGAGCAGACTAGTGACTAGCTACCTTGAAAATGGCTGCAAAACATATTTAGTCACAAGTATTCGCACCGGCATTGAGCGACTTAATCGACTTTTGCGCTGCAGAAAATCTTTGCTGAATCGTTGGTTGATATCCTCAACTTCATTATTTGTGTTCACATTACACGATAAGTGATATTTCCTGTAGCAAGCTAGCCATCTCTAAAGGAACATTAAATAATCGGCACTTTTAAAGATTGTACATTATAGAGCACAACTTGTTGGCACTATATGAGTGGAACCAAACACAGAGTTTGGCACACCGATGTTGAGCATCAGAAATACATAACACCAGTTTCCAAAGTCCAAAAAAGATTTTGCCTAACAACTTTACATGTAAATTAAAACTCTAAGTCCCAGCAATCTTGAACAAAAACATACTACAAGTACTATCAAACTCATTTAGCGTTGTCTACTCTAAATATTACACGGTAATAGAATAATTTTCAATAACCCCACATATACACATACTTTATTCAATATTTGCACCAATACCCGACTGGTCTCTTGAATGAGCCATGTATTTAAAATATAGTCACGCAGCTTTTCCTTTGAAGATCCTAGCTATAGTTTGTTGTTGAACAAAAGAGACTTGTTTTGCTGCAACTCGCTCTCTCTCCAATAGCAAGCGATACATCTTAGCAAAGCATGAGTAGGGTTTTGCTCAGCTTTGGGTATACCACTGGTGCCTTTTTTTAGAAACCTTGTCCAATCCTGTTACCTGTGAAAATCACAGATCCAAGCCAAAAACAGACAAAAAAAACATAATAAATTTCAATGTCATAGTATGACTTACATTGGGTGTTTTAGCACTAATTAATAGTCATATCAGAAGATCCATAATTGTTGAGAACTATGCGAAATGTACAATAATGCTATATAAATACACAAAACGTAGGCTATACCTTAAACTAAGGAAACTTCACCAAGCTCTTGATTACTATTTCAGCTGGACAATCTTTTTGATAGTGTTTTGCACAATCCGTCTCTTTTTCTTGGAAGGAGGATTATCCTTCTCTTTCTTAACGGTATTGTATAATTCATGATTGGTTAAGTTTGATTACTATGCCTTGTTTCAATTAGCCACATAGACGCATGACTTTATAATGGACTGGATTCCATTCAGACCATGTGTGGTGTGTTACTAATCTAAAACACACAAAAACAATAATTTTGCTCTTTCCAAATTTGGTCTATTTTTTGACCACCATGACTATAATTACTAATAAACAGAAAGTATGGTCTAACCAGTACATCCCTCAGGAAAATTACCATATAGGTTATCGAAGGATTGAAAGGCGATGCAAAATATGGTTGTTCTAGGGGGGTACCCTAGAACAACCACAGTGTCAATGCATTTTTGTAAAATGACAACTGTGGCTGTTATATTATTATATAGCTACAAGTACATTGCGTCATGAATGAACGGTCTATTGATTGCAGGCCAGTTGGGTCAGCTTTGAGTGGGGGTGGACAACTGATTATTTGGTCTCAAATGATAATATGGCTAAATTTAATTCATATTTTTCTTGTACAAGTAGTTTTGATGTTCTTCTACTTCTTATTCACATTTGCAGTACCTTTGGTATGTTGACCATAGTCTATGCAGTAACTTCTAATTTTGTCAATGTTACCCCCACAGCAAGCATGCTTTAGCTCAGGTTTCTTAGAAGCAATGCTCTTTTGACTAGGGCATCAACCATGAGGCCCATTATAAATAAGTGGAAAGGACCTAAAGGCTATTTATTATTAATAATGTAATTGTCTTCTCTTGAAATGAGTTTTCCAACCTCCATCTTGCATATTATGCAGACTGCTTCAGTTTCAGTTTGTTTCTTTGTCCTACTGCTTGAACTTTAGAATGGAACCAGCTGTTGGCTGAAAAGAGAGAAGTTCAGCATTAGCTTCACAAGTCACTTACTTCTCAAACTCTGACTATCACTGTGTAGTATTTCTTTAGTGCAAATTGCAATCATTTATTATGATAATTATATATAATATTCAGTAATATTGATATTCTGTTGAGTATTTTTATTTTTATTTTAGACCTACTCGATACTTACACTATTACTATACTTTTACTAAACTACATGTGATTTTAATTCCCCATAGTCATTATCATATATATAATTATGCTATAGAAGCCATATGATGTGGTATGACATATGAATAATTTATGCAATATTATTACATAACTTTAACATAATCAATCCAATGCGTGAATTTCAATATAAATTAAATTTATAATAATATAATAATAATAATAATCATTATAATATAATTAAATAAATAGTCAATAGTTTAAATGATTTTAACAATTATTCATATTGATATTGTTTAAATTAATATAAAATAGTGTAAAATAAGTATAATTATAACGATCATATTTTAGGCCTAAATGTCTACCAATTTTATTTTTGAATTAGAATTTATTATTGTTTTCATTTGCCAACATCGTATATGGCTAAAAACTGAAAAGAAGTAAGCAGACACAATAATCTTCATATGAATGCGGGCATTATGTTACTAATTTAAATTCTTATACTAGCATATGGTATAGGTCCCTATGCCTACTATTAGTATTATAAAATTTAATAATGTAATACTCGTATGAACAAATAATTAAATTAAATTATTATTGGTAATAGTGTAATGGTTTCTGTGTTTTGGTGCGGTCGTCCTTGGACGACTATCGACCCAGAAATGAAGTGCCTATGAGTGGTAATAGGACTTCGCATTACATGAAAGATCGAGCGGTCTCAGTAGCCCAAATACTACCAAAGACGACCCATCTGATCTCAAGTCCGACCTTCAGACTATACAGTGAAAGAGAGTAATTCAACCTAGTAGGCGGTTCGCAAAGCGAATGACCTAGTAAAAGGAAGAGAAAGTCCCTGTATCAAGTATAGATGTGTCTTTATTGAAAGCCAAGCGTAGACTGAGACAATGAACAGTAAAACAGTGCCCTTTATATAGTATAAGGACTTCCGGCCGACATGACGTCGGGAAAAGACGACGTGTGGTCGTCCGGAAGTTGCGCAACAAGATGGCCGCCGGAAGCCCGACGGCCGACCCAAAATAGGTCGGGTTCTACAAAAGTTGCTTATAATGGTCCAATTCATGTACAAAATGAATATCAATGGATTCTGAGAGGTCGGGCCTCTGTACATGGGTATAAAAGGCATTAAAAGACTTAGAAATAATCATACAATCATATATAACAATATAAGAGTAGAGTACAAGCAGATATATACATGTATGCACGCAATAATGAGTGTCAGATGTAAGATACGACTGGGCGTACCATCACATAGCCCCCTCACACTAGGTCATGGGTGTCTCTAGTGTCAAGTTAAGAAGGGTACGGTACAGTGTAGATTCTCTGGATACTATATCCAAGTCTGCTTGTACAAGCTGGAGTTGTCGGGGGTGGTTTAGATGCTGGTTGGCTAGTTCACGAAGAGCTATTTCTCGAGCATAGAGAGGTTCCAGATGTTGGCGTAGAGTGTCCCCCACCTGTTGACGGCTGGCAAGGTAGTGAATCCGTGGCTTGAGTTCAGCAAGTTGTTGCATGAACGATGGATCCGGAGATGCAGGACGTGTGGCATTCGGCTGAGTTAGTACAGGAGATGCAGGAGGTGGGGACTGGACGGCAGGAGAGTCTGGAGTGGCTCGGAGTAGGTCCCTGGCAGGTATATAAGGAGAGCGGTGCGGTGAGACCTCTAGTGTGGGCCTGGACTGCAGTGGCTCGATCAGTAGAGTCGGAGAAGCTGTACAAGAAGCTGCACATGAGACCTTGGGTGGAGAGCCTTCGTAGAGAGGGCCTGACTGAGGAGCAGGCATACTCTTCCGTGGAGCAGGCCTTGTCTTCCAAGAGGGTAGACGTCCGCGTCGGCCAGGGGGGCCGACACTTACTGCGGAGGTACTAGCAGGAGGTCGCCAGAGAGAAGGTCCAGCAGGAGTGGTAGGCGACGAGGAAGAGGAGGAGGTAGCATCAGAAGGTGCGGAGTCGGGGGTCTGTTCTGGAGATGGGCTGTGCCGTCTCTTGGGAGGTCGCTTCCTTGTGGAGGAGGAGCTGGGCAAATAAACTGGTTTATTTGTCCCCGACTGTCCGTCCATAGTAGGACGACATGGTAGAAATGGTGGGGGATCCTTTACGCCCCACCATTCCATGAGGGCCCCATAGCTGGGCCCGTCCGTGAGGAAGAGACGTTTCCCACAGATACTGGATCTCCGACTGAAGTGATGGCCTAGAGCATCACGGCTAACTGAGCTGCGTCCGCAGCGACAGTAGAAGCGGGCAAAGTGCTGCCAAATGTGAATGTTCAGTCTCTTGAGGGTGCCGGAGAAGCCACACTTTGCACATTTGAGGTTGGGTTGACTCCTTCTAGCCAAGTCGTCTCGGGCTTGTTGAGTGAAGGTACTAATCCATGGCTTAGTGGCTCCGGAATGCTGGGACGACTCGATGGGCAGCTTGTCAGTGAGTTTGTGCAGCTTAATTGTAGCTAACTTCAGGGTAGAGGTAACAGGAGGTGGAGTGGGTGGAGGCGTGCCGTCTGGCGTGAGCGTCTTCCGTAGAGGAGATGCATCTACAACACATAATTCATCTGATGCGTAGCCTCCGCCTTCTAACTCATGCTCTTTCCTGTGAGAATGTTCAGGGGAATTCTCCTCTGTCCCGACTGGTCTATGCCGAGTGGGGAGGGAGAGAGAATTCATGCCTGACAGTCTCACAGGTGTTGATTGTACCTCTAATTCTGATTCGGTCCTTACTGGTAACACTGAGATTTGCTTACCTTCAGCCGTGAAGACAGGCTGATTGGAGTGATCCATACTAGGAGGAGTAGCCGTCTCGTCTGCACGAGAATGAGAAAGGATACGAGTGCTGCTATTAACTTCACCAGTGACACGAGGAGTGCAGGAGTTGCTACATGTAGGGATACATGTGCTTCGGTGAAGTGCTGGACGAGAAAGGACTACTCGTCTGTGAGCTGTCGTATTTATACTAGCCGAGGGATGAGCAATTGGCTCAATTGTAGGCAATGCCTCAGGCACATTTTCTTTGTTCGACTCGTCAAATAAGCGCGGGAACACGGCAATAGTTGCCTTCGATTGCTTCTTATCCGCTTTAGGGGACTCCGAGAGTTCGGCAATCTGTATCTTCGGCTGAAACTGTTCGGCAATGCTAGATTCCGTACAAGAGCGTTTTGCTTTGTGTACTTGAACTGCTGGCAGTATAGACTGTATCTCCGTCGTTGGGATTATGTCTTGAGGTTCGGCTACGCGACATTTCGCGTCCTCTGGATCAGGTCGGGCTGTTGAAACTTGAACATTCTTCGAGAGGTTCAGAGGTAGCTCTCTGGTTTGGTCCAGCACGGTTTGCTCCGTGTCGATCCTCAGGCCGCGGACTTGGACTGTAGTGTCTGGCAGTTCTACACACGATAAGTCGTCCGTCGGGGCATACTGAATTTGGGCGGGAATCAATTGCTGATTAGTGTCGGGTCTGGACGTGGCCAGATCCTGTTGATCCTTCTGAGTTGAGGATAGGTCGGGTTTACCTTGTGAGGTTTGGTCCGACGGGGCGGGACATATGAGTCGTCCTTTCAGCCTTGGGGGGTGATCTGTGGTCACTTCGGATGTGTTCGGCTTTGAGTGGGGTCGTTTCTTGCCTGGTGTTGGCCTAGTGGGTTTAGGTTCATCCACTGTGACGGGTGTAGGTGACGCCGTCGGCCTGGAGTGTGATGGGCTAGTTACCCGTGGGGTTTTCTGTTTGGAGTGGCTACTCTTGACTTTAGGCTTAGTGGGTATAGGTTCTTCCACTAGGACGGGTTCTGATGTGTCCGTCGGCCTCAGTGGACGACCATTGTGGTTCGGTCCACTCTTCTTGGGTTTGGCCGCAGTAGGAATGGGTTCATCTACTGGGACGGGTTCTGGTGTATCCGTCGGCCTTTGTGGACGACCATTGTGGTTCGGTCCACTCTTCTTGGGTTTGGCCTCAGTAGGAATGGGTTCATCTACTGGGACGGGTTCTGATGTATCCGTCGGCCTTTGTGGACGACCAATGTGGGGTGGTCCACCTTCTCCTTGCTGGGCTCCAGTAGGAATGGGTTCGTCTACTGGGACGGGTTCTAGTGTGTCCGTCGGCCCGTCATCTGTGCCTTGACATTTCTGTAGGAGGGTATGTAGGGCTTTCCGTAGGAGGTCGGCGGGAAGCTCCTCTTGTGGTTTTGGAGGGTTGGCCTTGCCACCCTTGTTACTCTGGAAGGCCGTTCCGGTTTCCAGGGCTTCCTCCATATCGTCGGGCTGTAACCATGTGTAGTACCAGCGTAGGCCACGGTCGTGGACTGAGAGGCAGAACTTCTCTACAGCCCACTCTTCCAAAGATGCAGGGGGTGCTCCTTCAAAGGCTGTTGCCATCAGTCTGCGGATGAGAGCTGCATAGTCTCTGAGTGACGTGTGGGCTGGCTGTTCCAGGGTGGACAGCTTCCATCGGGCTTCTCTGGCAGATAGTCCATACTGTTCCCTCAGTCGGGAAAATATCTCTTCGACTGATCGGGGTCGGCCGCATTCTTGTGCGGGCCCGTGTAGGGCGGCTCTAAGCCGTATGAGGCGTGCTCTGTCATTCCAGTTGCAACGCTCTGCCATAGCGGTGAAGTCTTCTATGAAGAGTTCGACGTCCTCTTGTCCGTTGTAGCTGAGTGTTTTGAGGTCCTGCTCGGCCTGGTACATTACCTGCTGAAGCAGGTTCCTTATTCGGTCCATGTCGGTAGGGTGTCGGGTAGTGAGTAAAACTGCTTTGGTTTGTTAGGCCGTGTCGGCCTAATGGTCGTACTGAGTACCGTCAATCTGTTCTGGATCCGAGGTCGGTCTTTGATTGAAGATCCGGCGTAGGTCGGGCTACATCCAGCGGAACCACGAGAATTATGGGTGCACTTTAGCGTTTGTCACCTTCTCGTATCCAAGGTTCCCGGGTCCGAGTCCTAAATCGCCGTAGAAGTATTGAAGAATGAGGTCGGTCGGTCACCCGAGGCCGAGGTCACCTTCCTTCTCTTCGTATCGTAAGAGTACGACCTTAGAATCCCACCGCTGCCACTAATGTAATGGTTTCTGTGTTTTGGTGCGGTCGTCCTTGGACGACTATCGACCCAGAAATGAAGTGCCTATGAGTGGTAATAGGACTTCGCATTACATGAAAGATCGAGCGGTCTCAGTAGCCCAAATACTACCAAAGACGACCCATCTGATCTCAAGTCCGACCTTCAGACTATACAGTGAAAGAGAGTAATTCAACCTAGTAGGCGGTTCGCAAAGCGAATGACCTAGTAAAAGGAAGAGAAAGTCCCTGTATCAAGTATAGATGTGTCTTTATTGAAAGCCAAGCGTAGACTGAGACAATGAACAGTAAAACAGTGCCCTTTATATAGTATAAGGACTTCCGGCCGACATGACGTCGGGAAAAGACGACGTGTGGTCGTCCGGAAGTTGCGCAACAAGATGGCCGCCGGAAGCCCGACGGCCGACCCAAAATAGGTCGGGTTCTAAAAAAGTTGCTTATAATGGTCCAATTCATGTACAAAATGAATATCAATGGATTCTGAGAGGTCGGGCCTCTGTACATGGGTATAAAAGGCATTAAAAGACTTAGAAATAATCATACAATCATATATAACAATATAAGAGTAGAGTACAAGCAGATATATACATGTATGCACGCAATAATGAGTGTCAGATGTAAGATACGACTGGGCGTACCATCACAATAGGCCTAATTACAGCATAGTCATATAAAAACAAATTATAGTAAATAATAAAATGTGATTAAATTTTAATTTTTTATTAAATTGTTTACCCTGTTAATAACATAAATGCTGAAAACTAACTTTAAAGGTAATATTGTAATGGTTTCTGTGTTTTGGTGCGGTCGTCCTTGGACGACTATCGACCCAGAAATGAAGTGCCTATGAGTGGTAATAGGACTTCGCATTACATGAAAGATCGAGCGGTCTCAGTAGCCCAAATACTACCAAAGACGACCCATCTGATCTCAAGTCCGACCTTCAGACTATACAGTGAAAGAGAGTAATTCAACCTAGTAGGCGGTTCGCAAAGCGAATGACCTAGTAAAAGGAAGAGAAAGTCCCTGTATCAAGTATAGATGTGTCTTTATTGAAAGCCAAGCGTAGACTGAGACAATGAACAGTAAAACAGTGCCCTTTATATAGTATAAGGACTTCCGGCCGACATGACGTCGGGAAAAGACGACGTGTGGTCGTCCGGAAGTTGCGCAACAAGATGGCCGCCGGAAGCCCGACGGCCGACCCAAAATAGGTCGGGTTCTACAAAAGTTGCTTATAATGGTCCAATTCATGTACAAAATGAATATCAATGGATTCTGAGAGGTCGGGCCTCTGTACATGGGTATAAAAGGCATAAAAAGACTTAGAAACATTCATGTGACTATGTATAACAACATATAGTAAGATACATGAATAAGGAATGAGCATAAACACATGGAGACATATATATATAGACGGTAATTAAGTACTTTGAACATGCAATGCAGTTAAGGGTAAGTATACGAGCACCAATTGTGAGAATGTTAGTGTCAGGTGAGTAGCGCTGTAACAACTACTAGGCACTTAGGGTGCGGTGGAGCGTCGTCCGGGAGTTGGAGTCGTATACAAATGTCCTGTACCATCACAATATTAATTGAGTATTTAATAAGGCCTTTTACTGTGTAAGCCCTATCCTTACAGTGGTAAAGGGGCATTTCAAAAAGACAGATAAAACAGGACATTTCACTACCGGACTGTTCGAAACTGTTTTGGTTATTTTTAGAGGAGCACAACTTACATACCATTAATTTCAAATAAATAAAAGATAATTTTGAAAATAGAAATTATTTGAAGTCTAGGGTTTAGAGGTTTCAAACTGCCTGGTGTTGAACTGTCCAGTTTCGAAAGGTCCTGTTTTGAACTGTCCTTTTCAAACAGTCGCAAAATCCCTCCCAATCGTGCAAATCAATTTTTTGAAAGTTTCCAAATTGTAGTAGGCCTAAGTTTTATCATGTAAGGCAGCAGAGCTGGGTCCAAGTCATAGGTTTGACTTGACAAGAATTTAATTCACGAGTCGACTTGATTTGGACTTGCCAACTTGGTGACTTGACTTTGACTTGCACATCAATGTGACTTCACTTGACTTAATTTGAAAATCTGAATTACTTGTGACTTAGGACTTTGAATTGGGGTATACCAAGTCAATGTGACGGATAAAATTGTGTACACTGTTTAGCCAACATAAAAAAACAAGTCTTAATTGTCTACCCACATATCACTTTCCTCAGAGTATATCAGGGTTAGGGGTTTGAGACTATGCACTACAATATGAACTAGTTTGGAATTACAGGGTAGCTAGTTGACACCCCCTTATCGTGTGCTGCTTACGTCCGATTAAACACTGTATCACCATTACTAATGTACAATACCACATGACCAGTCTAGATATCAGTGCCAATAATATCATTCATTACATCATCTATAGACTGGTTCTTTATCATAGTTGAATGGCATGCATACCCGGCTAAACTTTTGCATGGTTTGAAACAGAGTTGTGTCCCAGTCGATTTGCAAGTCAACAAGTCAAGCCATTTTTTAAAACTTTGGAGGCAAGTCAAGTCCATGTCGAGTCAGTGGTACCTTAAGTCAAGTCAGCTGTCATGCAAGTCACAAGTCAAGTTCAAGGCCGCTTGTCTACTTGCAAGTTGAAATGCAAGTCAAGTGGAAGACAACTTCAAGATTATTGTACATCTTTCCAAACATCACTTTTTTTCTTTTAGTAGACATTCCAATGCATGAAAAACCATGCCAAAATGTAGTTGGATGGGCATGTATGCTAGACATTAATTATGGCAACTAGTCTATGTATGTAGCAATATTGGCACTACAGTTGAGACTGGTCATGTAGTATTATATACAGTATTGGTGACGGTGATACTGTGTTACATAGCATATAAACAGAACATGGGACAGTACAGAGTGTCCACTGGCCAGTCCTGCAATTCCAGTCTACGTATTGTAGTTTAATTGACTAATTATTGCATTGTGCATTGTATTCACTACTTACACCATACTACTTGCACTACTTTATTCTCCACATTGACTTGACAGAACCCAAGTCAAAATCACAAGTCATTGCTGCGTCCAAGTCAAGTCACATTGATATGCAAGTCAAATTCAAATCAAGTCAGCGTGTTAACAAGTCCAAGTCAAGTCGACGTATGACTTGACTTAGCAAGTCAATCTATGACTTGGACCCAGCTCTGGTATGCAATAGATTGCAATGTCTATTAAAAAGGCGATGTTTTGTAAAAAAACTTGTCAATGTTTTTTGAAGTTGTCTCCCACTTGACTTGAGACTTGCATTGTACACTGACTTGAAGCAGCTCTGACTTGACTTCAACTTGGCTTGCCTCCAAAAGTTTACAATGAGTCGACCTGTTGACTTAGATCCAGCTCTGTTGGATAGAGACTGAAATAAGAAGTTTAAATTTAGCTTTGTTCTGTAGTGAACTACAACTATCCTACGCATCCCATAGGAGACTGTGCCAAGGAGCTGTGCACCTATTGGCTAGCAGGATGAACGGATTCACGGTAGCTAGCCGACTTGTAGAAGACTGCAACCCTTATCTTCATAAACTTTGGTGAGTGAAGACAAGGGTTTCTTTGTACCCGGTTGCTTGTTGCTGTAGGTTAGCTAAGGATAAGGTGAAAAGGTGAAGGGATGAAGAAAAAACTTAAACTTTCCTAGGTTATTTGAACTCCAAAACTGAACCAACTGTCAAAACCATGTAGGCTGCAGTGCTTTACTACAACCAACTGGAAGACCAAATGCAGCCCAGTAAATTTCTTACAATCAATTCAGACCGGTGCTTATTATACAGTCATGTAGATATAGGCCTAAATAACATTATTTATATTTATGTAAATGATTGATCAAAACTTCATCTGCTCAAACCATTATTGCATTAACTAGTAGTTATAATATTATATTCCATATCATTTTCAGGATTTTTATTTGATGCAAGGAAAAGACAGAAAGATGCAGACACTTGGCAGCTACCAGAAAGTGTGGTTCCAACATCAAAGGAAGAGTCAGACTCATGTGGGAGCAAATCCTATGAAGCTGTAAGCAAAAATTCCCTAGTGTATTATTGTACTTAGGATGCCTGCCTGGTTGGTCAAAACTAGATTAAACCTATAATAGTAGGCTAAATGTGTCACATATGACTAAAATTGTTTAAGGTAAACAGACAGGATAGGCCTACTTGCCCTGCATTTCAGCCATGCAATGCCCTAACCAACATCTATTACAAAGTGTATAAATTTACACCTAGTAGTATATATTTGTAAAGAACATGCATGCTGTCAAACTACTTTGGGTTGTGATTGAACATCATGGCACTTCTGACAGAGTCATGTTTTTTTTCATTTATTTATATTAGTTTATGTCATCATTATTCAAATAGTAGTGATATTAAAATAAGGTAATAGAACATGGGGCTAATCAGATAGTTCGAAACTAGAGTTGTGACAGCCCCATTCCAGAGGTTCGCCAGCCACAGAAGGCTGACACATGCAACCAGGGACACACGCTGCGCCCACCCACTATGCATCAAGCTCCCAGAGATGAGCAGCCAGGTGTCCCGCATAGACCCCACCGCGGAGGCCTCGTAGGTCCCACGCATGCTCACCAAATAGATTAGCGGCAGTAAAATAAATAGACCTCTTTCCCAGTTCCGAATTAACTTTAATTGATTTCAGTGGATTTTTCAATGTCATGGGGTGTACAGTCTCAATTAAATTAAGATTATTAAGTTGATTGTTAAAGTTGACCTTCTTTGCAAACCCACTATTTAGCACCATGGCTGTCATAGCTTTATAATCATATCTAAACTGTTAGTGGAGTAACTATCTCATGCTAAACTGCACGAAAAGTAGTCAAAAATGGTTAAAATTTCCATGATAATGTTTGCAGTGAGAGTTACCCACCCTTACTAATAATGTCAATTCGCATAAATTGTATCCGATTTTCTCAACTTTTTCACGCTGTACATTGTATCAAATAGTCAAACCTGCTATCATAGTAAACATGTCCTTGTATAATATGTATTTCTAGGTAACACAAGCATGTGGGGGAGAGACTACTCTGATTCTATTTAGATACATGGGAGATCTTCTAACGACTTTAGAGAAAAGTTAACTATGTCTATCATGCTCTTCGCAGGGTTGTTTGTTAGTAAGTGAAAATTTGGCTAATGAACTTAATAGAAAAATGGTAGCTGGTTGTTTTACCATTCTTGTCATAGTTATGGGTGCACAAAATTAGTTTAGATTGCAGGTCAACTACACCTTGTTTGCACAACAACCTCTCACAGTTGCAACTTAGCTTATACACATACTTAGATGATTGCCTTTCTCATGTATTCACAATAATATAGATTTCTGTTGACACGTACAAATAGTCTCTAACAATCAAGCAGTCCCGTGTAACTACTACTACTACTACTACTGCTGCTACTACTACTACTACTACTACTACTACTACTACTACTACTACTACTACTACTACTACTACTACTACTACTACTACTACTACTACTACTACTACTACTACTACTACTACTACTACTACTACTACTACTACTACTACTACTACTACTACTACTACTGCTACTGCTGCTACTACAGCTGATACTACTACTACTACTACTGCTGCTGCTACTACTACTACTGCTGCTGCTGCTACTACTGTTGGCTTACTGAACAGCACAGTTACAGTAAGGAAAGAGATAATGATAAATACGCAGTACCAAACTGCTTCACGATGGCTCTCCGACCTCCCCTTAGCCACCACCTACGCCACCTACGCGTTGGCTACCAGAGCACAACACGGTTGAATAATAATAATTGAATGTGAGCACAGACACAGCGAGACTTCCACTCCGCACAAATACGTTTGTGCAACTGACCGCAGTCCACTCGCTGCTGTCCCAATCAACGCGCATGCGTCTCGATCACCACGTGACCATTCGAAGACCTCACATCTCCCCCAGCTTCTCAAGAAGCTCACCACACGACGTTAGCTACTGGTTAAGTAACATAATCGTCCAAATGCGCAGGACGCCGTCGCGCCCGCTGCGAACGCCTTACATGAACAGGCGCCACTTCGGCCTCCTGAACAGGGGATTCAACGATGTCCTCCTGCTGTGCCACCTCGACACTGTCACCTACTCTGTGAGGCGACGCTGGCCTAGCGACTGGATCATGAGAAACATTGTCTGCTTCTGTAGCATCCTGATATGCTGCCTGCGGCATCAGGTCACTGGAATGATCTCGGTCAGATACAGTCCAGTCATCTGTGACTGTGCACTGGTTGTCGGCTATTGATCCCAGATCATGGCCCCGTCGACGCTTTCTGATGTCTCGCACATGCCGTGGCATGCCGTTTACACACACCGTATGTCGTGACACGACACTCGTGACTTCACCGAGTGCCCACTGTTTAGTGCACGAGGGCGGGTTAGGCTTGACCCACACCTCATCTCCAATAAAAAAACTGCATTCAGTGTCTTCATCAGTCTTCTGTATGCTGACATCAAATGGTACTCGCCAGCGGTACCTGAAGAGCACACGGGAAGGAACAGAGCTGGCTTCCGTCTCCTTTCGAGGCGTTACGTTATACCAAAAAGTAGCCTCCTCGGGTGAAATCTTACCCCGCTCCGCAATCCTCTTGATTGTCCTGTGGTTTCTTTCCACGATTCCATTGCCACTCGGGGCGTACGCGGCTCGGAATCGCAGGGAAATACCCCACTCGTCAGCGAACTGTTCTACAGCCGCTGACCGGAACGCAGTCGAGTTGTCCACCAACAACTCATCCCACGGCCCGCGCTCAATCACTACATTTCGCAATTGAGCAACAATCTGCGTTGCCGACTCATTCGGCAACCGTTTCCAGATAGCAAAACGCGACGGACCACAGTCCACCATAGAGAGAAACACCTGGTGTCCATAGTGGGTTATGTCAGCTGCAACCCGACACCAGTTGTTCTCTACAGCTAGGTTTCCACGAGGCACCATGCTCTCACTTCGCATGGCCGGGTCGATGCACTGACAAGCCTCGCAGCTCATCAGCTCCCGACGCACTTGCTCGCGAGACAGGTCGCCACGAATCTGTCGGGCAAGATACAGGGTCCTATCAACACCCAAGTGATGCGGCAGGTGTGCAGCCCAAACTGCATCCTTGGGGTCTTGCCCAGTAAGTATAACAGCAGCTACCTCTGCCGATGACCCACTCGGTTCACGATGTTCTAGCCAGCGCTTCGGGACCCTGGTCATGCGATCAGCTTTATTTTCTACCGTAGGTACAAATCGTACCGACACATTCAGGCCGTACTCGGCGATTGTCTCACGAACCACCACCAATCGACGTTTAACCAACATCTCAGCGGCACCTTTAGTGCGCACCCGGCTGCGCTTGTCAATAGCATTTGCTATCCAATTGACAACAGTCATCGAATCAACAGCTAAGGTGAAGACCTTAAATCCCCACACGATAGCCAAATTGATCCCTCTAGCCACAGCTTCTAGCTCAGCAACATTGATATGCATGCAATCAGACTCCTTTCGGAGCCATGACGCATCCTCCACAATGTTGCCATCGACCTCCAGGGCCACACCCATGGCAAGAGAACTAGCATCTGTCCACACTGTGACAGAACCACCGGGGTTCACCATCCAGGAGCCCCTGACAGGGTCCTCCCGTCTAGCCCGGGCTAGCAGTTCTACTGCTAGGGTGCGAACATCAGGCTCAACCTGCTCGTCCCAAGGACCACTGCACCCCAGGCGCTTCAAAAAACTACAGTGGGGACGAAGCCACCCAGCAACCGGGTAATGTCCCACCAGTCGGCCACACAAGGAAAACAGCTCCCTTTTGGTTAATTTGCCCGGGTCAAGACTCACTTCGGTGAGAGCTGTTCCTCTCGCCATCTCCAGAAATCCACTAGAACCCCGTCGCAGCGCGACTCCCAACAGACGGCCCCCATCAAGGCTCTCTGGCTCCTTTGTCACAAGGCCATACATCTCCAGGTGCGATGACGCATCCTCCACAATGTTGCCATCGACCTCCAGGGCCACACCCATGGCAAGAGAACTAGCATCTGTCCACACTGTGACAGAACCACCGGGGTTCACCATCCAGGAGCCCCTGACAGGGTCCTCCCGTCTAGCCCGGGCTAGCAGTTCTACTGCTAGGGTGCGAACATCAGGCTCAACCTGCTCGTCCCAAGGACCACTGCACCCCAGGCGCTTCAAAAAACTACAGTGGGGACGAAGCCACCCAGCAACCGGGTAATGTCCCACCAGTCGGCCACACAAGGAAAACAGCTCCCTTTTGGTTAATTTGCCCGGGTCAAGACTCACTTCGGTGAGAGCTGTTCCTCTCGCCATCTCCAGAAATCCACTAGAACCCCGTCGCAGCGCGACTCCCAACAGACGGCCCCCATCAAGGCTCTCTGGCTCCTTTGTCACAAGGCCATACATCTCCAGGTGCGATCGCACCTTTTCAACACTGACCACAGATTCCTGAACCACTATATCATCAATATAGTGATCAGTTCCACGGCGAACAGATTCCTCCAACGAGAGAACCTTGCTAAGGATCGATGTCATGATCCTCGGTGCACAGGACAGGCCAAAACCTAGCCTGGTCAGGGCATAATTCACACCCTTATATCTAACTACCTGATACTTCCAGAGATCCTCAGCGACATGTATCTGCAGGTATGCTGACTTTAGATCGACGACTTTGAGCTCCCCTTGCAGCTGTCGCCATTTCCTAAGTTTGTCCCCACAAACAGCAACCATGTCATCGCCCGTATGACACTCAACATAGTTATTCAGTTCACGGTAATCCATGACTGGACGAACCTTGTCTTTTGTTGGTTGAAACACCGCCAGTAATGGAATAATACCTGTGACTGGCCCATCCCACCGTTTCAACCAACCCTTCGAGATCCAGCTCTCGAGTTCAGCGCAATAACGCTCACGCAAATGTGGCGCCTGAGCACACTTGTACTCAGAGACACGTGACTGAAGCTTCTTGGGAGATTCTCCAGACCACCGCCAGCTGACCGTCCATTGACCATTTGCAAAGGTGGCATAGAAGTCGGGGTCCTCAACCCTCAGAGACTTATTAGTGTCGCCACAACGACTGCCGGCTGCTCCACAAGCCAATGACGTATGGTCACTCCGCTGATCAGAAATCCTGCAGCAAGTACCCGAGGGAGACTTTCCCCAGCGAACCGAGTACTTCGAGTCAGAGCCTCTCTGCACAGTGACTCCACCCATGTGATCAATCACATCTCCGCCAAGTAAGCAATCAACTCCCAGATTGCCCAACTCATTCATCACTGGCGCAGAGACATCAAAACAGTGCCCGTGCAATCCAATGATAACCCGACAACAACCCCTCACGTTAGAGGCCTTGCCATCAGCCGTTAACAAAGGCCGACTCTGCCTTAGGGCCTTTCCCACCACCACCCGCGGACTGACCAGAGTCCGCTCGCTTCCAGTGTCAACCAGACACGAGAAACAACGACCGTTCAGAACGGCCTGAATGACTGGCATTCGACTACTAGTTGTAGCCTTACCAGTGGCCCCCGACAGCGCCAGGCTATCTCGCGGTACGCATGCACCGCTCAGCACTTCACTCGTTGTTGAGGAGCGAGGTGCTCGGCGATTAACGCCTAGTTGCTGGTGTCCATGGCGGAGGATGCGGCGCCCCGAGTTGCACCCTCCCCGTGAAAACCCGACTGGCTATCCTCCAGCCCTGCAGCCGCTGCAGGCGGCTTCGGTGCAGGACACTCCTGCACCCAGTGATCGGTGCTGCCACACCGAAAACACCCTGCCCTCTTGCCAGAAGAGCGCTTCGAAGGCTGCTTACCGGAGAAGGCCCGCCTACTCACGGTACACTCCTTTACCCGGTGTGGACCTCCACAGCGGAAGCAACTAGCAGTGCTCCCCGTCTGCTTACCCGAAGCAGTAGCAGCGGCAGTGACAGACGGCTGTGCTGATCCAGCACGCCCTCCCACTGCCCTCCTCGATGCGAGCTTCCCTCGCACCCGGGACAACAGCGCCCCAAAGTCGACGGTGTACGCACCTTCGTGCGTCACCGCCCACTCATAGACTGAGGCTGGGAGCCCCTCTATGAACTTAATCCGAAAACTAAGGTCTGTAGAGGACAGCCCCAGTCTACCAGCGTACCTCTCCAGCCTGTCGAGGTACACGTCAACCGACTCTCCCTCCTGGAGTTCGAGGTTGACAAACTGACGCCAAGCCTCCTGCCGAGGCATGGCGTACTCCGCTGTTAACACAGCCTTCACGACGTCCCAATTAGACGCCTCGTGTACCATCATCCGTCCGTACACTCGAGCAGCATTGCCCCCCAGCATGTATGCTAGCAGGTCGGTTGGAGACACTCTCTCCAACCCACAGTACCTCTCGTACTCACGCAGCCACGCTGCCACGTCTACTGACCCATCGCCAGTAAACTGAGACACTTGTCTCCTGATTCGGTCCAAAATCGGACCACGTGCCTGATTGAGCACGCTGGCAAGCGTGCCAGCATCCACCAACAGAGTGGTGGGTTCCCTCTCTGGCTGGCTTGACAACTCACCAGAAGTCTCATCTTTTAAGCCAGGCTTACTCATTATTAACAACGAAAACAAAACAAAATGCAATAACGTAATTAAATAAGTGGAGAAAAACAATTAATTAAATAAGAAAAAGAGCCGAAATAGCTTGTTGGCTTACTGAACAGCACAGTTACAGTAAGGAAAGAGATAATGATAAATACGCAGTACCAAACTGCTTCACGATGGCTCTCCGACCTCCCCTTAGCCACCACCTACGCCACCTACGCGTTGGCTACCAGAGCACAACACGGTTGAATAATAATAATTGAATGTGAGCACAGACACAGCGAGACTTCCACTCCGCACAAATACGTTTGTGCAACTGACCGCAGTCCACTCGCTGCTGTCCCAATCAACGCGCATGCGTCTCGATCACCACGTGACCATTCGAAGACTTCACAACTACTACTACAGCTGATACTACTACTACTAGGCTACTGCTGCTACTACTACTACTACAGCTGATACTACTACTACTAGGCTACTGCTGCTACTACTACTATTGCTGCTGTTAATACTACTACTACTACTACTGCTTCTGCTACTACTACTACTGCTGCTGCTGCTACTACTGCTGCTGCTACTACTGCTGCTGCTACTACTACTGCTGCTGCTACTACTACTGCTGCTGCTACAACTACTGCTGCTGCTACTACTACTGCTGTTACTACTACTGGCACTATTGCAGCTGCTACTGTTGCTGCTACTACTGCAACTACTGCTGCTGATGCTATTACTACTACTACTGCTGCTGCTGCTGCTACTACTACTGCTACTACTATTACTACTACTACTACTACTACTACCACTACTACTACTAGTACTACTACTACTGCAACAACTACTGCCACTACTGCTGCTGCCATTACTACTACTACTATTGCTACTACTATTACTACTACTACTACTGCCATAATTGCTGCTACTACTACTACTGCTGCTGCTACTACTACTACTACTACTACATCTACTACTAGAGCTGTTCCTAGAGCTACTACAATTGTCACTGCTACACATACTACTACAGCCACTACACCAGGTACTACTAGAGTTACTACTACAGCTATAACTACCAGATCCACTACTATAACCACTACTAAAGCTACTACAGCGACTACCACAGCTGCTACTATAGCTGCTACTAGGGCTACTGCTAGAGCTACTGCTACAGCTACTACAACAGCTACTGTTGCTTTTATTGCCTCTACCGTTCCTCCTACTATTACTATTGCTCTTCCTACTAGTGCTGCTGTCACTGCTCCTACTATGGCCACTGCTGCTGCTTCTACTACTTCTACTACTACTACCACTGCAGCTACCAGTGCCGCTACTACAACTGCTACCACTACTGCCACTGCTACCACTACTACTACTACTGTTGATGCTATAACCCTGAAGCTACCGCCGCTACTGCTACTACCCCTGCTACTCCTACTAGTGCTAATGGGAGTCACATTAAAATAAATTGAATACCATATCATCGGTAGAACCAGACAATAATGGTATATGTACATCTCTTCAGTTTTAAATTCCATTCAGCAATGGTGAGGGTCCGGATGACTGATCAGGATGCAGAAGATCAAGGTGCACTAAATGTTAATGAGACTTAAAAGGACGAAGTCAGAGTACAGCACTGGCTTCAGGCTGACATCCGCCTACAGGTTGTAATCTTGGTGCCTGCAAGCCATCGCTGCTGATCTGTATCCAATGACAGGGTCTCAGAGCAAGTCCAGTCTGACGAAGGCTACCCATTTCAAACATTTGATCATAAACTTTTACAACTCAATGACTGAGTCAGCCAAGATTGAGTTGAAGTAGAATTAACATATTATTACAACCACAATGAGCTCTACAGTTGTTTCTGGTACCAACAATACTCTAGAGGTCTCTGTTGTGTATCTATAAAGGATGAGCCCTGAAAGCCCACTCTTGCTTTGTTTCGAGAAGAACAGCTGAGTTCCAGAAGAGCAGCAGGATTCTATTGTGGTTTATGACCACATTATTAAAGTCTGTTATTGCAATCTGAAGATACCTCCAGACCTGTTTGGGGGCATTCAGTACAGTACAGTAGAGCGCTGCACTGTCTTGGTCTGTGGTATTCAAATGTGTTGATCATAGTCAATTGATATGGAAATGTGCTGTGACAGCCCTAGGGCATCGATGTATTCATTTCAGTTGAGCTAGAGCTTCCACAGCAATTGTAATAAAATCCGTAATGAAGCCTATGGTTTCCATATTGCCAACCAGGTCTACAATCTTGTTGCTGTAAATTGCTGTTCATGATTTATTACTGTGTTGTACATTTCACCAACTAGGCCTATAGTTTGCAGTCAGAAACTGATGAAGTAGTAGCATAGGCTATATATATTTGCTCTTTTTGGTTGATATGGAAGCAGATTTCTTCTTGCTCCCGATTCAGTAGCTACTAATCAATCCTCTGCTACCATAAAAACCTTTATAGGCAGGATTAACAGGCACTTGGCAAAAGAATGAGGGCTGCAGGACTGCAACAGGGCAGGTATAATAATAATTCCCATGGTTCCAAACATGGCAATGGGTATTCTCCAGTGACCTGATTGATCATTCATTGATCATTAGCATTAGTTATCGGATTTACAGCAAGCATTAGTTGGAAGCAATAGCCAATAGCTAATAAGTAAGTTCACTAAATTTAATACCAATCAATAACAACATGAAGAAAGCATAAAGACATGATAATTATAATTAATATTAATAATTTAATACATGTGATGATGGCGAAACTTCCAATTTTGAATTTAATAAATATTTGTTCAATACATACATGTACACTATGACTATTTAGGCCTTAAGTACTATAACTACTATAGATATACTAATGAAATGTAAATAATAATTATCATACTTATACTATGATATTTTAACCAGTGAAGTTGAAATTTAAATTAATAATATTTTTAAAATATTAATAATTATAATATAATTTAATATTAATTAAATATTACATATTTTATATTATCCTATTAGGCCTACTTTTAGTGATCCAACTGATTTCTACCTGATATTCTGATTGCTTGATTTCGAAATCCTAAATTAAAATTAATTAAATTGTACTACGCTTTTCCTTCATTTTAGAGAGTAGGTCATGAGTAGAGAAGTATTTTCTAATAGGTGTCTTCGCGACCTGAACTTCAGACCCAGGCCGATTTACAAAAATATTTTCCGGCACACATCCGTCACAGGGTCGCGAACACACCGGCCCGGGCCAAAAGCAAAATCCTCATTTCCGCGCGAAGAAATCAGGTGTGCCGATGAGCTAGGGATGGTTTCGTTCGGCCAAGCAATATCCTAGGCCAATAGCCCTTCTGGCCTTGGTTGGACGGCCATCTTGTAATTTTTATTTGCGACCCGGTCGCGAAGACACCTAATGATGCATGTTGGATTCACTTTAACCAACAGGAACGCTATTGCATTGCAAATAACAATACTCGCTAGCTTTGATTTCTTGCCAGCTAAAATATCAATCTCTAAATTAGGTAGCTGATGCAAGTTTTGTTCACATATCTAGGTGCTATCACAAAGCATCCTAAACATCAGTCTAAAATAATTTCTATGCAATGGAAACATTATGAGTTTCACTTTGCTGGGCACAAGAGAAGACAACTCCAATTGCACTGTTAAAATGATCAAGAGAAGACAATCACTGCAATAAAGGCTGACTCTAGAAAAACATCACAATTAGCCAATGAAAAAGTCACACATTATGGCCTTCATCATTGATGAATCATGCTTCAATGATTATTAACCCAATGCCTACAGTGGTAATTCTTTTAAAATAATGCACCGTGTTGTCATTTCAGGGGACCCCCCTGAAATGACAACATAGCGTATTGACATATTTTTGCGATGCGTACTGTAGTTGTTTTTGGCCAGGGATGGGCTGGGTCTAACTGAACTGCTTAAACTATGTGGTATGCTAATGCTACTTACATTGTACTTCCTTCCTACATGTTGCAATCAAATTTCGATCATGTTCATAGCGGCATTGTCGTTTTTGAGTACTCAGGGTAGATGTTGGCGTATTCTCAGAGTCGTAATGAATATGTCTGGACTCGACACACAATTGAAGATCTATCAAAGGTAATACACACAAAATTTTGAATAAGTAACCCAAATAGAACATAGAGCTACCTGTTTGCAAGGTACACCTATCATGAATGCTTAAATCTAAGTCTGAAAATCTTTTTCGTAGTAACAATTACTGTACCTTTCAGTGGTTTTAAGAAATCTTGACCGGTATACAATGTAGCTGATAGCGTACTGAAGTGTGCTCTCTATTTCATGTTTGTGAATGTAGTGTTGTGCTTCAGCATACATGTATGTGAGATGAAACTGACCATTTCCTTTAGACTCCATGGTGTTTCTAAATTACATGTATATCCATGTAAAATAACTGAGTTCAAAGATACCTACAGACTTACTGGGATCTACGCCTACTATTGTGAACTTTTCTCTTGTACAGCCGATTCGTCTTGAACAGGGAGCCTCTGGCACTTCGCCTAGAATGTTACAGAGTCTAGTCACATGTACATGTTGGTTCCAGCATCCACACACACAGTTACCAACTCACACTAATAAGGACATCTAACAAAATGTTCACGCTTTCCTTCCAAATCTTATTATACAACTTATTACACAAGTCGAGCCATAGTGAGAATATATAGTTACAGTGTAGTCGCACATAAGATGGGAGTGGTATCCTATAATTATCATATTCAACATAAGGTAATTTACTGTCGAGATTAACTTTGGAAGATGTAATTATAGGACATTTTACACATTGTAATTCAAGGATAGTGTCTATTTTACCCTAAATACAGGATTGTATAAATGTTCACTTTATTTACTACACAATGTTATCAAGTGCATACAGATGTATGCCTACTTCAGTAGAAAGACAAGGTATGAGAATTTAGAAGATAGAGGCAATAACTAAATAAACAAGCAAAGTAGATGTATACAGCACCTATTGAGACCAAGTTTTTTAGTGTTTTTTAGTGCCAAAAGGGGGGGGGAGGCAGAAGAGTTATGCCTCATATGGGACTGGATTGGTACATGGTTTGGCCAGTGTTCAATGGGTATGGATTAGGAGAAGTCATCTCATAGTTTGGCAGTGCAGATTATTATCACCTGCTATTTGGTAAAATTATGAATATTTTGTCATGTATCATAGCTGTCAAGTTTTTAAATATCAAATAGTTTGAGGCAGAAAACTATGGTGGTATAGGTTGACCTTTGCTTTGGGTTCTACCTTGCATCTGACAGTTTTTTTTGTCTGGTGAGCTCATCATAAGATTAATTTAGGGCAGGGTGAGAGCCTTCATTTAAAGTGATAGCCATCAGAAGATCCATTCTTAGCATTCTCCGCTTCTTTGCCAAGGGCACCAGACCAAGCTTATGCTTACCTTCCTTGATTCCCTTTTTTCCCTTAATGTTAGAAATGAATTTAGTTGCACCTGTATATTTTCAAGCTCTTCAATGTCTTTCTTTGTGCTTGGATTTCATGCTGCAGCAGCATACTCCAGATGGGGGAGACATAGGGACTTATGTGCTGTGAGTTTTGCTTTTTTAGGGGCCCAAAAGAATGCCGTTTTGATCATTCAATTATTATAATTGTTTATTAGGTTTGTTTTGGAGCGACCGTGGCCTAGTGGTAAGGGCTCTGGACTTCCATGTGGGAGTCTCAGGTTCGATCCTCATAAGGGTCATTGGTGGTGTTAGGAAGGGCAGCCAACCTTATAAAGCTCCTGTGCTACTTTAGTAACTTTGTCATTGGTGAAGTGTGTTCTCCACCCCAGATTACCTACATGTAGGATTGAAGGTGGGAAGTAAAACTGGTAAGGTTTTTATGAGGTTTATATTATATTTTAATACTTTACTATTCATTTATTTTGTATCGTTTTTACTACTATAATAATCATAACAATCATAAACATAAAATTATTATGCTTGTAACTTATTATATTTGATACTATAATAAAATTACCACATTGTTATAATTAATATAAAATGTTTCCATTTCGTTTACATCTTGAAGTGGCCTATATTTACTACTGAATATTCTTGACACCAAAGCGTCTTCGATCTATATGTTGATTACATTCGGTTTATTATAACTACGACAGTTAAAATTTATTATAAAAAATAGTTACGGCTATTACTTATAGTAATAATAATAACTGTTCCTTACCACTTGACTACCGACTTTGCCTTTCTCTTTGAGTATGGCTACCAGCATGGGTGTAAAGAGAAATAGTAGGTTACTATTCAGCGGGTAAAACCACGTGACTAGCTGAACCTAATATTTTATAAAGCCCGCCAATATCTGCTTTCAAACTGAATTAAATAATTTTTAGTATAAACAGACCATACATGCAGCTATATAGCTATATGATGCACAATCCAATATTTTACAAAACAGTAAGTATTTGCTGTAGCATAATTGGTAAGTAGCCTAGAGTAGGAGCTTAATCAGAGGATTTTTAACAAGCTATAGTAATTGCTTTACCCCACAGGTGGGCTTACTGCACTATATAGGAGTCAGCTGTAGTTTTGTGCTGTGTGTAAATGAGGCTTAAATCTGAGTAAACATAAGCTTAGCTAAGCTTGTTTCTAATGCTGAAATATGCTTAAACATCAAATTTCGCAGATAGGCCAAACTCACTAAATATTGCGGTGTTTCGACATGCCAGTGATGTTCGGTCTCCTATGGACTGCCACACTTAACTGACTTTACATTGCCCACAGTCACATTACCTTACCCTTTCATGTCTATTATTCACTAACTGTCTGGCTATTGTGTTATTATTATCCAATCATGTCGTCTAAACTTGTCTATTGTTTGCTTGCATTATTGTATAAATGATCGTAATGGGGAATTTCCACGAGGCGATTTATCCTGGTAATTTAGCACGTCAATTAAGATCATCCAATGAAAGCACAAGGTTAATCTCTGCAATTTTGTGGTCAAGCTACAAAATCCCCAGATTGCTATTTTTACACTAAGGGATTTATTCTGGTGATAAATCGCTTGAATGGACCATGAACCCATTTAGGCAATTTATAGCTGAAGATTTATATATACTTTGCATCTTGATCACAAAACTCCAGATAATTAATCCTGGCGATTTTGTGTTTACACGAAGAGATTTTGTTGTGGCGATGAATCGCCACGATAAATTCCCTAACCAGGCGATTTGTCGCCAATCGCCAAACATTACATTAGTCTCCTTGCCTATTGTAAATGATGGCCGATGTCTTAGATCATAGTAGTTTTAACATACTATAATATTTTCCACATGATTATAAGCCCTTTTTGTACAAGTCATGACCGACCTTTTTAAGGTCGGACCTCGGGCACTTTTCAGCCATATTGTTACGCAATCTCTGGGGCTGATACCTGATCGTCACACCCGATACCTTACCGGGCTTTTTACCGGAACCTAGTTTAGTATAAAATCCAGCAGATTTTCTTATGCTAGTCAGTTATTGATTGTGCTTTAATAAAGCAACATCTCTCAACTCAACCTACAGAGTATTCACTCTATTGCAGGCAGGCAGCTCCAGCCTTGGTCCCTTTAAACCTTTAGAGCCCGAGCTCGTCCTCATATTCCTATAAGACTTTTACCACACTCTTGATGAATATAAGCATCTGATCTTAGTCGATCCTTGACTCTGAAATGAGCCTAGGCATCGGGTCTACGTCCTTGCAGCACTAAACAGAGCTATAAACTGTTCACTCTTTATGTAATGGTGGAAGTGTAGCTTGGTAGACCACTCTCAAGCACTTCCCACACTCATGTATACATCGGCACCAGTTTGACACTACCATTATATAGATTACAATGTCTCTGTCACAAAATGCTCCAGGATTAGCAGACGTCTACTAAAAATTTCTACTTTTAGGACATGTGTATAGCCAAGGAATATAGCCCCTACATGATGAGATAGCTATAACAAATCTCACAGTCAGTTTGTACGATTCCCTCTCTAGCTCCGACATCCATGCTCATGTACATGTACATTTACCCAGCATGCCTGAACTTCTTATACAGAGGAACCTGAGATGGGTCGGTCATGTGCTCAGCATGAATATTCCTTAAGGTTGCAGAGCTGGTGTAGGAAAATTCGTTCTGACCACTGTACTAGTCATGTAGGTCATTGGGTGCTGCAAAGGCCCCTGATTTAATCCTCGGTCAGAGATAGGTATTTTCAAGAATGTGAACTCCAGTTCCTCACTACTCTATAGACAAATCGTCTAATTCTTGTATAAAAACCAATATCAAATCTTATTTGTCTAACAGCCATTATTTGAATCTAACTTGAAGTTTTCCTCTCCTAAGTGAAAATAAAGAAGATAATGCAACTTCCCTTTAGGGTATTAAGGCTCGGCTACACGAGAGGGCAACTTTGGCACTTTGGCACAGTTCTATAGGCAATACGCAGTGCTAGCATGATGGTCTCTGCAGAACCGAACAAACTACGAGCCTGATTTGCATTAGAACGAGCAAAGGTCGAAAAATAGCCATCAGCTTCTTCTGCAACCGAGCCTTTAATGCTGTTTATGTAGAGGGAATCCTAAACATACTGTTGGCTTGCTCAGTTGCCCTCTCTTGTATCAGTTAACCGGTAATATTATGCTAATCACGTTTACCCTTCATATTGTAATGTTTCCGCTGTTGTGTGTGCAGAAGTCAGATGTTAGAAGAGCCTGTGAGTGGTGCTAGGCCTTTTATATTACATATAGGGTGAACGGTACCTGTAGTTGTAGTGTTTGATCAAGACGGCCCATAGGTCCCGGGTCAATGCTTAGACTGTCCTTGAGAAAGAGTATGTTTAGTCCTAGCAGATAGTTCAGGCATCAAGGTCCAATAGAATCAAGAGCTGGAACTAATCTTAGCTATGAAAGAAGACTCTGTATAACTAATATAGATGTGTCTGTGTTGAGATCCAAGCGTCAACTGACAGGTAATAGAAAACCACACACTTTATAATGGTAATGCGTTTCCGGCAAAACGATGACGTAATATCATCCAGAAATTGTACAACAACATGTCTGCCGAAAATACGAGTTCCAACCTAACTTGGGTCAGCCTCTTTACAAAACATTTTGGGTCGGCCACCGGGCTTCCGGCCACCATATTGTTGTGCAATTTCCGGACGACACTACATCATCTTTTTTACGACACTATGTCGCCTTTTTACCGGAACTTCCTCCGGAAGTTCTTACACTACATGTATATAAAGCACACTGTTTTTATGTTCATTGTCTCAGTTCATGCTTGGATTTCAATAAAGACACATCTATACTTACATTGTATATACAGAGAGTTTTACTTTGTAGATAGGTCATTCCAGTTGTTAAGGTCTTAGACCTTGCCTCCCGAACCGCCTTCTAGGTCGGATCACTCTCTTTCTCAGTATAGTAAACAAGGATCGACTCGGGGCCACATGGGTCGGCTTGAGTAGTTATTAGACTACTAGTACATGTTGATCTTTCATGTAATGAGAAAGCCTAGCACCACACATGGGCTCTTCATTCTAGACAAGGGAGTCGTCTTAGGATGACAGCACAACCCCCCAAAAGCCAGTACAATAGTTATGCCTATCTTACATAAATGCATTCATGCGCCAACTGGAAAAGAAATTGAATTAGCTTGCCGTAAATCTGAGTCAATGCATGAGAAAAATATTGACTAGCATTTAAGTGGCTATGAAATTACTCAACTTTCTTATAATCGTTGACTGTATGTTATGATACTAATGCAGTCTTTCATTACCCTACTGTTATATTAGTAAATTCTGTGAAATCATTATTGTTCACTACTGTTACACACAGTACTCTTTCTATGCAAACAGCTTGAATTCAACAATTTTCTCTGTATGACATAAAGCACACAGTTGCGTCTTCATAACAAAATTGCATTCAAAGCAGCATTGAATAGTGCTAGTTAGTGAAGCATAGGCAAGAGGACACAACTCTGCTTATAGTAGCACAGATGAAACAAACCTACATTGTAAGTAGGAGAGGCTGCATTGGACATAGACGTAAACCACAGGCCGTAACATGCATGCAGCCCCTTTAAAATGCAATGTGCCTATCCTGGTTAATTCCATAATTGTAGACAATAACCTGTTCAGAATTCTTGAGTGTTGAAACAAAACATATAAATATAACTGGTACATATCAAAACCACTCTAAAGTTTGATAATTCTGATTGGCAGTACATGTAAATCAACATTTGAGGTTGCAAATTCCATGACTTGAGATCCAAGATGTTTAATTAATACTGTGGGAATTTATCTTCTCCTGTTAACAAATAAACACAGAGTTATCCTCTCTCTAGTGTTGCTATTGTTACATATAAACTGGCATTGACCAATTATAGATAGCACTGAGTAGAGATTCCTGACAAACAAAGCACCCATACTGCATTGGTACTAGTCACACCTCAATATAATGTGAAATAATGGATGTTGCAGCAGGATCTCAACAAACAGGAATTATTCTTAGTATGTTTGCTACAGTAGCAATAATATTGGACACTTAAAGTACTACTGAAACCATGCCTTTTCATGTAGGAATTATGTTCTATAGGTTATTATTTTTCAATATATGCACCAAAAATTCATATAACATAACCAGTTTGTCTGTTTTCTGCAAATGGAAAACACTACAATCTCTCATTCTGCCATATTGAATTACAAAGGATGTAAACTTTGTTTACTCTGTAACTGTGGAAACAAAATGGAAGTTGTTGCATAACAAAGCCTAGCCAATTAAATTAGTGTGGTTAATTTAGCTAAGATTCCAGCATAGGTAATGGGTGGGAATTAATGCCAGCAGTACCCAATATCTTCCTCTAATCTGCTATTCCAAGTCTAAGCTTCAAACAGAAACTTGGATCTAGTTAATCACTGTGTCTTTGGTAAAATTTGGCTTGTTAAGACAGAGTACCTCAGTTCTGCCATGTTTTCTTGTTTTATGTGCATTTGCTTACTACAGCATGTGGCCTCAAATGATGCATGTCACACTTACACCACTCTCAATTGGCTTGAATAACTGTTGCATTACTTCCCATCCCTCCAATGAAATATTTATTTGTATTAGAGTGCAGTACATTAGTAGTACAGGATTCAAAAATAGAGCATTCCAAGTAGCAAGTTCATATTTTGAGCTTCAAAATGATGTGCAACTTGACTTGGTCAAACATATACAAATGGGTGTATTTGCACCTCAAAAACCCTTGAAATATAGTAATTTTGTAAACGCTCAGGAATTTTTGCCAGAAATTCCCTGGTATTCACCGATGTCACTTGTCTGTTATGTAATGACTGAGCATTCACATAACTGAACAAAGAAACAAAGACAACCAATGAGAAAGTGTTAATTATAAATAGGTCAATTGTTACAGGTTTACTGTATGAAGCATGCTCCTTACTTTACTCAATACAACTTGGTCTCAATAAATAACAGGTTTCAGATATAGTCAAGTCACAGCCTTTATACTAGTTAGCAATAATAATAACAATGCTCTCACAAGTCGATGACGGCTCTAGTGATTCTGAAAGTTCCGAGTTGGAATACACTCAGCAAATGGGTAGGGAGTGGGACAGACAACCAATGGTAAGAGCAGTGAATAGGGAGAAAGAGAGAGCAGCTGAGCAAGAAGATATGATGATGGAGGTATGTCTATGCTACCATTTTTAATTTTATTAGCAGGCATAGTTTTAGTTGAACTTCTACAGCTGGAGATTGTTATAAATAGCATGACGTAGTATAAGCATCTAAATGTATAATATAATTATCTACAAGTATGAAACAATAATATAACATGAGCATAAAATAATTGGTAGTAGCTGTAGTCTTACATATACATGTATATAGTTAGAGGCCGCTCATCCCTAATCAAAATTTCCATTGGTAACAAGGCTAGGTATGCATTTGGTAAACCTGGCCAACTTAGAGACAAGTGAATAATATTATATTTTTTAGATCACCAAATTACATTTTATGTAAACATGTTATGTACCAAAGGTATGCATTAATTGCTAAGAGTTTCTAATCTTCATCTATCCAGCCTAGGATTGACCATTCTAAACTTCAGCTAATTGTTAAATAAGCATCTTACTTACTCTAAATTTTAGGATATCTATGTACCCCCACCTGTAGAATTGTGGTGCAGCTGCGGCAAATGCCATCCTTGGCCCAACCAAGATATGAATGTTTGCTGCAGAGAGCATGAAATTTGGAAAACTAGGTCAAAATCTGTTGATGAGCTTCAGTGTATAACCTCCTACACAGATATACAAGACCTTATCAAGCCAGGACCCCTACGAGTTATGTATTATAACTACTGCAAATACCATGGCAAGTATCATATTGGGTATTGTTCAATAAACTGTAAATTATGTAGCACACTGACCAACTAGAACATAACTAGCATACTAGAGAAATTAGGGCTGATAGTTCAGTAGAGCTCCTAGCTGTGTTGACACTGTTTATGCAACAGACTTTATTATATTATATTCTGTAGCTCCTGAAACTGCAGATGCAGAGGAACTAACTCCATCGGCAGTACTGACACAAAATGACATAAACATCAGAGTGTGTCGACAAAGACGACTCTGTGCATACAGAAGCCTGATATTCTGGACTTTCCGGGATTTGAGAAAAGGGGAAAGGCGACCATTACCATCTTGTGTGTATAAAATGGTGCGGGCAACTTATCCAGGCACCGAAAATGAAGAGGAATTTGCTAATATGGAGCACACTGAATTTTCTTATGAATGATGTCCAAATGTATTAAGATATTTTGTTTATATAAACATATCACACATTCATTTTCGATTTCTTCCTCGCATAGCTTTCTTGGTATACACCGCCATGGCTTCGTCAGTCACATAGTGCGGTTTGCAATGTACTCCTCTTCTTCTTGTATTGGTCATCTCTTCTACAGCATCTAATGATTCGTAACTGGGACCTTTAGATGCTAATGTAGGAATGGTTTTCGAATCAGTCAGTGCAGGTTGGTCACCAGTCTCAATATAACTTCCTAATTTGATCATCAAATCATCTAGATATTCTACAATAGGACGCACAAATTCAAATAAGTTACAAAGAGAATATGGTGAGGGACTAGGACACCTATTGAAGAGAAATAGTAAGAGGTAGAGTTTTATGGAGTTGAGAAGCAAAATTTGTGAAAAAGCAGTAGCACAACACACCAACAACAAAATGACAAATTACAGTCATAACTTACCATATGTGGGATCTGCCCTCACATACTGAATAGTCGGCATTTGTTTTGTTGCTTTCGACCGCATAACCCGACGGCTAGGTTTACCATCTTTACGCAGTTTGACTGGTCGCGCACAGTTTTCATTGTGGTGAAGCACAGTCAGCTGAATACTAAAGAAGAGAGAAATAAAACATGCAATACATCAAGTGAACATCAGTCAAAGATTACAATACTGCAATCACTAAAAGGTATTTGGTTTTGTATGAGAATGCTGAAAAACATACCGGCTCAACATGCCAGAATAGGAAAAGCTTTCCATTTTAGGAGCATTCCTATTTAAACATCCATGGAAGCTTTCAAGTTCACTGGTAGAACATGTTCCAGCATTATCGATAGTAGGTGCCATGGCAATGATTATTTCTGTGACGTCCTTAATCAGTTCAGCATGAAGGTCTAATAAATAAAACAATAAATAAATAGAAATGATATTTTTTCCTAAAAATCACTTTTACATCTAGACAAAATTTGCAATAGGCATCTTAATGACAGACTAGACAACTGCTGACCTTTAAATGCGTAGGACTCTTATGACTATGTCATGATGCACAGTAGTAAAATAAAGCGTGAATTCTACTTGCCCTGTTTTAAATATGCTGGAACCAGTTTGTAGCCATCCTCATCATACTGGTCTTCTAGCTCACCGTGGAGGCAGTTTGGAAATGTTTCATAGGTGTGGCTGTGGATATCACAAATATGGTTAGCTTTGGACATCCACCACTCTCGTCTTAGCTGACCAGGGACAGTATTGGCAACAATATGGTACATGTGCCTAACTAGAGAAGGCACCCAGCATAACAATATCTTGTTGGCTACTTTCCGTTGGGCTAGACTAACAACTTTCTTCTGGAAGCCTACATAAATAATATGGAGCATATATAAATAAAAAATTAAACAGAGTATGTCAGAGCTACCAATCTCCAACTTGTAACAATAATGACTCCAAAGTAGAACTCAGCCCAATTATAAATGTATATGCACACTTAATCTCCTTCGCAGTTACATGCAATTTCTGGTTTCTTAGCTTCTAGACAAGCATAAAACACCTGCTAGTAAAACTTATATATGTTAAATTAAAACTAACTGCAAGCTCAGGAATCTAAACGGTTGAGCTTAGTATCTTTTGTCAAGCGATACCATCATCCCTTTATGTTTGTTACGAACTTACTTTTCGCAATATGCCAAGTGTCATAAAAATGCCGTACTTCCTTCCAATGTTCTGCCATATATTTGATGACACTAGTATGCCGATCAGTTGTGATTTGAGCCACCGACAAGCCGGCTTCAGTGATTGACTTACGGCACCTTTTTAAGCCCTCCAACTCCATCGCTGGAGAAGATCCTGTTTCAGTGCACTAAAAAAGAACAATCAGCAAATAATGCAGAATAGTAAATAAAAAAGTGCAACAAAACTTCTCAACGGCAAACTATCCAAGAACAATTCCATGCATGGTTTTTACAGTATATATACTGTATACACAGGCATTAAATACTACATGTACGTTGTATGGTACATGCTTTGTATATAATACCATATGTACATGTATATAATATTATAACTATGCATAGAAATGAATGCTCATATTCCCAGTGTTCAGTTTGTACGTGATCCAATGAAATGCTACTAATGTGTGCTAATCTACCTTTACCAGATGACAGGAGACCACTTTGCTGGTTTCTGCATCCATCAAAGTATATGTTCCATAGAGTGCAGTGTGCCCTGGACTGCTAAAACGTCCATCGCCATTAAGGTGGAGTGCCTTGGTTGAGAGCTGACCATGTAACTTGGCAATACTACCACTATACACCTCTCTGACAACCTGTTAGCAAGCACCAGTTATTTTTGTATTTATTACTGGAGTAGTCAATATGCTTGACTCGAAAACAAGCAAAGAAACTTCAGCAGCACACTTATATTGAGTGACACAAATGGAATTGACAATTGGACGCCAACGCCCAAAATTAATAAAGAAACTAAATTATTTACACGTATTGCACAGCTCAATTTAATGTCAGCTAAAAGACCAATGCTAGGACAGTACTCACCCCATGAAGATAGTGGCGCTGGTAGTGGATGAATGTACCTAAATTGGGACATTTTATGTTCAGGATACCCAGCATCCTCAACACCTTAGTTGGCAAAGAACCTGTAAAGAGGATCCCAGCACATATAAGAAGATTGAGCATTGGGGTCCTCCCAACCTTGTCTGAGTTGGTCCAGTTCCGGTTGTGACCACAGGTTAGACACGAAGTTATGTACTTCACGAAACTTCCTTGCATCTGCTGCAGTTCTACAGTGCTGTAGCTACCATACATAGGACACACTGATAGCAATTCTTCCAACTTGTGATGACTTACAATGAATTTGGTTTCATTATACCATTTCCTTTCCCTGAAGAATATTAGGTTAATAAAGAGAGTTGATGGTACAGGAAGACCAACAAGGTAATATATTAATGCACAGCATACATGAACAAATAATCTACGGAACCAAAAGAAAAATTTTTTGACAAATAACATAGGTGCTAAAGGTATGTCAGTCTTTTCCACAAATTCCTTAAAACCCCAACTTACAAGATAAATAACCAATACTATCACTTACCCAGCGTTATACTCATCTTTATTACATTGCTGCTCAGCTTCATATTCCTCATGGTCTTCAGGACCAGGAAGCCATTCATCTTGTATGCTCTGGAAAGCGCATTAAAACTGACATCATCAAAAAGCAATACTTTCACTTGTAACCTCGGCAGACTCATGCTATGAAAAAACCACTGAAAGAGCAAGAGATAATTGATATCTACCAGATCTCGATCCTCCGACATCTCATCAATAAACAATTCTTCAAAATCCTTCGGGCCAGGCTCTGGGTTGCTCAGTCTTGGCTTCTTATTGCTTGGAACTTTATCAGCACTGGCATCTTCAGTTGCCTTGACTTCAGTTGGCTTGACCTTAGCTGGCATTAACGTGCTGTCAAATGAAACACATATCTATGATTGAAGTAGATTACATATATATTGCTAAACCCAACTCATGCGAGCTGTTTCTGTTAGAATGAGGTAGCCATGGGGCATGTTAACTGGAGAGTAGTAATAACTATATACATTATTACTTTGAGTATTCATCTACGAAATATCAGGTGGACAACAACCTATACTTACATTTGTGGGTCAGTTTGCGTTTGAATGGAACGAAACTTTGGCCGGTGTAAACAGCGTCTAAGCTGTATGCCTTTATCCAAACCCTTTGATCTTCCTGGTCCTAATGATTCAGATGTAGATTCGTGCACTGGCAGTGGAATCTTTGAACGCCTTTGTGGAATGTGGATGGTCTTGGCTGTACATAAAACACTAAAAACAGAATTGATCACAAACTGTTTATCCAAGCTTTGTAGGATGTGTACCACGGTGTGGAAAATGTCTGATTCCAGATGAGTTACTACATGCAAAACTGACACGGTTGTCTAACCCGACCCAAAAGATTAAAACGACAGAGTTACGGTAATCTGATCTGAAAGTGAATACATTTTTACAAGACGCAAGATTAACCTACGGTGGATTATTAATTTCTCTAATAAACGCTCGCCGCTCTGTGGCCGTCATCATAGACCCTGATGGTTGCTGCTTTCTCGGCGACTCTACTTCCTCTTGACCATTCAAATGTATGCTTGGTATGACTGTTGGATCTTTTTTTAGAGTAAGCCTGCAATTTCAGAACAATTAAAAAGTAAAGCTATATACATGTACATGTACATTGTATTATAAGAGCATCAACAATGGGAAAAATGGATCTAGCCTTTGAGGCTGCTATCTTGAGAGATACCTAATGTTATAATATAACATATACACATACATGTATAACGTTCCAGTCGAAGGAATTGAATTAGCATTTTGACCAAAACATAGGTACTACCAAATATTGCACTAATTCATTAGTAATCCAATCACATGGCATGTATAAGCAGGATATTTTACCCAAAACTCTACTGTGTACTAACTACACAGGCATGGGCTATCAATTACACACACAAGTGAACTTTTGTTGGCTAGATTATAGGCAGTCCCCTAGTATATGAGCTCTATGACATGATTCAGCAAGATTGACACAAATTATTCAGTGAGGTTGATACATTTATTTAGTAAGCCTACTAAATATTATCCTGATGTGTAATCCAAAGATATAATTTAAAATCTCAGGGAGGGTTTTCAACACACAAGAGGCAAAACTAGTCTCATAAATTTCCAGGTGCAGAGTTAGTGCCCCACCGTGATAGATTGTAGTTAGCTAAATTCAAATAGGCTTAAAATGCTTAAAATTTTAGAGAATTAGATTGTTGGAAATTTATCAATCTTCAGTACTTACTTGATTTTCTCATGGGGCATTATTCTATATTGATGCCAATTGGCGAAGCATTCTGGGGTAAAATGCTTAAAACACAGGCGAGCCGATTTAGACCATGTGAAATTGCTAACATGTGTTTGCACAAATGCAGTCCATAACCTCCTCTGCTCATTTGTGGATGTGGTATATTCTGGCCATTTATGTAGATGACGCTCTTCTTCACAATTTGCCGCAGCACATCTATATCTTGCCATATCTCTGTGTGTAGGCCTATATAAATACAACCCTGATAAGAACTGTGATAGAAAACCAACCCTTAGCTGACAATAACTTCTACAATATGAAATATTTAGTACTCTACATGGCTATAATACTGTTTACATGTATATAGGCCTAGTTGACATACTATAAATAGATCACATCATGTATGCATCTCTAACAAATCAGAACTAAAGCTATCTAATATTAGTGTATATTTAAAACAGTACAAATCATGTACTGTACTGTACTTTACAGAATAGGCCAACTAGTATAACCATTGAATTTATGCTGAATGCTGTCAAAAATGAAATGTCAAGTAGAGTATTAAACTGAAAAACAGAAATATTATATTTTCTCTTTTTTAGTTTAATAGCCTACTCTCTATTTTTAACAGCATTCAGCATTATTTAAAATATAAATTAAACACTGCAATTAGAATAATACAATTACTTATAATAATATTAATATTACTTGTTGGCTAAATTATATCTAATATTAAAAATATAGGACATTATACATGTAATAATAATTTCAATTTGTATATGGCAATGCAATAATATTCAGGCCTATGTTCATAAATTTTGTTGTCAGATCATATAAACATTCAATACTATAATAATATTATAATATGCAACGATAATTGTTGAATTGTGTAAGACTAAGTTAGTAGCCTACATTACAACTGCAAACCCAGCTTAGCTAGTTGAATCAAACAATTAATTTACAACTACAGTTATCATTCTGAATTTCTATTACACTTTCTAAAAAATATTGTTAGATTATCATTATGAAGATAAAGATGAAAAACAAAACTTACATACTAGTGTGTTATTTAAATAATGAACTTTAATATATAATAACAATAATATTTAATATAATATTGTTGTTATTGTATTGTTTGCCAAGATATAAGTATAATAAATGCATGTATAATAAATATAATAATTAATAATTAGGTATAATGACGATATAAAAAATATAATCTTCATATTTGATGTTGTAACCTAAACTACACACAATACAAGTACACCAGTAGTGGCTAATATCTAATATTATACTTATATTGTCATAGTTATTATGTTATAGTATTAGTCATAGTGATAGTCAAAGTCAATAGTCTAGTGCTTAGGTCAGAAGAAAAGGCTTGGAAACAGTAACTTACCTTAGTAATACAATGAAGTGTTGCTTTTAGTTGTAGTAGTAGTACTTAGTAGAAAAGATAGAAATTTTCTCAAGTTACTTTTATTTAGTACAAAAAGGCATAAATGTACTGTATCTAATGAATCCAGTTTACACGAGCTGGATGAAACATGGGAACAAAGATAGTGGCAACAAAGAGCTTTTACTCCCTTTGGTGGCAATGTCTACTTTAATGACCTTCACCTAGTTTAGATTTCAAGAAATTCCCTGGAGAACTAATAGTAGGTGCCCCTATTTATGAAACTACTAGTAGCAAGAATGTAGGCTAGCAACGTTTAGCTTATTGCGCTCGTGCGCATGCCTAGATGACCTATTAAAGCAGAGCACAATGATAATTGTAAACAAGCCCTTGTTCACTGATAAATTTCAGCAAATCACCGGGACAAAAATAGAATCCCCTTCACACAATAGTAGTTGAAGAACCAAGCTATGCATATGTTGCATGAATACTAAAAATAGACCGATGATTACTAGTAATTTGCATTAGAAGAACCAGTGTTTGCGCGGCTCATAGGACTAGCAGTCAACGTGCCGCTTGGTTGCACTAGTTGTAACCCGAACAAGTGACGTCACTCATTCACCTATTGTTGAATAGCTGAGCGTTTTTGGCAATATATAAACTTTGCAGGCTTATTGCACTAAAGTAAATGAAGTCAATATAATCAAGTTGCATATCATCTTGAAGCTAAAAGTGTTACCTAACTGACTAGAATGGTCAAATCCTCAAAAATTGAATACTTTAATATGCAGTACTACAATGCATGCACGTTGTGATACATGTACATACTGATACTGTATTAGACCATAACACAGTATAATGTTATTATATACAGTTATACTATATGTATATACTGTGTTTATAATATTCAATGTAATATAACATATCATAGTCTATCTAGTATATACTACTAAATGTATATACTACATGTATATAATAGTATCTACTCTATATTTTCATGCAAGTACTACTGTATATCTATACCTACATGTACATGATTTGTATTAATAAGTAACATGGTTGAACAATTTGTAATCTCAAACAGGTCTGGATGTACATGTAGGTCTGTCTATATAGCAATTATTACATGCATATATTATACTTGTGATTTAACTATCAAAATTATTTTGCATGTATACATACATGACTTTGTATTAAAAGTACTAACAATGTCTGCAGAAGTATTATATTACTACAACATAGCCATAGCCCTCAACAAGCTTTGGTCAGCAACTAAAGGATATTTTGTCTCAATATCCTCACTCATAGCTTCCTTTGCTTGCCCTGCTTGTACTGTAGTACTCAATGGCTGGTCATTTTATTGAGAAAACCATAGGATTACATAAGCCAAATAATTACAGAAAGCTTATAGCTGTGAGATTGTAGTGTAAGTATGGGGCACCTGGTAACTACCCTACACAGGACTATAATTAGAGAGCCAAGCAATGGGCCTTCACACGTCATACAGGATGTGGACAACACCCCTGTAACTTAGGAATTCCTTTTCCAGAACCCACTTGTACTGGGAAGTATTACAAGTAGCTTTTAGATATATTATCTTTACCAAGTATAGGCATTCAGTACATGTAGCTTTTAGATTATAGCTTCACCAAGCATAATACTTATATACAGATAGCTAGTAGAGCACTGGGTACCAGTTCCTCACTAGGCAATAGGCTAATGCCAGTAGAGGTTAGACAGATAAAGGGGTTAAAATCTGTAAGTACGGTTTTTGTATTATTTCTGTGTTGTTTTGTATATTGTTCTGCATTGTTTTTGGTGAATTATTTTTTGTATTATGACATGTGTACGTTTTTCTTTGTTGTTACTTAGGTTACGAATACATACGTGTAATAAAGGGAATAACATACACATAACGTAAAGATACCCAGTCAACCCATAACCTCATACTGGCACACCACTTTTCATGATAATTTTATATGCTGACATATTTCAGCCCAAATTATTTTCAGAGTTTTAATAAAGTGAATATAGCAGCCTCAGGGCTTAAAGTTTAGACATACCAAACAAAATATTATCATTTCTGTAGCCCTTTAAGTATCTTCCAAATTCGGTAGAAATTTTTAATTACAGATCAGTGCTGCCAAAACTTGAGTAATTATTGCCAAAAAATTCATCAAATGGCCCGCAATCTAGTAATGATTGATTGGACAATCTCAGAGATTTGTTTTTCCTGTGCTCTGAAAGAGCTCTGCAGCATGGTGGCTTATTATAATTTTCACTCTTTCAAATAATGAAACTCATGAGCTATTTTGTCCATACAGCATTGTTTGACTTACATGTGGTTGCAAAATCGATGAAAGTTTTATAAGTACAATAAATTTGCATTAATTTCTTAGCTTTATTGATGTTTAGTGTTTATAATGAAAGATGATACTGCATCTGAACCACCGGGTAATTTCATCGGAAATCATCTGATTAAAATTAAGCTATTACAAATTTACTAGAATTCTGATCATCTGATGCTGTTTGTCCGTCAGTCTAGAATTAACGAATGTTAACATTGTCAAATAGAACACAACTTTTCATAAATAGACAAACACTGAGTGGCCTATTATCATTATTATTAATTTAATACCTCATGTTTCCGAGTCTCATTTGGATGTCACCGCTTCAGGGTAAGACAATTGCAAATTGACTTTCAAGATCAGGAAGCGTTTGATATTCAAAGGGAGTAAAAAATAAATCCTCTGCAAAATAATGCTACATATACATTCTGTGATTATGGATGAGGATTGGAGCTGTTGAGTTGAGAATATTTTTGAGTAGAAGAATTTCAGACAATTTTGTTGGATTAAAATAGTTTAAAATAGACGTTTGCTTTCCTGATTGAGATGACACTGGAACTGCTGAAATTACAAAGACCAATTTAATGCCTATGGCACTTGGCATGCAATGCCATGTATTCATTTGGAAAAAAATCATTAATTGCCTTGAAATCTGATATAGAATCCTGAACCTGACTCAGGTAATAATCTCGACTTCATTCCACCCATACCAGCTGGAAGCAAGCCAAGTGTAATGAAATCAGTGTCTTCAAGGTAACACACGCTTCTGGAATGAATGGCAACACCATCTAAAGTTGTTATATCGAACCTTTCCTGGCATAATTGATTGATGTCGAAAACCATAATGCTCTGCCTTATAACAAAACCAGACTTGTGTTGAGTCCTTAAATGAATATTTACAATGCAATCCTTCCTTATGTTGAATTCTGATGGATAGTTGCGAGTAGTTATGCTGAGATCACTATTCCTACTGTGTATTTGATGGCCTGTCCAGGTTCAGCACAGAATTCTGCTCCATGAACATATGCTAAAATAACAATTTATTCCTTGAATTGCGAGAGAGAAGAATTGCATGAATAATGGAAGTAATATCAATTTAACAGTTTTACTGTGAATTCTAATTGTGCAATTCAATTTCCATTTTTGTGGTAAAAACCAAATTCTACATCTCCAAGATCTATAATTATAAAGTTTTCCAACTTCGCTATGCATCATGAGAATCCTCAGCGTCGCAATTGCATGAGAAAAAGTAAGTTTGATGTCGTGGCACATGCTCAAATTCTGATTACACTTAAGAGGCCTACATATCATGTGATTAATTTTTTTTCTCTGTGCAGCACTTGAAGCCTTCTTTACCAAGAGTAGTCAATTAATGCATATATTTTCATTTTGAAAACGCATAGTGAAAAACAAAGCAGAATCAGGTGAGCCAATTAGTTAGCAGGGCTGTCAGCCAGTCAGTCACTCGGTCAATTCATTACTGGTTGATCACTCTGTCGATTTGTCAGCTGGTCAACCAGATTTTTAGTTACCAAGTCAGTCGGCGGTCAACCATTCAGTCAGTAATTCAATCAATCATTCAATCAGTTGGACAGTCACTTGATCAGCCAGTCGGTCACTCAATCAATTTGCTGACCAGTCAGATGGTCATTCATTTGGTCAGTTAATCTATCAGCTGGGCAGTTGGCTCATCAATCAGGCAGTCAGTGAGTCTGCCAGGCAAACACTCACCCAGTTAGACAGGCGGTCAACTAACCAGCTAGTCACTCAGTGAGGGTAGTTCATCTACCCAAAACTGGTTCCACAAAACCCTTGTTGTACATGCATGTCAATTAAAATAATAAATTTATGCAATGTTCATGTACAGTGTACTGTATATACAATGTACTTACTGTAAGAGGTTGTGGTAACAAGCACTGCAAGCCGTAGCATTGAGGTTGCAAAAGATTGCTGCATGTGCTTATCAGCATAAAATAATATCCACAATTCTAACCATCTACATCTAGTTATGAAATCTTCCTACTATTAACCATAGGAACACACTTTAGCAGTGTAGGTATTAGTTTGTGTACCATCATAGATGTATACTGCATGGTAATTGATAATATAATATTTTCTTCAACACAATTCAACTTTTCTCTTCACACAGTTTAAGATATTTATTACAATGTAATATGTGACTTCTTTGTTCATCTATAATATGAGCCTGTACATTTACATTGTATACGTCTTTGCTGCCTGCTTGCTATCAGATTGTTTGATAGTGTGGAGTGACAAATCAATCATTCATACACTATCATTATGTGATTAAAAATTAAATAGGTAACAACACACAGTCTCACAGTCTCACCATGTGTATTGATAACATTATGGCTGCAATGTTGTATATTATTTTAACAGCCCACCATTGCCAATTGTGCATCAAGCTAATTACTACCGCACTGCAGTAGGTTCTGTTACACTTGTACAATGTACATGTGAAAATGTACATGACATGTATCGTGGTAGCTGTACTACATTAAATAGATCATAGTTGATGCCACAGTTGAAATAGTTGACATTTTATTCTCAACGTATGTGATGAAAATAATTATAATCAGCAAATTAGAGCCCAGTGACCCATCTGATTCATAAAAATTAATTAGCTTATAGGAATATTGTATTGTTTTGCTGTGTAAGGTTACGTACGATATAGGCACGGGTACGGGAAGCGCTTGGAAGTTGGTTGTTGACGACCAAGGTTGCTTCCACACATTACATAAAGAGTGAACGGTTAGTTAAGCTCTATGATTGTTGATAAAGACGTAGGTCGAGGCTGGGATTTGTAGAAGAGTCCAGGGTCGACGTAGGTTTGTAGGTTTATGCTCCAAAGGAGTGTAGAAAAAGATAATATTGATCTAAGGGCTTAGACCCAACGATGGATTCATGAAGAATCCGGGATCGGCTGAAGTCCGATGAAGTAGAACTCACAAAGAGTGTAGAAAAAGTGCTTAAACAGTGTGAGAACGAGCTCGCCGCTTAGGTCCAAGAAGACCTGTAGGTGGAGCTGCCTGCCTGCAAGAGTAAGACTCTGTACATTGAGTTAGGAGATGTTGCTTTATTAGAGGCAATCCACAACTGATTTGCACAACAAATGTGCTGGCTTTTATACATAAAGTACTTCCGGAAAAAGGTAGGACAAAGTATCGGGCTGGTACGATAAGGTATTGGGCCGGAACTTGTACAACAACATGGTGAAGTTCCACCAAAAGGGTTGGCCTTGCACTGAAATTGCTTAAAATATACCAGAGCGGATTATATATTAGTATGATCGTGTTCTAACACATCGGCCCCAAAAGTATACAGGTAAAAGACTTGGAGAAAGCAATGAGGATAACAAGTACTTGCACACATAGTATAGTTGAATCATGTAAGAAATGCGACAGCCTGATTGGCTAATAATAACAATATAAGGCACATTATAATTGTATGCAGTAAATGATTTTAATAGTAGGATAATATAGAGTAATGTCCATGCATGTATAAGATATGGATAAGAGCAATGTTCATGCATGTATAAGGTATTTTCAGTGTGTAGCTAACCAAGGGAGACTATTGCTACGGAGGCTGGTTCACTACAAGATACCCGTTCTGCATACTACAGAGCTAGGACAAATAGTGTTATGGGGCTATGTTAAATTCATGCATTACAGAGTTAGGTCAGTCACCACAGGGTTAGATCAGATACAAGTTAGTTAGGTCAAATAATATGCTCAGGCTTGACTGATTCCGTAAATATTTTATACAACAGTGACACCCTACTAGTTGTTTGCTACATGTAAGTTACTTGATAGTTAGTAGAAAGAATCCTTATAATATCGGAAAGCAGTGTCAGAGCAATGTATCTACTGTCTGTATAAATCATAATCAGTGGTCATCCATTACTCTGACATACTAGAGTCCACCTAAAATATACATTATATATATTATAACATTATATTTAGTTAAATATGTCAAGTACGGATAGTCCAATAGGATCCAAGTCACCATGTGGGAGAGAAATACTAATCTTGTCTAATATAGACTGGTGATCACAGTTCATGGGCTCTACATATTATATTTTGCTGTATATAACAAATTACAAGATCTAGTGCACTAGTACCTAGCATAAAATCTCAATACTGGTGAACCTGTGATACAGGCATAATATAAAAAATGTCTGATAAATAGCTATTAGGTGTTTCTAGCAGTTTCAAATACATGTATTTTAGTGTTAGATGAGCAATAGATATGTGTAATATGTGTATGACACTAAAACTATGTTCATGCAAACAGAAGGTATCATTTCATGGTGTTTTACGTGATCTGAAGATTTACGTTGATTATAATTGATAGTTCCATTGTTAGAGAAATAGAGGCAAATCGTAGCTAAGCTAAGCATACTCACCTCCAATGCTGGATAAACCCTCATCTCATATGGGAGAATGTCTTCTTTTTTCACTGTCAAAATTATTAATACACAACATACTCTCAACAGGATTCAAGAAAACAGATGTTAAGGTGCTACCATCTGATCTCGCAGTAGAAGGACTATGGAAAGACTAAAACTCAATGAAGTTCATAATTTGGTCTATTTCACCAGAATGGCGGAATCCGGATAGTTCGAACCTACCTACCTCAAAGACCCTTCTCAGGGCTACCCATATATGAGAGACCATTTTGGTTAACTTGTTACAAGATGTGCAGTATTTTCTATTTCACATATGAGAGACCATTTTTGTTAACTTGTTACAAGATGTGCAGTATTTTCTATTTCACTTGCATGGCAATTTGTGTTAAAATTTATGTTAATGCAGCCTGTCCATCGCAATTGGTGCACAAGTTCATTTTCACTGCTTTGTTGGAAATCCGAAATCAGTATCTCTTGTTTAAGTGGCGATGGGACACAAGATATTGTTTTTACATTGTTTTTAGTTATTTCATCAGATTTCTCACACATTCTTACCCCTAGTCAGTGAAAACTAGCAATGTAAGTCAATTAGATATGCCCGTTGCTAAGTTCTGAATAGTGTAAACAATAAATTATTAGTTCGAAAACTTTAAACCAGATTTTCTCAGTTCGCCTTTTTATGAAAATCGACAGATATGGGCCCAGTAGTTATCCTGATAAAAATTGAACCGTTGGTGCTAGAATAAAAAGGAAAACAGATTTGAAATTCTCATAAATTTCTGCATCTGAAAACATAAATATCTCAAAATCTTTGGGTACCTCCCGATGTCTGATTCTGATAACAGGGGTCACATATGTTTTGCTGTATATAACAAATTACAAGGTCTAGTGCACTAGTGCCTAGCATAAAATCTTAATACTGGTGAACCTGTGATACAGACATAATATAAAAAATGTCTGATAAATAGCTATTAGGTGTTTCTAGCAGTTTCAAATACATGTATTTTAGTGTTAGATGAGCAATAGATATGTGTAATATGTGCAGTGCTCAAAGTCAGCCGGTTCGGACCGGTTCGCCGAACCCCTAAGAAAATTAGCACTCTGTCTTACCGGTTCTACCGAATAGGTAAAAAATAAATATGTTGTAGAAAAAAGTTTTGCATTATTTTATTACAATTTCTTCAATTGATTGATCACCAAGCAATGTTGTGGGGAATTCCAACAGCAAAATTGTCATCTGTCGTAAGAAAACGAGCAGAGATGAGAGATTGCAGCTCAGTTGGATGAGAGCTCAAGTAGATTTAAGGAAATGGGAAAATTTGAATAGCTAAAAGCAGGAGTTTGAAAATACTGGGATGGTGCTATTAAGCTCTCGGTAATAACTACCACACTTTTAGAACCTAGGCAATAGATTTTTTCTTCACTGAACAAGCAATCCTCTTCTGATATCAAATTATCATTTATCATATCAATTCTAATTCAACTATGTCAAAACAAAGGAGACTGGAAAGTTTTTTTACTACTGCTGCTACTACTACTGCTAGTAGTTCAGGATTAGAGTATTCTATTCACTCACTGAAGACAGCACAAAATTAAAAATATTAAAAAAATTTTCAGAATTTAATTGAATAAAAAATGGTATATTAAATTAATAATAATATTTGAATAAATAATTAAATTATTTTGTTTATTGTTTCTATTTTGATTCTATATAGTTGAAAGTGATTGTATTTTGCAGATAATAGTGCATAGTGATAAAAGTGTATAAAATATTAGTTTTAATTTTAATTATTATAATTAATAAATTATGTTTTGACTATTTATTTTTATAAACATTGAATCACATTGCTGTAACTAACATCAACAGTGGATGTGAAAGCGTACAAAGATAAAAAATATCATATGATTGGTGCACAGGATTCTGGATATTAATGGTGCCCCATCATGTGTGATGGTCAGCATTCACTTAGTCCCTTTGCTCAATACTTGTTGGTATGGTCTTGTCTTTGATTTTGAGTTGAGTTTATCTGTTGAAACCTAGTATATTAAGACGTGTGAACACTTCTGCAATTGGTTTTTGAAGGGCTTTTAGGCACTGAAATCGCTCTTAGGGCTTCAGCGGCCGGGGCTCCGCCCCGGACCCCGTTGGGGGGCTTACAGCGCCCCCCAAACCCCCTGCTGGAGAATAGGTAAGAAAAAAATTAGACTTTGAGCACTGAATATGTGTATGACACTAAAACTATGTTCATGCAAACAAAAGGTATCATTTCATGGCGTTTTACGTGATCCGAAGGTTTCCGTAGATTATAATTGATAGTTCCATTGTTAGAGAAATAGAGGCAAATTGTAGCTAAGCTAAGCATACTCACCTCCAATGCTGGATAAACCCTCATCTCATATGGGAGAATGTCTTCTTCATCATTTGAAGGGCGATACCCAGTGCCTGTGTCCCTGAAGAGTTGAGTCAATATAATAATAATTATAATAGTAAACCTAACCTATTAAGAAGAAACAAAAATTATTTCCCATTTATGTGTAGATTCAAATATAACCGACATGTATTTAATATAGCGTAATGTGTGATATAATAAATATGCACTCAGCAAACCGAAAGCGGAAAAATATATTTAGATGATTTGGTAATTTGTTCACCTATAATATTTTTAGAGAGAGAATTCATTTTCTCGGCAGTCAGAGACTTGCTTCACATCCATGAAAATACCAGACACTGACCGGGGTTTGTACCTGGGGCCTCTACATCACCTAATTGCCTAGCACAGTAAACAGAACATGCTACCCACAACACTAGCTCAGAAACCTTAACAGGTAAGCAGTAGACATGCGCCCCTCGTATTATGGCCACCTTGTTATATAGGGTATAATAATATACCCTATATAACAAGTTAGCCATGTATTTTTCAAACCATGGGCTACATGTATTTCAGTATGAAAACAATGCAAGGGACAGAACTCACTGGCCCTACTCCAAATATTCATATCACATCGTGCACGTACATGTACATGTAGATACCTGGAAGTACTCACCTTCTATGCTTTCAACAGCCAAAGATCACAACTGCTATCATAGCAGCTACTAAAAGCCCTGTTGTTGAAGCCAATACCAAGACAGTCACATTTGGGGAACTGTTAGAGGAGGTCTGAGGAGCAGAGGATTTCTTTGTGATGTCAGTTGATCCCATTTTAGTTGTGGTTTCTAAACAAATACTTTGTATAAATTAATGTACTATTGTGTAGATGCTGTATTTGTCTTATTGTAACACAACACTTTTATTGTTGTTCCTAGACATATTTCAGTACATCCCTCAGGAAAATTACCATATAGGTTATCGAAGGATTGAAAGGCGATGCAAAATATGGTTGTTCTAGGGGGGTACCCTAGAACAACCACAGTGTCAATACATTTTTGTAAAATGACAACTGTGGCTGTTATATTATTATATAGCTACAAGTACATTGCGTCATGAATGAACGGTCTATTGATTGCAGGCCAGTTGGATCAGCTTTGAGTGGGGGTGGACAACTGATTATTTGGTCTCAAATGATAATATGGCTAAATTTAATTCATATTTTTCTTGTACGAGTAGTTTTGATGTTCTTCTACTTCTTATTCACATTTGCAGTACCTTTGGTATGTTGACCATAGTCTATGCAGTAACTTCTAATTTTGTCAATGTTACCCCCAACAGCAAGCATGCTTTAGCTCAGGTTTCTTAGAAGCAATGCTCTTTTGACTAGGGCATCAACCATGAGGCCCATTATAAATAAGTGGAAAGGACCTAAAGGCTATTTGTTATTAATAATGTAATTGTCTTCTCTTGAAATGAGTTTTCCAACCTCCATCTTGCATATTATGCAGACTGCTTCAGTTTCAGTTTGTTTCTTTGTCCTACTGCTTGAACTTTAGAATGGAACCAGCTGTTGGCTGAAAAGGGAGAAGTTCAGCATTAGCTTCACAAATCACTTACTTCTCAAACTCTGACTATCACTGTGTAGTATTTCTTTAGTGCAAATTGCAATCATTTATAATGATAATTATATATAATATTCAGTAATATAAATATTGATATTCTATTCTGTTGAGTATTTTTATTTTTATTTTAGACCTACTCGATACTTACACTATTACTATACTTTTACTAAACTACATGTGATTTTAATTCCCCATAGTCATTATCATATATAATTATGCTATAGAAGCCATATGATGTGGTATGACATATGAATAATTTATGCAATATTATTACATAACTTTAAGATAATCAATCCAATGCGTGAATTTCAATATGAATATAAATTAAATTTATAATAATATAATAATAATAATAATCATTATAATATAATTAAATAAATAGTCAATAGTTTAAATGATTTTAACAATTATTCATATTGATATTGTTTAAAATAATATAAAATAGTGTAAAATAAGTATAATTATAACAATCATATTTTAGGCCTAAATGTCTACCAATTTTATTTTTGAATTAGAATTTATTATTGTTTTCATTTGCCAACATCGTAAATGGCTAAAAACTGAAAAGAAGTAAGCAGACACAATAATCTCCATATGAATGCGGACATTATATTACCAATTTAAATTCTTATACTAGCATATGGTATAGGTCCCTATGCGTACTATTAGTATTATAAAATTTAATAATGTAATACTCGTATGAACAAATAATTAAATTAAATTATTATTTGTAATAGGCCTAATTACAGCATAGTTATATAAAAACAAATTATAGTAAATAATAAAATGTGATTAAATTTTAATTTTTTATTAAATTGTTTACCCTGTTAATAACATAAATGCTGAAAACTAACTTTAAAGGTAATATTAATTGAGTATTTGATAAGGCCTTTTACTGTGTAAGCCCTATCCTTACAGTGGTAAAGGGGCATTTCAAAAAGACAGATAAAACAGGACATTTCACTACCGGACTGTTCGAAACTGTTTTGGTTATTTTTAGAGGAGCACAACTTACATACAATTAATTTCAAATAAATAAAAGATAATTTTGAAAATAGAAATTATTTGAAGTCTAGGGTTTAGAGGTTTCAAACTGCCTGGTGTTGAACTGTCTAGTTTCGAAAGGTCCTGTTTTGAACTGTCCTTTTCAAACAGTCGCAAAATCCCTCCCAATCGTGCAAATCAATTTTTTGAAAGTTTCCAAGTTGTAGTAGGCCTAAGTTTTATCATGTAAGGCAGCAGAGCTGGGTCCAAGTCATAGGTTTGACTTGACAAGAATTTAATTCACTAGTCGACTTGATTTGGACTTGCCAACTTGGTGACTTGACTTTGACTTGCACATCAATGTGACTTCACTTGACTTAATTTGAAAATCTGAATTACTTGTGACTTAGGACTTTGAATTGGGGTATACCAAGTCAATGTGACGGATAAAATTGTGTACACTGTTTAGCCAACATAAAAAAACAAGTCTTAATTGTCTACCCACATATCACTTTCCTCAGAGTATATCAGGGTTAGGGGTTTGAGACTATGCACTACAATATGAACTAGTTTGGAATTACAGGGTAGCTAGTTGACACCCCCTTATCGTGTGCTGCTTACGTCCGATTAAACACTGTATCACCATTACTAATGTACAATACCACATGACCAGTCTAGATATTAGTGCCAATATCATTCATTACATCATCTATAGACTGGTTCTTTATCATAGTTGAATGGCATGCATACCCGGCTAAACTTTTGCATGGTTTGAAACAGAGTTGTGTCCCAGTCGACTTGCAAGTCAACAAGTCAAGCCATTTTTTAAAACTTTGGAGGCAAGTCAAGTCCATGTCGAGTCAGTGCTACCTTAAGTCAAGTCAGCTGTCATGCAAGTCACAAGTCAAGTTCAAGGCCGCTTGTCTACTTGCAAGTTGAAATGCAAGTCAAGTGGGAGACAACTTCAAGATTATTGTACATCTTTCCAAACATCACTTTTTTTCTTTTAGTAGACATTCCAATGCATGAAAAACCATGCCAAAATGTAGTTGGATGGGCATGTATGCTAGACATTAATTATGGCAACTAGTCTATGTATGTAGCAATATTGGCACTACAGTTGAGACTGGTCATGTAGTATTATATACAGTATTGGTGACGGTGATACTGTGTTACATAGCATATAAACAGAACATGGGACAGTACAGAGTGTCCACTGGCCAGTCCTGCAATTCCAGTCTACGTATTGTAGTTTAATTGACTAATTATTGCATTGTGCATTGTGCATTGTATTCACTACTTACACCATACTACTTGCACTACTTTATTCTCCACATTGACTTGACAGAACCCAAGTCAAAATTACAAGTCATTGCTGCGTCCAAGTCAAGTCACATTGATATGCAAGTCAAATTCAAATCAAGTCAGCGTGTTGACAAGTCCAAGTCAAGTCGACGTATGACTTGACTTAGCAAGTCAATCTATGACTTGGACCCAGCTCTGGTATGCAATAGATTGCAATGTCTATTAAAAAGGCGATGTTTTGTAAAAAAACCTGTCAATGTTTTTTGAAGTTGTCTCCCACTTGACTTGAGACTTGCATTGTGCACCGACTTGAAGCAGCTCTGACTTGACTTCAACTTGGCTTGCCTCCAAAAGTTTACAATGAGTCGACCTGTTGACTTAGATCCAGCTCTGTTGGATAGAGACTGAAATAAGAAGTTTAAATTTAGCTTTGTTATGTAGTGAACTACAACTATCCTAGGCATCCCATAGGAGACTGTGCCAAGGAGCTGTGCACCTATTGGCTAGCAGGATAAACGGATTTACGGTAGCTAGCCGACTTGTAGAAGACTGCAACCCTTATCTTCATAAACTTTGGTGAGTGAAGACAAGGGTTTCTTTGTACCCGGTTGCTTGTTGCTGTAGGTTAGCTAAGGATAAAACCATTGCAGACAAGGTGAAGGGATGAAGAAAAAACTTAAACTTTCCTAGGTTATTTGAACTCCAAAACTGAACCAACTGGACATGTCAAAACCATGTAGGCTGCAGTGCTTTACTATAACCAACTAAAAGACCAAATTAATGCAGCCCAGTAAATTTATTACAATCAATTCAGACCGGTGCTTATTATAGATATAGGCCTAAATAACATTATTTATATTTATGTAAATGATTGATCAAAACTTCACCTGCTCAAACCATTATTGCATTAACTAGTAGTTATAATATTATATTCCATATCGTTTTCAGGATTTTTATTTGATGCAAGGAAAAGACAGAAAGATGCAGACACTTGGCAACTACCAGAAAGTGTGGTTCCAACATCAAACGAAGAGTCAGACTTATGTGGGAGCAAATCCTATGAAGCTGTAAGCAAAAATTCCCTAGTGTATTATTGTACTTAGGATGCCTGCCTGGTTGGTCAAAACTAGATTAAACCTATAATAGTAGGCTAAATGTGTCACATATGACTAAAATTGTTTAAGGTAAACAGACAGGATAGGCCTACTTGACCTGCATTTCAGCCATGCAATGCCCTAACCAACATGTATTACAAAGTGTATAAATTTACACCTAGTAGTATATATTTGTAAAGAACATGCATGCTGTCAAACTACTTTGGGTTGTGATTGAACATCATGGCACTTCTGACAGAGTCATGTTTTTTTTCATTTATTTATATTAGTTTATGTCATCATTATTCAAATAGTAGTGATATTAAAATAAGGTAATAGAACATGGGGCTAATCACATAGTTCGAAACTAGAGTTGTGACAGCCCCATTCCAGAGGTTCGCCAGCCACAGAAGGCTGACACATGCAACCAGGGACACACGCTGCGCCCACCCACTATGCATCAAGCTCCCAGAGATGAGCAGCCAGGTGTCCTGCATAGACCCCACCGCGGAGGCCTCGTAGGTCCCACGCATGCTCACCAAATAGATTAGCGGCAGTAAAATAGATAGACCTCTTTCCCAGTTCCGAATTAACTTTAATTGATTTCAGTGGATTTTTCAATGTCATGGGGTGTACAGTCTCAATTAAATTAAGATTATTAAGTTGATTGTTAAAGTTGACCTTCTTTGCAAACCCACTATTTAGCACCATGGCTGTCATAGCTTTATAATCATATCTAAACTGTTAGTGGAGTAACTATCTCATGCTAAACTGCACGAAAAGTAGTCAAAAATGGTTAAAATTTCCATGATAATGTTTGCAGTGAGAGTTACCCACCCTTACTAATAATGTCAATTCGCATAAATTGTATCCGATTTTCTCAACTTTTTCACGCTGTACATTGTATCAAATAGTCAAACCTGCTATCATAGTAAACATGTCTTTGTATAATATGTATTTCTAGGTAACACAAGCATGTGGGGGAGAGACTACTCTGATTCTATTAAGATACATGGGAGATCTTCTAATGACTTTAGAGAAAAGCTAACTATGTCTATCATGCTCTTCGCAAGGTTGTTTGTTAGTAAGTGAAAATTTGGCTAACGAACTTAATAGAAAAATGGTAGCCGGTTGTTTTACCATTCTTGTCATAGTTATGGGTGCACAAAATTAGTCTAGATTGCAGGTCAACTACACCTTGTTTGCACAACAACCTCTCACAGTTGCAACTTAGCTTATACACATACTTAGATGATTGCCTTTCTCATGTATTCACAATAATATAGATCTCTGTTGACACGTACAAATAGTCTCTAACAATCAAGCAGTCCCGTGTAACATATTTCTGATCGAGTATTTATGTCAGTTCAGTCATTAATATTGTATCTTTCTACAAAATTATGAGATACCATGCTCCATGATGCCGCAGAGTTTAAAAATAGATATTTTGATAGAACCCCTAGTTTTATTATAAGATATTGGCATGGGTTAATTAATGTAATGATAGAGGGTAGCACTAGCCCTATTGTATAATTTTATTTCTACTGTTTCTACATTTAATCCTAGTGGCCAGGTGAACTGTCTGCATAAGTAATGATGATCAACCTTTTGTTGTTTTATGTTTCAGTAATGATGGGCTTACGAAGAAGAAAGATACTTCACTCCTATGCTCCCTTTCCTACTAATGGATTCAACTACAGGTACTGTATGTCACAATTAAAATAAATGATATATTTGTACAATGTAGGTCCTAAATCAGTGGTATTCAATTCAAATTTTAATAAATGTACATGTATGTTTGGTACATGCATGTGCAAGTCCCTGGCTTAGCAATCATTTATTGTGTTTTATTGTTATTCATAGTCTTGGCCAGCAATCTGAAAATTTCAGCGACTGATGCCTGCATTTGTGCTGCATTAATGTCGTATTCAACCACATTTCATGCAGTTTTACAAACTGAAATGCATGTGAACACACAGCCATATTATATGTACATGTAATATCGCTAGTACCTGGCAATGTACCTGGCCGCTATGTACCTGGCCTCTAGCTTGGGGGCCCAGTCACCTGTTTGATCCTCAACCCATGTAGTTATAATCAATAAGAAGCTGGTAGAATTAGTCATGTAATTCGTTAGTATTATTTAGTGTCAGTAAAAGGGTTCTGCTGGTAAGCAGTAGTCATTCTGCCAATGTTGCACCATTCATCAACATAGCCTCTACAAAGTTGTGATTTTCTTCTGCAAATTGCAGTAATAAAATTCTGATTTTCATTTGCAGAATAAGAAGAGATTACAGAGGAAGGGAAAAGGAAAGAAGTATAATAATTCAATTATATCTATGTAATTATTGTAATAAACAGGTTGTAATAAAACAAGTATTCAATACAAATTATGTTTCTCTGTTTATTTACATGTACATGTATGTTAGACTTATACTACAGCTGGAACTACTAGGCAGGTGTCGAAAATATGTACAAAACAGTTGCCTTCTGTGAAAGAGCATTAAGGATAGCAGAGTTTATTTTTTCACGCTACTATGATGTACAAACAATTCCAATCCTAGCCCAAACCACTAGTGACTTCTTCACAAGTCATGATCATGAGTTCATAACCAATTTAAATTTGAATTGCTTCTAGAATCAATCTTTTTGAATGTACATGTAAGTAAAGTATTTCTACCAAGTTCATTCTACTGTAGGAGCATAACAAGACTCCAGAAGCCAAGCCATAGTTGATAATGTTGTTAAATATCATGACACAGCAGTACTATGATACAAGTGTCAATGCTATAGGCTTCTGGGCTAATGCATGTGCTATTTTTCACAATGTTTCTGGGTTGCCTCCCCTCTCTCAAATGTTATGCAGGGAATAAAACATCCAAGTGTTAAATTATGTGGATTTAACATGCATATTTGACCAAGTACAAAAGTGCTCCAACTACTATTAGTAAGAATATCATTTACAATGCACGTGTCAGCAGCTACGTGTATGTATACTGCAATTGTTCAGCTGTGGAGGAGGGAGGACAACTACTAAATATATACATGAAATAATTGAAAGCCTCCTACAGAAAGCAAATATAATATTAGATGCTGGTTTTCAGTATGTCCCATCTACACTAATGGTTGCCCTCTCTTTTACACAGCTGAGTAAACACAGTTGCTACAAAAACAGTGCATCTCCTACCACATTTTTGTAACTTACATAATATACATGTACATGTATGGTATTGCGTTCATGCATCCATGGTGTTCCTCTTAGAGCTGCTAGCAAGATACATGCACATGTACATTTGTATATTCTGAACTGAAGTTGTATTCTCTTTGCATGTATGTGACATCTATAATTTTATTTTTCTGTTGTTTTAATGGATCGATCAACATGTACATGTAGGTATTCTTGGTAGATTAGGCTTACTTTAGTCGTTGTCTGCTGGAAGAATGTACTAAAAATTGCGTTCATGGGTAGTACACAACCTGAAGCTATACAATATGCTAAAATAAACACTGAGAGAACCTTCAATCTTTTGTTTATGTATGACCTACTGCTGCTGGTCTCACTAGAATAATTATTATGTCCGATATACAATGTACGTATGTCTCTCACATTTACATGGTTATGATCTGTGTGATAGATTCGGCTCTGTCTGTCTATTCTAACTACCCTAATTGCTTCGGTTCTGCAGGGAACATAAGTTTGGATAGTCTGTTAGATTGTTAGATAATTGTACACAGTATGTTTTATATTATGCATGTACACTGCTAGTACATGTCATTATTATGAACAATATGTGATGTACATGTACAGTACATTGTATATTATGTAAAACATTTTGAGAGGTCTGGTGTTGTTATTTAATGTATAAGAGTATTATAATCCAACATGTAGGTATGTAATTCTTCAACTCATTGTCTCAACAACAACAAAGATCTCTAAGGCAGAGAGAAAAAGTGCAGAACACATGTCACAAGGGCCCCTGTGGCTAATAAATTGTAGATATACTGTATATCAAAGAGGAGCAGGGATCAGCCCTGGCCACCTTTGTTGAACTACATGTAATAATATTGATAGACCAACTGCTGTTAGTACTTCCTCGTTCTCAATTATTTGCAAGCAAGGCAACATGTAGTGCAAGAGAAAGGAATGACATGTACTTTCATGCCTTAGCCTACTCTAACTAATAGTACCACGTAGGTAAATGTGTTACTGCAACTGCAGCCCTTTCAAGCAGGTATTGCAATACACTTCAATTTGAGAAGCTATTATATTTTATATTATTAACTTCCATATGACATGTATAATTGTACACCTGTCTACATGCACATCACATAATCCTAATATTCTCAATACATGCAAGTGCAATGTAAGGATGGGACAGAATAAGTCTGTGTCATTTCATATACATTGTACATGTACATTTACGTACATGGTAGATGTACAATGTACATGTATCACATGCTTAGCTGTTTCTCATCTATTAATGGTGGTGTATGATTTCACCACATTTTCACTACTGCTCTTCAGTCACTGCCCATTAAACCCAGCATGAACAGTGGTGCCCCAAAATCTAAACAGAGAGTTCTTGAGCTGTCATTTTAACCTGTTTTGCTGTGATGTTGCTGCTCTTGTTTTGGTTGAAGAATACAGACAGGGAGCTTCATCCTACATGTACATACTAGATGCACACAGACTTATAGAACATAATTTATAATACAGTGAATTGTGAATAGGCTACACATAAAAATATGGAATCATAACTTAACCCTTTCTCAGGAAGATTCTTTATTAATATTGAATGTATTTTGGAGAAATACAATTCTAGGCACAAAACTATTGATTGCAGTTGGAAGTCGTCCTCTCTCAATCTATTTTGTTTCATTTCTACCAGTAGGAGACAGATGGAAAGTGAGAGGATAACTTCTTTCTATGATCATTATTGAATGAAGGCCCTTGCTCCTGAAGAATAATTATTATTTAGATTACAAATTTAGTTAGAATTGCAACATGTATATCAAGTTGATACTCCTAGATTTTGTTCATTCATCAGAGAATTGTTATAAATAGAAGTTGTCCTCTCTCTCACCATTTGTGTTTTGCTGGTAGAAGTTGAACATAACTGGCTGAGAAAGGCTAATTTATAATTACAATAAATAGCTAATGAGTGCCCAGTAGACAATGCACATGCAAGGCTGGGTGTTTTCTGTACTGCTGATGGTCAGTGTGTGAAGAGAGGACAACTACTAATACACCAAGGTCTAACTACATGAACTGCTATTTCCTACTAACAATGAACAGCTAGCGAATGAGATTGTGCCTACGTTCAAGAGCAAAATTCACTCTGTTTGGCAATGTTAATTATTGTGCATTTTAGTGATACTGTTGCATTAGTTAATGTTGTAGTGTTGGGCACCCTATAACCTGTAGTTGGGAAACATTGCATCATTGGGTGATGTAATTATCATAAAGTGAAATAATAAAACATTATTGTAATGGCTGTGCGCCACAGGCCAGCCACTGCTAACTTGTAAGAGTAGAGAGATGATAACTTCTTATTGGTTCAAGCCACCCTAAGTAGGTACTGGGTTTGCTGCTATCCTATGTGCTCCCAGATCAACTATTCAGTGGTATTTAGTAGTTTAAGTAGAAGAGTGTATTGTGTGAAAAACACTATCTAGGTATAATGATGATTCCTCTGTACAATGAAATTGTCCTTTTCTATACTCTGTAGTACTGAGACGAGAATACACAAGTAAGTATAATAATATAAATATCACAGATAAGATAATGGGTGATTATTGCATAACAATTACATAATAGATTAATATGGATGATAGCCATCTAACCACTTGGCCTGGCCTGCTTAGTGTCCTGTCACAGACACAGATTAACATAGAGCTGTCTGGTAGGTCCTACTGCGGTCAGTGTCAAGGGCAGCGGTCAGTGTCAAGGGCAGCGTTAGTGTCAAAGGCGTTAGTGTCAAAGGCGGCCTCAGTGTCAAGGGCGGCCTCAGTGTCAAGGGCGGCCTCAGTGTCAAGGGCAGCCGGTCACCACATTATACAGTTTATTAAAACAGTTTTAAGGCACTGTCTTGTAATACCAGTTAAAAGCTTTGATAACCAAGTCAATGTACAATTACATAGTTTTGGATTTCTTTCACCCATGGCCTCCACATCTTTTTCATCACTGGTGGCGGTTCTCTTGAGCAGAGCAAATTCCCTTTTCATATATCTAAAATACAGAACATTTCACTTGTCTTTTGCTGCAGCAACATTTTTCCATAAAGTAGTCCAAATAGCATCTCTATGGGAGATTAGTGACACTCCTTAAACCTTCATAAAATGCTGTCAAGAGTGAAAAAGTTACCATAGCTGGGTAAACTGTGAGATTGTTGAAAATTATGCAAGGGATTGAACTTACATTGTACAATGTGCTTCCAGCTGTTATGTCTATAGCAGTTGAACCAAGTCTAGGCCTATGAATTTGTCTGCTCCCCCTACAGTTCATTCACCTCTTCAGCTATCTGTTATGTAATACATGTACATTACAAATTAGTATCAACTTATTAGACCTGTAAAAGTACAGAAAGCGCTAAGGGTTCCATCTCAACATGAATGCTAATCTACATGCACATGTACATGTAAATAAGGGGTAAAAATCCATGTAACAACCTACAGTTTTCAAGCAGTATAATGTTAGTAGCGGTATAAAATTATTGTATAGTGCAAGATTTAGATTGCTGTAAAATTGCAGTATTAGGACAAGATGCTAAGCATATGCTACAAAGCAATGCAAATTGAAGAGCATAGATTATTTCTTGTTACTCTGGCCAAACCAAAAGTGATGCTATTAGCGCATTTAGTCTCAAATAAGGGCTGTTGTACTTGCTGTGGTAAACTATAATATTAATTAATTAATTAGCTGATTTTCACATCAGAATAATGTACACAGTGTACTTGTTAAATGCTGGCTTGCATCATATGATTGGTCTCTAAGTGTATCAAGGTACTTTCTCCAACTAACCTTTCAACTCATTTGTATCTGTATATGTAGTGCATGTGGCTTATCCTGAATAAACTTCTATTTTCAGTAATAGACAAATAGTTGCTTAGATCCTGCACTGTCCGCTTACTCATCAATTATTGAAGCTGCCCTTCATTAAGAAAACATTCTACAATAGAAAGTCTACAGAGAGTAAGTTTCCTGCAAATACCATTTACATGTATACCGATAGAAACATTATAATATGGTTGTACTATACAACAGACTAGCAAACGCAACCCAAATTAGAAGTTTCAGTTTTGGAACATAATAAGAACATACTGCTCCATTAATGGAGACCATGGCGCATAATGGTAGTGGGTACTGAGATAGAGTACGAAGTTGAATTTAAACACTACAATGATACTCACTGATGCTGGCTACAATTCTTTCTTGACACACATGGAGATTAAGTCAACTAAAGTTGCCTAAGACCTACAAAAACACAGATTATTCAGACATACATGTAGATAACTAAACAAGAGAAATTATTTGTGTGCCACAGATTATTCTTGAATATCATGATTTTTCTTAATTTTGGT